>OZ022512.1:39447831-40047831 GCA_963989385.1 Ctena decussata | reverse complement strand
CGTCTCCGTTCGAATCTTCACATTCCAAGCAAACTCCAATTAGGCTGAGCAGATGTAAATCCGATAAGTCTTTGCAACTCCCGATTGCCATCTTTTCTATTCTATTCTATTATAGTCTATCCCATAACCTTACTACACAGATGACTTCAAAACAATCCCTTTCCACCTTGTCCTGTCTTCAGCTGCTCTAGCTGAGCTGGCAAAATTCATTCCTGTCAATTACCATACGACACCGTTTATCGAGGGTGTTTCATTGAATCACGTTCATTTACAATGACAAAACTGTAGTGCGAAACTTGCAACGATACCTCGTGATAAAATAGTTCATGACTTTAAATCACTGAGAGAATTCTGGGACCTAGAATTGCATTTCTTTAAGGTGCCATTTTACTATAAATCCCCTTTTTCTGATATCGTAAAAACGACTCGTGATGCCACTATCTCGATTTTGTAATATGACGATTTCGAATATGTGATATCACATATAACTTTGTAATATCACTAATTAGTATGCGATATCAATAGACCGATTTAGTGATATCACAAAATCAATTCAGTTGTAATATCACAAAATCGAATAAGTATATCATTAATTAGGAATGAAATAGTTATATCTCCAAATGAAATTTGTCGATATAGTGATATCACTCAATGGATTTTATATTATCAAAAAGTGGATATGATTTTGTGATATCGCTAATTCGATTCTAGTGATATCACGAAATAAATGTGATTTAGTGACAACACAAACCGATTTTGTGATATCACGTTTTCTTTTTTCTTGATACTACTTTTTCGATTTTGTGATATCACTTAAATGCACATATTTTGTGATATCCCTATATCGCACATATTTTGTGGTATCACTATATCGCACATATTTTGTGATATCACCAAATCGTATATATTTTGTGATATCACTAATTTCAATAAGTGATATCACAAAACAGGGAATTTATAGTGAAACGCCACCACATACACGCTTCTTTTATGTTCGCATCTCTTTAGTACGCCTGGTAAACGGACCATCCCATTTCCACCTGGATATTATAAATTTAAGCTTCAGTAGATTGCCAAACTGTAACAATGGTATCAACTCGTGTGCATGAAAACTCGTATGCATAAAAAGGATATTATTTAAGGAATGAATTTCATTTTTCTGAGGTTTATCGAAGTGTAAACTACATTGGGTCACGTGCAAAGTGCATGAACCCCGAAGGGGTTCATTTAAACTTTGCTCGTGACCCAATGTAGTTTACACTTCCATAAACCTCAGAAAAATTAAGTTCATTGCTTATATTTACATTCTTTTCAATCAAATCTTTCATGAAAAATTTTATATAACAGCGCTAAAATTGAAGCAGTAAAACATGTACACGCAGTTTTTCTGCTAACAGCAGAACGGCGTGCATGACGTCAGGACGTTGCTGACGTCCAATCAGATTGTAGAGAGCCATTGTTTATTTTTACGTCATTGACGTCGCGTGTCTCAATGTAATTATTGGAATGTAAACTACATTACGTTTCATTGGTTTACTATAGGGCTTTTCAGTAAATACACAAAGAATGTAAATATAGCGAAATAATTGCTTTGAAGTAAAAGAACTGGTGGAGTTAAACAAACTCCTAAAATGGTAGAGTTTCGTGAGAACGCCAATAGTTTGTCCTCTTTTCACAGGGTATAAACCAGTCCGTCAATTTTCGCTTCCTGCAGAGACTGTCGGTCATATTTGGCTTCCGCCGAGACTGTCCGCGAACTCTTGCTTCCTGCTGAGACTTCTGTACATGATAAATGGCTTCCTGCAGAGACTGGCCGTGTGATTCTGCTTCCTGCCGAGGCTCTCGACAGGAAGCAGATTCACGTGGACAGTCTCGACAGGAAGCCATTTTTCGAGGACAGAAGTCCCGGCAGCAAGCAAGAGATCGCGGACAGTCGTCAGTCCTATAGATAACGTGTAGAAACTTGAACTTTTTAATTTCTTAATGAGAATTAAAGACGTCTAAATGCGACGTCTTTACACCGTCATGTGGCTGCTGGAAAATTACGCGTTTACCCAGCGGTCAAGGATGAACTCTACAAAAAGGTCCAACTTTTGTATCCGACAGTGGATAAAATCTGATACCCAAATTAAGCGCTTATGAAGGTTATTAGCGCGAAACGACAAAATAAAAATAGTGCCATGTGCACCCAGGGAAGACTTAGGCCAGCCTTGACATCCGCCTAGTCTGATCATAGTCTTTGCTGTCTGCATGGAGGTAGCTTAGGCCCTTAGCTACACTTTAAGCGCACAGCAAATACTCTGATCAGACTGGGCGGATGCCCAGGCTGATCCGAGTATTCGCTGGGCACACACGCCTTTTTGTTTGCTTTGTCGTTTCGCGGCTCAATTTTTTTAACTTTTCTCGCACTGTGGGGCGCTGTATATGTATACTGACACAAACAAGAAACGTCCGCTTTACAATTGTGTCTCTGAATTCCAAATGCACACAGACATTTCATTCAAATGTTTTGTTTCAATAAGTTTGATTATTCAACAATGGTGTGCGCTGAACGGAAATCCGTTAAATGAACATCGGCGACAAAGACAATGTCGCAAGCGCCAGTACCCAAATTTCGAAAGTCACAAACTCAGTATCTCGTGTGTTCTTCCCATTTTAACCATCACAGCTCATCCTAGCATTACTGAGCAGACACGCTGCTGAGACTTTATGGGTGCTGGATGCATTCTAAATTGTTAAAATCACTGGCTGAATCTGTCACGTTAAGTGACGTCAGAAAACGTCGATCACGACAGTGCGTGGATACACGCAAACATTACCTTGTTGGTCCATCAGTTTGGAAGTCAATGGCATAGAACTACTTCAGAATTCATTTCTAGCCATCAATAGCATTGAAATCAGTATCATTCAGCATTGCAAAAAATCTGTTTCAAAATTACTCGATTACTGTTCTGTAAGAGGTGGGTAATAAAAGAAGATTTTAGTGCACCGAGATTTCAGATTTCAGCCCTAATTTTTATTTTCTGATGCATGTTGTTATTATTGTACCCAAGTATAGTCCATTAGAACAAAAACGGTGTCAAAATGATGCTTTGTTATGGAGATACAGAAGTTCTAAAATCGTTATTAATTTAATTAAAAGGGAGATAATTTTATAAATCGAAGACTTTGGGCTGCTTTCTCGTTCATTTGATAAGAGGTTTTTGATTTTTAAAGTTGATTTTTCGTTTGTCGATGTTTCTTACCTTTGTTTTACGCAAACCATTTCAGCTTTTGATTAATAAAATACTGCTGAGGATGAAAAATGCTGTTTTGACATTAGGTTCGATAAATCTTATTGCTATGGAGAAAAAATTAAAATGGTTGCGACTGTATGTGTGCCTGACGCTCGGGACACATTTAATTTTATTTTTCATGGCTACAACTTTTCTGCTTTAAAAGATACAGAACCTTAGAAAACGGACGTTTCTTTTTTGTGCCAGTATAGTATAACCACAGGAGCTTGAATCCTATTGTTTGGTGTATATCGAATGAAGAGTCCCAATACATTTGCAAAACCAAATCCTCACGGCTATCTGGGGTCAGAACCTTTCTGCACTTGGTAATCTTTACCTTTCCGCACTTAGTACTCAAGTGACTATATTATTAGGCAATATTTTCATCGCATTTGATAATAAGAATGTCAAGGTGAAGAAGGTGTTCTTTGTTGATGTACCGGTATTGACTTCATATGCCCTTTCAGGGTGAAAATGGTGGCTGAGAGGCGCATCAGAGACGTTCTCAGTTAAGCTGGGCCATTCGCGGACAAAAATGGCCATATATACAACCATGTCAGAATTCAAGAAAATGCTCATTATATCTGCTTCAAAGTTTTAAAATATTTTCAGATACTAGTTTTAGATTATGGAATACCAACCATGTTTAGAGACATACCCTAACAATTAGAAATGGCGTATTTTATGACGTTATTTATATATGTTGAAGGACGTTGTCGCATATGATATTTTTGACATGCGTAGCATTGCACATTTACTAATCTACTGACATTTGATTATTTTGGCTGGTTTCAATTTAAAATGTTTTTCTTTGCTTTTTGGAAGAAAGGGGGTTCATAACTATGCAACGGCAATATTGCGACCTTTAAAAACGTCGCCTTTTAAACCAATGTATCATTATTCGAACCAGTGTTAAAAATGTCTAACAAAACGCATGCATGTCTTGGTACTTTTATCTCCTTCTTTAGACAAAGGGCTACTTGTCAGAGGGTAAACAGGAACGTTTTTTATAATTTGAAGAAAGGTAAAACGTAGGACAAAATTAATAGCTAATGGCCAGCTTAACTGAGAACGTCTAATGATCAGCACTATATCATTATCCATTTATTATATCACACTGGCCTGGCATTCAACATAGGCAACGTACTATAAAACTCGATTGTTTTCGCATACTTTTTCAGTGTAGTATAAAAACAGTGCTTGAATAAGTTTCTACACCAATTCGTTGCCTAGTCGTAGCCCAAAAATTGTTTTTAAGCATTTCTTGACTACGCATATCAGTAAAGCTTTTGATTTCTATTTCAAGAGTCGGGGGTCAGATGGCCCGTGAAACTATACTTCTGACACAAACTTATCCTGATGAGCGGAACAAGCAAGTTTCACGTACGTTGGCTTCGTTACCTGTGTTGAATGCCAGACCAGTGTGTATATGCTTGCATGAACATAAGCCAGTTATGATTTGAACCAACTTTGGTTCCTGTTAAAAATATACAAGTTTTTTATGTTTTCAGTTATCATGGTTATATGATATCAAGGACTTATTTAGTGCTCATTTTGAATGGGCCACCTCCCGTAAATTGCCTTTAGTTTCATTTTAATTGAGGAAACTGACTTAACGTAAGGCTCTATAATTCCATACACAAGACAGGACATGCATACTACAGGGGCGTAGCTAGGGGTATAATACACAGTACGCACGGTCATATTTTACACTCACCGAGGGCAAGAATAGGATTTAACCCTAACAGTTTTTATATGTTGGCAGTTGGTATTGACAAAAAAATATCAGCATGCATATACGCAGGTGCGTGTTGAAATTTTGTCAAATTGACAAAATTTCAATACGCACATGCGTATTTGCGTATAGGCAGCTACGCCTTTGTGTTAAAAACTCGAAACTGCATCTTAACGGTAAATAAGATAAAAATAAAAAAAAACACGTTCATTATTCACTCAGTTATGCAGGTCTGCGAAAAAAAACACATTGGATAGATCGAATTAGTTTTGACATCCATTCTAACTATACCGTGCACAAGCAAATGGCTTCCACATATATGTCAGAAGATATCACTTTTTATGCTAACGGCCTAAACTATTACTGATCGTTCCAAGATGTTGTTTCCATTGTGGTGATTTATCGATGATATTGTTCCTGATTCCACTTATCTGTATCTCCAAAAAATCGGTTTCTTTTGCCGTCTCTTTTCTCTTTCGTCCTGATATAAGTTTTAGGCATATAAAAATAGAAAATTGGTACAACAGATGTTTTGTAATTTCGGGTTCAACATGTTCAATATCCCTGTTTTTTTCAATACAAAACCTGAAGATGTGATCCGTCGCTATAACCGTCGCCGAGACGGTTCTAATGAGGGTCACTACATAGGTATTAATTGAAAAAAGAAAAAATATCAATTTTCCTAAAAAAACCAACAAAAAACAAAACAAAAAAAAACAACAACAACAACAAAAAAAAAAACAACAAAAAAAAAACAAAAAACAAACAAACAAAAAACAACAACTTTATCTGCAACTTCGAACATATATGAAATAAAATTTCGGTACAAACTGATGTTTTGCATGATTAATGTACAGTTAACTCTCGATATCTCGAACACTGATAGTCTCAAAGTACCTCTTCTTTCAAAGAAATTAGTTTGGACACATTCACTATTTTTATTTACATTTCAACTCCTCTTATCTCAAACTACTGATATCACAAAGTAAATTTTCTGGAACCAGAAAATTTACTTTGAGATATCAGTAGTTTGGGAAGAACGTTGACTTTGACATACCGTATAATGGAACATTTTTGCGTCGCCAAATTTTCGCGGAACTGCCCCCAAAACATGAAGATTAATTTTCGCGGTTTTTAATTTTCGCGGATGTGAATATCCACGAAAATAAAAATTGTAATTTGTCCTGTAAAATATTGGCTTGACTGACAAATCAAGACGTACAAGGAGAAAGAAACGTAATGAATCTGTAATCACTTTGTGGCAGGATACCCATTCGTTTTTTTTTTCACAAAAAACGTAAGATTTACATTAGTATAAATTAATGTTTAGTACACAGAAACAGTCAACTGAACTATGTGAGCAATTGATAGAATGGCTATTGTTCAGGATAAAAGTAAACAAAACTCACGGCCAATTAAAAGTAATTCAATTGTACTTGCATAATCAGGTACAAGTAAACGTGAATCAAGCGATAAAAAGTGACAGCCTGCTCAAATTGAAATTATCTACTGATCAGCAGCTAACCCTCATAATTGCGCCGAAAATAATAGCTTTATAGCTACCTACTCCTAGGGTTTTGTGGGGCGCTTTGAATACCACAAACCATATGTTTTTGGCGATTCAAATTTCCTATTACTATTTTGTACAAACTTGAAAAATATTTCGCGGAGTGTAATTTTCGCGGATCGCTACCGACCGCTAAATTCCGCGAAAATTAGGCGACGCGAAAATTTTCCATTGTACGGTATTAACTGTATTGTATCTTGACAAAATGTATTTTGTCAAGATTAGCTTCATGGCCAGCTACCTGGGATTTTGCCATCCGCTCGTACATGTACATTCTTTCTGCTGCTGCCTTTTCCCCTTTGGTGCCGTGAGTGGATATGGCGTTTGATTGTATCAGTTAGTAGTAGTATTTCAATTCTCATATCGACGTTGCCCCCGCACTTCAGCGGAATGAATCATTGTATCAGTTCCTGGTCATTGCCTTTTATATATGAGCCGCGACACGAGAAAAAACAACAACAAACTGACTGTGCGCCCAGCGTAGACTCAGATCAATCTGGGCATCAGCCCAGTTCAATCAGACTCTTCCCTAAGCGCTTAAAGGGTAGCTAAGGGTCTAAGCTAATCCATGCGGACAGCGAAGACTCTGATCAGACTGGGCGGGCGCCCAGGCTGATCCGAGTCTGCGCTGGGCGCACAACCACTTTGTTGGTTTTGTCGTGTCGCGGTTCATATTTCTAAAATTCAAAGGTGTGAAATGAGGCGTCATCCTCATCATATAAACAGCTGATGCTTTTTTATATCATAATTTATATCTACTTGACAACAATCTGCAGTGAGTGAATGAGTGAACTCGGGTTTAACCTCCCACCTAGGTCATATGAAGATGGAACCTCGGAGAAGCGGGGATCGAAGCCATACCATTTGCAATCTATCTTCTATTGCAGCAAGAACCGACTGCAGTTAGTTTTCCATCACAACTGAATAAATTTTGACATACAGGGGAAAAATTCCATCTCATGGGCCATGTACACGCTGATCATGCTGTTCAAAAGCACGTTTATGCACGAATCTGGTAATCGTTGTAAAAGTAATATAAAACACGTATATATTCATGTATTATATTTTATTATACATGTGTAATTGTAAGTAATGATGTGGAGATTCAGCTGTCAGTTTCCGCGATATTTTTAACTATGCTCCGGTGCAATTATTACAGATTATATTTCACATATTTTGTATACATGTGTTTTACATTTTTAGACTTTCTTGCAGCTGTTTTACTCCTGTTCTCCTTTTATCCAATAGATACGGTTCAAAATGTTGTTCTGTTGTAAACTTTTCGACTCTGAACATGTTATGAATATAGGCAACGTGTTTAAGTGGTCAACACCGAATTATTTAGAGTTCACCTGTCTTCAGCATCCAATTTCTGTTTTTCTCCTTCGGCGTCTTTGACACATTTATGCCTATAGTCCCGTAATAAAGTTTCCTTTTAAAAAGGAAAGGCTTGCCGAGTTTTTACATTTTGTTTACATTACAGTATGTTGATACTAACAGAATGGGAATTATAAGAACTAGCGTTTGAGGACCGAAGGAAATGAATTCAGCCTAATTATGAAGTAGTTGTTGTTCATTTCTCGTTATAATTTATTTCTTAACTAAATCCCCTCTCAGGCCAGCGATGCCGCAGTGCATGGGCAACTTTTTTCCTCAGACCCGTATAATCTACCTGTAAACGACGATATCGCGTGAGCTTAAATAGCATTAAATCATATAGGACATTGACAGTTTTTCTCTGTTTTTGTCTTCCTCGAATAAAAAATGAAAACTGTTGTGTTAGGTCAATATAGTGCACTTTTATAGCTGCACATAGATATTTTTTTCAAACTTTTAAATTTACATTTAATGCGGTCCTTTTTGCTCTGAGTAATCATGGCCATCATTTCCTAATAGTATATAGGGAAAATAAAGAAAATGAACAAAAAGTTACTCAGTTATCTACGTTTTTCTTAAAGCACGGATCTAAAGTAAAAAAAGTTGTGTTATCCTAGTATTCTACACTATCTTACAAATCTTTTGATACATTTTGTAACAAAAACAAAGAAATATTTATGCGGTCATTTTTTACAAACTTAATACTACCCTACATTCAAAAACTGAATTTTCAGTTCCGTGCGTGACTGTATCGAGGTGAGGAGAATTGTTGGGGACGGATTGGATTCCAGTTGCATACAAAGGTTCTTGCATGACAAGAAATTCCAGTACAACCAAAATGACGTTATTATCACTGGCAAACTGCTTCCCAGCCAATTCTTGAAAAAAGGTTGAAGTGATCAACAGAAATGCTGCACAGGCAAATGGCATCTCCAAGAAGCAATATCTTGATCCAGTGTTATGAAGAATCATGCATAATATTTGGGTTTGGGTGGGAGGGTGTGTGACCCCTTAAAGAGCTTGTGGTCGATGAAATTTCAACTAAACTGCACCTTCCCTTCTTCGAAGGTAAGTCTTGTTAAATTTTCCAATTTCATCTCCCACATAGCACAATGAATATGCGTCATTTATACACCGGCTTAACAACTGTACATGTATAAACACGGTCAGTTGTGCATGTTAGCCACACACACACAGATAGATCGTATACTTTATTTGGTAAGATGTGATGAGTGATGAGGAAAAAAATCAATAACGCCTGCTTGCTGAATTTAAACAATAAATTTTGACTTTGATTTTTTCTGCTTTGACAGGTTTACAGATATATAAATCGGCCCACGCTTCAGCACAATCTGATAAATCTATCCTCAGTTAGCATGATATATTTCTGGATCTGCCGAAAAAGAAAGACCCTCGTCAGTCTGCACAGATGCTTTAGCTCGAGTGTGGTGACTGCTCTAAGTAAATACATTACTCAATACTCTAAGGCCCTTTTTTCGCCCAACGCCGCTGCAAAATAAATATAGCAAGCTTTTTGGGAAAAGCGTATACTTGTATGCTGAGAGTCGTGGATACGGAAAGTGCCGACTGTTGGCGACAATGCGACCAAAAATAGAATAAAATTCCATCATTATTTTTAGCAGATGCGGTAAACCTGATATGGATATAAATAGACAAAATCGGACGAGTTCTCTGATTATTGCGATGAAACGCTCGTATAAGTGAAGGAAAACATGAACAAATCCAGTCTCAAACCGGAACGAGCTTTTCAATCTATAAGGCTTCCGGCCTTTGGGCCGCAAGCCAAAAAGGACAAAGGCAAACAGTGCAGTACCCGATCAGACACCGCAGAACGCTGCGTCGGATCAGGATCTATCTACACTGTTTGCATAAAACTGTTAGCAATTTCTATAAAAATGTATCAAAAATAAATTTAACAGACATCCCTATGATGAATAGACTCATCCAATCTTTAAGAATAGAACAGTCCAATAGGCATCAATGGGTTAAGACAAGTTTGAATCCATTTGTTCCATACCAAGATAAGAAGCATCGGTCTTATCTTGCTCAAGTTGTTCTTGCGTAAGGTGCATACGGAGTCACCCAGGGGTATACGGAGTCATCCGGAAATTATCCCGTAGTATCATCGAAGTTCTGATTAATACCATTTAAGTGCCTGGGGTGTGTGCGTTCAAGATGAATTCAAGAAATCATTAAAGGCACTACAGAATCTTTTAACTCCTTTTTGAAGCTTGTCTTTGTCGCAGAAACTTATTGAAAGTCTTGCACAATTCTTGTAACTTCCCGTAGGCGAGGTGCTGAAAATGATAAAATTATCTAAAAATGATTTTAAAACATAAGTTAAAGAGCTCTGTATTATATGGACAGAATATCATTTTCAAATATGAAATGGCTCTAAAATACTAGACACACTTCGGGATATAACAATAATGCATAGCATGGCATGCATGACCAGGGGTATTGTGGTTATGCATAATATAAAAGGCCGTCCCACTGTAATGGGACACTGCGGTCATGCGTAACATGTATACCATATTGCTATTATAAATAACATGTATATCCTATTGCGGTTGTGCGTAACATGCAGATCGCATTGTGGTTATTTGTAACATGTAAAACGTATTGCAGTTATGAGTAACATGTATACCGTATTGCAGTTATGCATAACATGTATACCATATTGCGTTTATGAGAAACATATATACCATATTGCGGTTCTGCATATAGTATACCGTATTGTGCTTATGCATAGCATGTTACTGTTTCGCGGTTATTCATAGGATGTATACCGTATTGCAGTTATGTGTTACATGTACTGTATAATACATTGTAATATGTATTTCGTAAACTGTATTGTGGTTATGCTAAGACGTATAGCTTATTGCGGTTATGCATTACATGTATACCATGTTGCAGTTATGCAAAACATGCATATACTGCGGTTATGTGTTATGTTTATATCATATTGCAGTTACATGTACAGTATGTGTAACATGTATACCGCACTCTGGTTATGCATAACATGCATACTGTATTGCAGTAATGCATAACATGTATACTTGCAGTTATGCGTTACATATATACTGTACTGAAGCTATGTGTAACATGCATACTACATTGTGGGTGTGCATAGCATGTATACCGTATTGTGGTTATGCGTAAAAAAATCCCAAAAATCTGTAGCCATGTTGTGAGACGGATATAGATTTTTGGAACTGTTTAGGAAGAAAGAAAAAAAAATCTGTTTTATATCCGAAGAAATCCAGAAATCGTCCCATCATACAGAGCGAGTAACTTCCCACTAACACACAGGTCATACGGAAATGGGACCTCGCTTTAAAGTCTCATCCGAAATACCGGTGGAGCGGGGGCAGTTATGTATAGAGCATGCATTGCCCAATATATAAGGGCACAGCGCGTAACACACAGAGCAGGAGAAGTCTGATCTCTGTCTGTAGTGTTTGCTTCGTTTCCATTTTTGGTGAATGGAATGTTGTAAACAGATTACTAGCAATCAAGTGCAAATAAGTCGTGTATTCAGTACTTGGTAGTTGCCCTCACAAGTTCGAGTTTGCCATGTGTGTATGTGTGTTTGTCTGTATGTGCATGTTATGTGTGTGTCACAAAGCCGATCTATATAGTATGCATATGTATTAGTTGTTATCCTTATGTAGTTACATGTTTGTAACCTAAGTGTAATAAAGTATTGTATTGTATCTTGCTTAGATCATGTTCTACATGTCCAATACTTAGAATTTTATGGCATGCTTTACAGACAAGCTCCTTTTGCAAACCCAAATAATTATCTGAATTTGACCTATGACTCACTTACCTCTGGCCAAATATAAAGTTCACCTGATGTTTCTCCAGGGCATACTTCAATAATTCAGCCGAGTCGACTGTCTCTGGCAGCTCAAGCCAAACAAAGAACCCTCCCCCGGGGATATCATAGTGTATGCCTTCTGGTAAGTTAACCTTCAGCTCATTGGCAACTAACTCCATTCTTTCCTGAAAGTAGGGGAGAGTCGGGTAACTTCGGACAGTGGGTAAATTCGGACACTGACATTGTTTCCTTTATATGTCAGTTGTTTGGAACTAAAACAAAAATTAACTGGCCAAACAGAGAAAATCCTGATGAGACGGCTCATCTGGATTTTCACTGTTTGCAATTGTATGTCCGAATTTACCCGCCTGTCCGAAGTTACCCGACTCTCCCCTAAATACAGTCAATTCTCGCTATCTTGAAGTCATAGTTCATTTCAAACTACTGATATCTCAAAGTAAATTTTCTGGTACCAGAAAATTTGCTTTGAGATATCAGTAGTTTGAGATAACAGGAGTTGAAATGTCAGAAAAATAGGAAATGTGTGCTCAGTATAATCTACGATACATGAAGATACTTTGAAATATCGGCAGTGTTTGAGATATCGAGTCAACTATAATTAAGTGGAATCAGCATTATATCATTTACAACGAGGTCATGATGTCTCCCGTAGAACGTTTTAAGTGTTGACAAGTTCCGCTCTGCAATAAACCCTGAGGTGAGTTCTCTGTCAACACAGCAACAGGACCATAAACTTCGTATACGAGACGTTCTTTTAAGCTCGGCCATTTGTTTTGATTTTTGTCTCTTTTTTTTTTTTCTTTCTTTTTTAAAGTACAAAATAGATACCTGGGTTCGAGGTTATAAAACTTGAGATTAATCTCAAACTCAAAATAAAGTACACTGATTGGCTGCTTCCGAGCATGTTCTCGGAAGCAGCCAATCAGTGTGCTTTATCAAGTACTCAGGCTTTAAAACCTCGGGGCCTGTTCGACATCCCTCTCATAAACTGTCTGTTCTGTAGAAATACAAGTACCAAAATACATAATCATTTACCCGCTGAGAAGCAATACCAATACCTTCTTGCAGGCGAGACAAAAAAAATTGCTTAAAGTCGTACTGATAAATACAATCTCAATAGAACCAGTTTTTGCTCCTTTAGTTAAACGGGTCTCCGTGGCCTAATGTTTTAAAAGAGCGCTGTCATTCATCGCTGTGTGTTCAAGCGTCGGCCGCGCACATGAGAGAAAGCCTAGTTCTGCGTACGGATGGTCAGATGTTTTCCCCGGGATCTCCGTTTTTAACCCACCCCTGCTTAACGATCGGCCCGACATGAGATGTATATTGTTGAAATGGCTGTAAAATCCAAATACTCATACACCGATACCAGTAAATATAAAACGAGCCGCGACACGAGAAAACCAACAATGTGGTTGTGCGCTCAGTGCAGACTCAGATCAGCCTGGGCATTTGCCCAGTCTGATCAGACTCTCCGCTAGGCGCTTAAAGGGTAGCTAAGGGTCTAAGCTACTTCCATGTGGACAGCAAAAACTCTGATCAGACTGGGCGGATGCCCAGGCTGATCTGAATCTGCGCTGGGAGAACAACCACATTGTTGGTTTTGTCGTGTCGCGGCTCAAATATCTTTCACATAAAATTAGTTTATTGCGGTAGCTGCCCGCAGATGCAGTGGCTGCTAAAATCTGTGCGAAATGCGGATCCATGAACGATTCTCCTAGCCTCGCAGGAAAGACAATGCGTGCAAGAGCGAAGGCTTATCAGCTATCAGCACCGCAAAGGTTACTCAAAAAGCATTTTAAGAGAAGCGATCCGTGAAACGAAACAAAGTCAATGATAGAGGCATCGTTTTCGTAAGGTGGTGCTGCTGAACTGATACACGTATAGTACGATACTGTTGTCCTTTACGTTTAGTTAAGGTGACCGCTATCACTGGTCAGTTTGACTTAATATCGGGCTAAGACCCCGGTCAGGTCATGGCCAAAGGATTGGATAAGAGATAGGATTGTATGTGTACCAATCAATGTTCCAATATTGATTAAAGTCTCCATAGTCCTATCAGTGATAAAATCGTCGAAGCACAAATCCTTATAAAATTGGTACAGCCTTTAGAACTGATGATAAAATGTCGGTTACTGTGTTTTTTGTATCATATAACTGGCAAAAAAGAAGGAATAAGGTATTTTGAATAAAACTTGACAAGTCTCTCCATAAAAATACGGTTTTTGTTTCTGGTTCCCCGTTGGGCAATTCACTCACACAACAGCGAGACAAAGAAAGAGATCCATGCCTTACATTGTATTTTTATCAACTATTAAACAACTGTACATTGTACTTTTATCTCCTGTACCTTGTAATGTTACCTCTTGTACCTTGTATTTTTACCATGTTATGAAACGTGTGAAATCGAAAGTAGGTCATTTTAGTCGCCAACTAAAATGACCCAGATATTTTTTCAAATCGTTTTTATGAGAAACTCAAGGACGTTTGATTTTTTCAAAGCCGGCCAATCACGATCATATACAATGAAGAAACTGTAGTGAGGAGCTTGCAGCGATACTTCACGTTGAAATATTTCATGCTGATAGAGCAATGGGGCCTTTAAGTAGATGAATTGTGGTAAATAAAACCTTAACGCATCTCCCCGAAAGTTAACAGACTTCTTTTTTTTGTTGTTGTTTTCTAAAGTTAAAAATACATAATAAGGAACCTTGAAAGGGTAATTTCCTGCTGCGCAAAAATCTAAAAAAAAAAAAAAAAAAAAAACAACAACAAAAAACAAACTCGCATTGTTGTCGTCAATCCTTTTAGTTCTGAAGGTACATCAATATATTCAGAAGAACGGCCTAGCAATTATTTGTTCCACCTCTTTCTCAAAGTCTCAAATTGTAAGGTAGAACAGACGAAAATTGTAGCTTATTTTCAAATGTTAGATCACGTATAAGGTGCATGTCAACGGAATGCATTCATTAAATGAGCCGCGACGTGAGAAAACCAACAATGTGGTTGTGCGCCCAGCGCAGACTCAGACCAGCCTGGGCATCCGCCCAGTCTGATCAGAGTCTTCGCTATCCGCATGGAGGTAGCTAAGACTGTTAGCTACCCTTTAAGTGCTTAGCAAAGAGTCTGGTCGGACTGGGCGGATGCCCAGGCTGATCTGAGTCTGCGCTGGGCGCACAACCACTTTGTTGGTTTTCTCACGTCCCGGCTCAAATATAGGGTAGGCAGGAATACCTATACCACACATACATTATAAATACTATATCACTTTGACCTAGACAAGTAGGTAAGAGAATTTATTCAACCTTGAGAACGTAAACTCCACTATTTTCTTCATAGTTGTCAAAATTTGGAGATAAGCTACTTTTTTATCTGCTCAGCCCGATAATTTGTGAAAGAGTTGGAAAAAATAATGAATAGAACGTTCTTCGCAATGTATTGATGTTCCTTCAGACCTAAGTGGATTTTAATAACGATGGTTGTTTTACCTTATTATTCTATTATTAATTACAAATTACCCTTGGCCTTTTCTAATATAAACCGTTTTTAACATTAATAAAAGCCCATCGGCCAAGTGTCACCCGACGTTTGAAATGTGTCACAAACTTCAGCCCTTTATTCTGTTTCAGAGTAAATGTATGGCCAAAAAACAGAATATATATATATATTACAGAACCTTGTAAGCAAATGATAACTGAACATAAGCAAAGACATATATCCAATTACTGGGCCTCTTTATGAAATACTTAAGTTCAGAACGGGGCATATATGTGTAAAATCAGGTTACTGAAACTATAGGCCTTTACAAAATGACCAAAACATCAAGACTGTATACCCAGTAACAAAATAGCAAGAGCCATAATCCTGCTTATATGAATCTGATGAAAAATGATTAAAGCATTTATGAAAATTCAGCCCATTAATATGAATAGTTCTGGAGTTATCCCTTGACCTTTAAGTGAATGTCTATTATCTATAAAAGGGGAATAACTCTGTCACTTATAATTTAGCACATCATAACAATAATCAGAATAATCAATTTACCAAATGCTAATGGCATACCAAATTTCAGCTCTCTCGGTCAATCGGTTCAAAAGTTGGAAAAATGCCAAAAACGACAAAGGGCCATAACTTTGTAAAAAAAAAAGAACAACTGAAATTCCAAAATCACACGCACATCTTCAGATCGTGACGAAACATTCTGCACAATTTCAAGTCAATCTGATACAAGATGTTGCAGGAGTTGCGGGGACAAGGTCTAAGTCAGCAAGGGCCGTAACTCCATTAAAATGGCCGAAACAAAAATAAAAAACCACATGCACATCTTCATATCGTAAGAATACAATCTGTACAATTTCAAATCAATCCAATGAAAGATGTAGGAGGAGTTGCGGGGACAAGATTTCGGAAGGTCTGAGTCAGCAAGGGCTGTAACTCCATCAAAAATGGCCGAAACAAAAATCGAAAACCACATGCACATCTTCATATCATAAGAATACAATCTGTAAAAATTGAAATCAATCCGATGAAATACGTAGGAGGAATTGCGGGGACAAGACTTCGGACGGACGGACGGACGCACACACAGACGGACGAGGGTCATTTCTATAGTCCCCCTCTGCCTATGTCGGGTGACAACAAGTCAGGTATTTTGGGATTCTAAACTGTGGAGAACTTCATAAAGAAGGCATCTGCAAATTGGAAACAAAATGTATTATTTTCAGCATTTAATACTGTGGTGATAACCACTGATTTGTGGTAATACAAAAATCTGTAATTAATACAGATTTTTGTATTAACCTAAAATCAGTGGTTATCACCACCTCTAGGCTATAATATTACAGGGATAAAAGAAAGTGAAATTCAGAATTTTAATTTCGATGTCTCAATAGGCCTACCTCATAATGTGCATGGATGGATAGATGACTTTCGATTTTTACGCCCTATTTAATAATAATATTTCAGTCATATAAAGACGATGGGACATGGTGATAATGAAAGGCCGTATGCAAATCTGTTTACGGTTGGTAAGATTTCCGCCTCGAGCTGGTCTCGAATCCTTGACCGCTAGATCATGACGTGCAAACTCTACATTAAAGATTGTTGTTACATATAAGCTACTAGCTGAGCTAGCACATGGTTTGTCCGCCTGTATGAGCACTATCTCACTAGCTAAAGCTTCTCGATTACCTCTACGTAAGGTGCAAGCTGATGATTTTTTTTTACCCCCGTCCTCGTGTCTTACTCTACCATATACCCACTAAACATGCGGACAAAAATACCTACTCAGCAGGCACACAACGTTGAATCAACCACACTGTAAAAAAATACTGTAGATATTACAGTAGAATAACTGGAAACCGGTTGCCAGTCCTTTCGCCGTTATTTTTACGGGTTTTTGCCTGTAAGACATTGTTGGAAATCACGAAATGGAAGTTTTATGTTAACTTGGCGCACTCGAAATTAACTTTGTATTGTTGAGGGGCTATCTAACCAAAACGACATCTGCTCTTTTCTGTCCCACTCTGCTTGATGATTCCTGCAATGTTTACGGACGCCCGTAAAAATAACGGTAAAAGGACTGGCAGCTGGTTGCCAGTTATTTTACCGTAAAATCTACCGTTTGTTTTTGCAGTGCACTGAAAGCCCGGCAGGTGAAGGTCTTCTTTGTTTGCCCAAAGTTAAATGAACAAATGGACTCGCCAGATTCTAAGACTGAAAGTCATTACGGAAGTGGATGCCCAGCTGGCGCACAGCGTTTAAACAACTTTCAATCAATGTCGATTCAACGTCGTGACGTTGAATCAACGTGCATTTAGTGTCGATTCAACATGGTGTGCCCAGTTGCTGTAGTCTCAAACAACCCACCTTATATTCTTGTCTCAACTTATTGAGATGTGAGGTCATAAAACCCTCTTTCAAAGCAGTGGCCATAAGTTTAGAAGTATAGTGGTTGAAAGCTCCTCCACTCCATGCGGTATTACTGAAAGGAATAGTAATTTTAAAAAATAAACATAAGACCAATGAAGTTCTAGTAACAATGAATATTTGCGCTGGGCCACGACAAATTGTCCGCCCATCGCAGACTCAGATCAGCCTGGGCATTCGCCCAGTCTGATCAGAGTCTTCGCTGTCCGCATGGAGGTAGCTAAGACCCTTAGCTACCCTTTAAGTACTTAGCAAAGAGTCTGATCGGACTGGGCGAATACCCAGGCTGATATGAGTCTGCTCTGGGCGCATAACCCTTTGTTGGTTTTCCCGTGTGGCGGCTCATACATGTATCTATGTTTCAGATTTTGTTCATCTCAGGCCAGACAAAAAATAGTAAATAGAGTGGCTAATAAATTTTCTTTATTATTAAATTTGTACATTTTATTCTTGTTCTTGTTGTGTTGTTGTTTACATCCAAAGTAAACAGCTACGGTCATGTCGGGACGGTCAGTTAACCTAAGTACACTATTCCACCTCATAAGCGAATAACCAGTACTTAGTGCACATACTTTCGCCAGTACATGTAACTGACAACTGCTGTTTTTGAATCAGCGGAAGGAGAAACGAAAGTATGTGGCCGGACCGGGTATCGAACCCGGGACCTCTGGCTCTTGAGTCAGACGCGCTACTGTGAAGTATTAAAACATGTACACGCAGGTTTTTCTGCTAACAGCAGAACGGCATGCATGACGTCATGACGTTGCTGACGTCCAATCAGCTGGTAGAGAGCCATTGTATTTTTAAGTCATTGACGTCGCGCGTTTCAATGTAATTATTGGAATGCAAACTACATTACGTTCCAATGGTTTACTATAGGGCTTTTTAGTACATACACCAAGAATGTAAATATTTACTATTATGGTAGATATCTATCATACAACAACAACGACTTCTACAACTTCTACTAAGAATGATAATCATAATGACGAGAATTATGAGCTGTTTAATTTAACGAAGAACATTACGAAATATTATGTTAAAACGCAAAAATAATGAAAGTAGTAAATCAGTTTGATATTTTATCATACACATGCATTTTGAACAAATGAACACTCTATAATATCAGTAATTGACTTACCTTTTTTCAAGGCATTTCATTATTCGCGGTGGTGCCTCAATCCAACCAAGTCGTAAACCGGGACCCAGAAGCTTGGAAAAGGTACAGTTAGACAAAACATGACCTTTGTAGTCCGGGTCTGTTCTGCAACAATCATAATTGGTTTAGAAACTTCGTAAGGACTGTAAAAATCCGTAGATTTTACGGTAATATACCAAGGTTCGAGGCTATAAAACTTGAGAAAAATCTCAAACTCAAAATAAAGCACACTGACTGGCTGCTTCCGAGCATGTGCTCGGAAGCAGCCAATCAGTGTGCTGTATTTTGAGTTTGAGAACGCCCTCAAGTTTTATAACCTCGGGGCCTGGAATCTGGCTGCCAGTTTATTCACCGTTATTTTTACGGGCGTCTGCCTTGGATCATTTTTGGAAATTACAATATGATAGGGTTATGTTAACTGGCTGCACTCTGAAATACCTTTATAATGCTGAAGGGCTATACGAACAAAACAATACCTGTCCTATTCTATTCTACTCTGCTTGATGGTTCCTAAAAGTTTTATGGGCGCCCGCAAAAATAACATGAAAAGGACTGGCAGCTGGTTGCCAGTTATTCTACCGTAAAATCTACGGATTTTTTTTATAGTGCAGATCTTCCAAACCTTTTTTTCACATCTTTAGACTAAGACCTTTTTTAATGGATGGATGAATTGCGATTTCACGTCCTACTAACAGCATTTCAGTCATATCAGGACAATGGGAGGGTGATAATAATTGGCTATATGCAACGGAACTCCTTACGGTTTGAAAGATTTCTGTCTCCAGCGTGTTTCGAGCCCAGGACTGCTAGATCAGCAGTCCGCCAGTGACCTACTGAGCTATAAGGGCTCCTGTCTGAGTTAGAAAAGATAATTGAGCCGTGACACGATAAAACTAACAATGTGGTTATGCGCCACTGGCTTGAAACGGAGACTCTGATCAGCCTTGGCATCTGTCCAGTCTGATCAGACTCTTCCTTAAGCGCCTATATGGTAGCTAAGGGTCTAAGCTACCTCCATGCGGACAGCGAAGACTGATCAGACTGGGCGGATGCCCAGGCTGATCTGAGTCTGCGCTAAGCACACAAGCACATTGTTGGTTTTGTCGTGTCGCGGCTTATATGGTATATTGTCAGGACATAGCGCAAAAATATAATGACCCTATTTTATGTTCATTTTTTTTCTTCTGTGTGCGATGAAATGACAGGCAGGCAGTTGGAAAGATATTGACCAAACTAATTGTCCACCGATATCCTCAAAAAGGTATAAGAATATCGTCAAACGTATGTCGTCAAAAAGGTATTAGAATGTCATCAAAGAGGAATAAGAATATCGTCAAAAATGTATAAAAATATATCATCAAAAGGGCATAAAAATACTTATATACCAGCAGCCCTGGTCCGTAGTTGAGTGAACAGACGGAGCAGTTACCCGTATTTTGCAGAGCTCAACAGGATCCCAGTGTTGTATGTATATTTGATACCTTTTGGACGACAGTCATGGGACATTTTGTTTGGTCAGGGTAAGAAAGATCTGACCGGGAAGTTTGAAGTTCATGCCATGTTAGTTTATTTCAAGTTCAAGTTCAAGTTCAAGCTCAAGTTCAAGTCAGTGCGGTTAAAGTAAAGGCCAGTATGATAGGACGTAATAATTTGAGCCGCGACGCGACAAAACCAACAATGTGGTTGTGCGCCCAGCGCAGACTCAGATCAGCCTGGGCATCCGCCCAGTCTGATCAGAGTCTTCGCTGTCCGCATGAACGTAGCTTAGACCCTTAGCTACCTTTTAAGCACTTAGCGAAGACTCTGATCAGACTGGGTGGATGCCCAGGCTGATCTGAGTCTGCGCTGGGCGCACAGCCACATTGTTGGTTTTCTCGCGTTGCGGCTCATTTAACGCAAGACCTTCATGTTTTCTTCATTGTCTATTGTCAATACCGTAAAGACCGAGAGTATTTGGAGAGAAAAGCCTCAGCAAACAGGGCAGACCCAGATCAGACTGCTCCTTTTTATCAAAAGGAGCAGCCAGGAGCAGTCTGATCTGGGTCTACCCTGCTTGCAATTCCGTCAGCAAGTTACTGACAAATCGCAAAATGGAGAAATAGCATGTCCAAATTTTAGGACAAATATATTTTCTGTTTAGGGTGTCATAATAAGTAGGGTATATGTGGTACATTGACTTGATTAGTAAGAGGCCCAAAAAGCTCATTTAAAAGGAGCGCACAGGCAGGCACTCAGCACAATAAACTTTTCACAGAACTAAAATTCACGCTTTTTCGTTCTTAAATCTTAAAATGAATTTTTTGCTGCTTTGTTGCCTTGCATTCGCTGGCGCAGAGGGGCCGGAGTTTTTCAGAACTAACATTCAGGAATTTGAAGATTACACCCTAAAGTTTGATAATCCACTTCCAACCTGGCTCAAAGGAACGCTGGTAAGATGTTTGTATATTTATCTTTCCAACTCCACCACCCTCCCCACCATAATCCCGAAAAAAAGAAATTGATAAAAAAAATATTTAAACATCAATAATAGTAAAAGTGGTAATAATAATATTAATAATAACTATGCTCCCAACTATATGCCTGCCCTAAATGGGATTGGTCTGTATTAAAAAAAAAAAGAAAAAAAAAAAAAAAAAAAAAAAAGAAAAAAAAAAAAAAAAAAAAAATCGACAAAAATTCTTCAAAAGTTAATCAGTCAATTCATTTATCATCTCCAATCAGCAAACTAAGTTACAAGTCTAAAGCTCAAACACTTTTTTTTTTACTTTTCGAGATATTTTTCTGAAAAGTTTAAACTGCTGAAATTTTAAAGGGCCATAACTCCGAGAAAAATATACAGAATTCGTTAAAAAGTTGAAAAGTTAATATATTCTACATTTTTAATCAGCCGACCAAGTTTCAATTCCGTAGCAAAATTACTTTTGGAGATATCTTGCTGAAAAGTTTAAACTGCTGAAATAGTCAAAGGGTCATAACTCCGAGAAAAATATGCAGAATTCGTTCAAAAGTTATTAACTTATTCCACTTATCATCTTTAATCAGCTGATCAAGTTTCAAGTACGTAGCATAATTACTTCTGAGATAGCTTGCAGACAAGTTTAAACTGCTGAAATTTTCACAGGGCAATAACAAAAAAAATAAATAAATAAAAAAATAAATAATGATGGTTGGTTGGTTGGTTGTTTTGATGCTTAACGTCCACGGTAAACAACTAAGGTCATGTCGGGACGGTCAGTTAACCTAACCACACTATTCCTGGGCAGGCTTAGACCTCCTAAGCGGTTAACCAGTACTAAGTGCACATACTTTCGCCAGTAACTGACAACTGCCCTTCTTGAATCAGCGGAAGGAGAAACGAAAATATGTGGCCAGACCGGGATTCGAACCCAGGACCTCTGACTTACGAGTCAGGTGCCCTACCGATTGCGCAAATAATGATGGAATTTGTTTAAAATTTAACAAAAGTTAATCACTTCATCTATTGAGCATCTCCAATCGCTTGACTAAGTTTCAAATACCTAGCTCAAATGCTTTTCAAGATATCTTGCTGACGAGTCTAAAATGCCAAAATTTTCATAGGGCCGTAAAGCAAAAAAAAAAAAAAAAAAAAAAAAGACAGAATTTTTTTTCAAAAGTTAATCGGTTCATCTACATATAATCCCGTATAAGCTGGCAAAGTTTCAAGCCCCTAGCTAAAATACTTTTGGAGATATCTTGCTGACAAGATTTCATTAAGATTTTTTTCCAAAGGGACATAACTCCAAAAGGAAGACAACTCAGACAAGAAAAACACATGGGCCAGCATTTTTTCGGCCTTAGCCGTATAACCTTACTACTGACCTTCATTTTAAGTAGTTCATTGGCTAATATAGATACACCAGGGATTTTGATGTAAGTAGCTTACTTTCGCTTTCTCTTTCTATACTTTCAATTTCATTTGACTGTTGTTCTATAAACTATGTCGTGATGAATCTATATATTTCAGTCCAAATCCATTTTCTCCTGTTATGTCGCTCATGTAAAATGTAAAACCAAAATATAATTTCGAAGACGAAATTAAGTATAATTTTTGCTGGCTAAGTTGTTGATGTTGTGTTGGAACTGCGACTCTTTTTTAAGATATGTGGGTCAATCAAATTTCAACAGCATTTCCGAGATCGAAACCCCAGCACCAACAACAAATATGCTTAAAGCAGCGTGTCTCCATAAAAATCAAAAAGGAAAAAGAAAGAAAGAAAGAAAAATATCAAAATAACATGTAATTAAACTACGGCGAAAATACATGACCGTATGCATATACACAGATCTAACGAAGTGGCATGTTCGCCCAGCGAAGACTCAGATCAACCTGGGAATCCGCCCATTCTGATCAGAGTCTTCGCTGTCCGCATGGAGCTAGCTTATACCGTTAGCTACCCTTTAAGCACACAGAAAAGACTCTGATCAGACTGGGCGGATGCCAAGGCTGATCTAAGTCATTGCTGGGAGCGTATGCCACTTTGTTAGTTTTGTCGTGTCTCGGCTCAAATAACAACAACAACAACAACACGGAAACGTTATCCCTACTGTTGTAGATCAGAAATACACTCAAGAGAAAAAGAAACGCTACACTTTTTCATTGAAAAATTCATGGGATACTGTTTGAAGTATTATATAGAGTAAATGGGTCCTCCAGTTTGCACCAAGTGCTTTCGAATCCAACAAACCATTGCTTAGAATAATAACCAAATCAAAGAAAGCATAATGCTTGTAACGGATAACGTCAGTATCATCTTACGTTAACGTCAGTTACTTTTAACGTTTTGGCGTTTAATTAACTCTAGTTTTCGTTTTCTGACAAAACGAATATCTGTGGCATATCTGATCATATCCCGTTTTCTAGAAATGGAATATTTTTTGCAAAATATTATTCTTGTGATTTCATCATTATCCGCAAACCAAAAAACACAAAACAAATCTAAGGTAATTGCCTTTGGTTACTACATGATCAAGACTGGATGCAAAATCTGTATTTTCTGGATTGTAAATCATCCGGCACATTTAACTTCATAAAAATCTTTTCTCCAAAAATGTTTTTACTAATAGCCATAACCTCATTATAAAAAAGACGCAATATGTGACGTCACATACCAGACATAGCAGATGGCGAGAAAAGAAAGGTCAGACGGAAATCATATGATATGTGTAGCATCATACATAAAAATCTGTGTCCTGGTTTTGTTATAAAAGCTTTAAATTTAGATACTCGTTGTAGCGGTTTTAAATCTCTTGAGTGTATATTCTATGCTTAATATATTCAACAATTTTCCAGATTTTATATATTGCGAAGAACGTGGAAGGGTCTAACATGAATGATCACAGACCTGTTAAAACAATACAAAATTGAGATACACTTGGTGTCTTTGCTTTGGTTTTTTATCACTTTTTTCCTCTGGCTTATTGAAATGAATGCGTGACAAATTTGGATGCAAAAACATCTCAACTAGCATGGTTGGCGTCACTGACGCCAGTATGTCCGTATTCAGATAAACATACACACGCTTTGGGGCATTCCGGTTATGTAAAAACAATAGACGCAAAGAAAATGATGAGATGGTAGACCACTTTACAAAGAATTGAACCACCGACCATCTGTGTTCGGGGGATTTGCCATCTCGTCTGATGACTATTTTTCTTTATTATGGAAACAAATATTGCACTCCATTATGAGTTTGGTTCCCGTAAATGGCTTTTGAAATGTTAGTTCCGTTCATTGGCCAGAAAAGCTGACGTCACCTAACTTAGACGCTTCAGCCTTGATTATACTGAAATGTAACACCAGGGTTCGAGGTTATAAAACTTGAGAATAATCTCAAACTCAAAATAAAGCACACTGATTGGCTGCTTCCGAGCATGTGCTCGGAAGCAGCCAATCAGTGTGCTTTATTTTGAGTTTGAGAATGTACTCAAGTTTTATAACCTCTGGGCCAGATATGCTTTCTCAAGAGACTGACAATTGTATCTAAGGCTTAAAGCGGTACACCCAGACCAGAAGCCCCAAATCGCATACCAAACGTTTCCCCAAAAATATTGCTTATCTACTTTGCATAGAATATAAAATTCTATCCTTTAATTCCAGATACGAAACGGAATTGGTCGATTTGAGTTCGGAAACCGGAAAGTCACCAATGCTTTAGACGCCTTCGCAAAGGTATCCAGTTGGAAATTCCCCGGAAATGGAAGCGCATATTTTTCCACGAAGATGGTATATTCCAATTCGTATAAACAGTCTCTGAAGATAAACGATATTGCACCATATTTACTAGGTGCTCCCACTAACCCACCGTTTTCTCTGATGGAAATGGCTGAAGCGATGAAGAACGGAATGGACAATATGAATGTAAATGTCTTGAATTATGGGAAACCGGGTACCAAAGACGACTTTGTTGTGGTAAGCGATATTTGGAACGGTTACATGATTGATCCCGAAAGCTTGTCAACCATAGGCCCTTTAGATCCACCAATCCCAGGTTCTTCCGCATTTGATGCCCCTATGCCACTGAGCTCCGGACATCCCCTACCCGAGCCTGGTACCGGTAACCATCTGACCTTTGTCAGCGCTACCAGTATGCTTCCCGGCAGAAAAAGTGAGATTCGGTTGATAAGAATACTTTCTGGAAAGGAACGTGAACTAGTTGCGACCATTCAGGTTGATAAGGTATCTTATATGCATTCTTTTGCCGTGAGTGGAAATTATGCGATCTTGATAGCACAGCCAATGTATATTGACGTTACAAAAATGAAAAACATGTCACCACTAGACGCATTCAGCTGGAACCCACAGGGAAAAGTAAACTATTATGTTGTAAATTTAAAAACTGGATTTATAACTACAGTAGAGGGTGATAATTTATTTTTTCTGCATGCCATAAACGCGTATGAGCCGAGTCCGAGCGAAATTGCTATCGATCTGGCTGTTTATAAAGACAACAGGGCCCTGCTTGAGCTGAATATGACAAAACTCGAGAATGTCGTTCTTAGAGGGAAGGCAGCTACACCGATTGTTAAAAGAGTTACACTTAATCTTGATAAGAAGTCAGCAACAGTGTGCACATTTCCTTCAAAATCTAACGTAACTTTTATCGAACAATTAGAATATCCGACTATAAATGAAAACTACAGGTTTAAAAAGCATTGTTATATTTTTGGAATCTCTTTCAACGTGGACCAGAAAGATTTTCTTCATATGGCTGTAGTAAAGAAAGATGTCTGTTCAGGGAACGACAAATACTGGTTCTCTCCGAATAAGTATTACAACGAGGCTTGGTTCGAACCCAGGCCGGGAGCCATTGAAGAAGATGACGGAGTACTGATTTTACCAATTTTTGACAAAGTTACACAACTGACAAATTTTACAATATTTGATGCTAAAGACCTTACGATAATAAATAATGCTCCTTTGCCGACTAGCAATCCCTTTGGAACACATGGACGATTCTTTCGGGGCCTGTTTTGATCTATTGTGAAGCTGGAACTTTCACAACTGGCGAGCTATATCGCTTTCATTGACTTTTTTTCAGTGTTTTAGCAACATTTACTAAGGCAAACTACTTTCTGCTTAATCATTATGTATGTATTGTTGGCTTTTATACTAACTGTCATTATTTTGTCGAAATAAATAGATAAATAGTCACGTTTATTTTTTAAAACAAGAGAGTCTATTGTGACTCATTTGTGGTCCAGTTTTTATGCTATTCAATTCGAATTTTCAGAGAGGCGCCGTAGTCGAGTGGTTAGAGTGGCTCGGCTATTGTGCAGAAAGTCACCGGAAGGTTGTGAGTTCGCGGCTCACCGTCGCCATCCGACGACTGGAAAACTCTCTCTGTCAACCAAGCAGTAAATGGGTACCTTTTTCGAATCAGGGAAGGATAAGGCAGCGAAAGGAGAGAGATGGGCTCCGCCTTTCATCAGCTGTGCCCAAGATACAGTGGATCTCTAACCCCAACTGCCCCTACGGCTATTAGGCTATGGGAAACCTTTACCGTTTATTCAAATTTATTTTGTTTTCGTTTAGATAATATCACTAGCTCTATAGTTATTTCCCTGGATGAAAAACAAACCCATCCATCATGAGTTTGCTGCCGTAGGACAAAATTCCTTCCATTAAAGGTTGATTCCTAAAGGAAATAAAACGGCAGAGTTGCTTCCACTGAAATCGATCCCATTCACCTTAAAGGGCAATTGCCCAAAAACTGATAAAATAAGGTAAACATCACGCCAAAGACGAACGTGAAATATACTTAGCAAAAGACAAGAGAAACAAAAAAACAAAAAAAACAAAAAACAAAACAAAAAAAAAACAACTTTTTTTTATAATTCTGTCTTGAGAAATTAGACACTTATTTTCCTCTCGACTCAACTTCGATGTATGCTACATTTTAATGGTTTGCACGTGCACTCTTGTGCATTAGTAACTTTGCTAGCAAACTGCTATGTGGACACTCTACATTGATAGAAAAAGTAAATTCCTGCATAAACTTTCAATTTCAATATTACTATCGTAATGTTATTCGAGAATCCTGAAACTGCAATCCTATGCACTTACCTTACAGGGGCCGTATTTATAAAACGACTTAAGTGGTTGCTATGCTTTTGCTAGGGCTGATTTTCTATGAAGGAGATTCTCTACAACTATGAAATTTGCACTGGGGAACAGTCTAATAAGACTGTTCCTCCAGTGCAAATTTCATAGTTGTAGGGAATCTCCTTCATAGAAAATCAGCCTTAGCAACAGCATAGCAACCACTGAAGTCGTTTTATAAATACGACCCATGTAATGTAGGAGTGGCACCCTATACTACTTTCACCTTTAGTCTCAGAAACCATTTTCTAACAGCTAGAGACATTAAATCGTTGTGTGGAAACAAGCAAACACATATAACAGACCCTTGGACAGCGGCATGTTTATTTAACGCTATTTCAGAATCAGACGTCAACGTCACAGTGGAAATAAATTATTGAGCCGCGACACGACAAAATCAACAAAGTGGCATGTGCGCCCAATGAACACTCAGGTCAGCCTGGGCATCTGTTCAGTCTGACCCGAGTATTCGCTGTGAGTTTAAAGGGTAGCTAAGGCTCTAAGCTACCTCCATGCCGAAAGCAAAGAGTCTGTTCAGACTGGGCGGATGCCCAGGCTGATGTGAATCTTTACTGGGCGCCCATACCACTTTGTTGGTTTTGTCGTGTCGCGGCTCAATAATTTCTTTTCATTTGGTGTCTTAGTACATGTAGGCGTAAACTCTTTAAGGAAATAATTTGCTCCTAAAGGAGCATTTTTTCCCTAGAGGAGCATTTTTTTCCTTCAAGACTAAACCCATTTTTAACCGGGTTTTGTAGTCCAGGGAAGCAAAGAGAAAGTCACAAAAGTTGTTCCCCTTTGAAGTTATGGTGGTAGAATATGCAGATGCACCCATATACCTTTAAACTCAGCCGCCGATCGCACAGACCATAAGGCATGCTTACCCAACAAGGCAGACAAGGTTGAATCAATGCTGAATCAACCTTGATTCAACGTCATGACGTTGAACCAAGATTGAATCAATATTGATTCAACAGGGTACACAAGGTTGAATCAATGTTGAATCAACCTTGATTCAACGCCATGACGTTGAATCAAGGTTGAATCAATATTGATTCAACCTTGTGTGCCTGCTAGGATGTTTAATGTAGTGCGACATGATTAGATGGATGGATGACTTCCAATTTTACGTCCTTTTCAACAGGATGGGAGGTGATAACGAAGGGCTGTGCACAATGGAACCCATCTTACTGGAATGAGCACCAAGACTGTCTTCAAGTATTATATTGGGAGCCAAGGGGATGGGTCTTACGTGATATCGTATGTCAACAGCATAGGGTCCGGAGGGGGGGGCCTGGTAGCTCAATGTGAATCTTTACTGGGCGCCCATACCACTTTGTTGGTTTTGTCGTGTCGCGGCTCAATAATTTCTTTTCATTTGGTGTCTTAGTACATGTAGGCGTAAACTCTTTAAGGAAATAATTTGCTCCTAAAGGAGCATTTTTCCCTAGAGGAGCATTTTTTTCCTTCAAGACTAAACCCATTTTTACACGGGTTTTGTAGTCCAGGGAAGCAAAGAGAAAGTCACAAAAGTTGTTCCCCTTTGAAGTTATGGTGGTAGAATATGCAGATGCACCCATATACCTTTAAACTCAGCCGCCGATCGCACAGACCATAAGGCATGCTTACCCAACAAGGCAGACAAGGTTGAATCAATGCTGAATCAACCTTGATTCAACGTCATGACGTTGAACCAAGGTTGAATCAATATTGATTCAACAGGGTACACAAGGTTGAATCAATGTTGAATCAACCTTGATTCAACGCCATGATTCAACCTTGTGTGCCTGCTAGGATGTTTACTGTATTGCGACATGATTAGATGGATGGATGGATGACTTCCAATTTTACGTCCTTTTCAACAGGATGGGAGGTGATAACGAAGGGCTGTGCACAATGGAACCCATCTTACTGGAATGAGCACCAAGACTGTCTTCAAGTCTTATATTGGGAGCCAAGGGGATGGGTCTTACGTGATATCGTATGTCAACAGCATAGGGTCCGGAGGGGGGACCTGGTAGCTCAGTGAGTTAAGCGTCGGCCTAATGATCTAGCGGATCTTGGTTCGAGCCCCGCTTGCGGCAAGAATCTTTCCAACCGTAAACGGGATTCCATTACACACAGCCTTTCATTATCACCCTCTCATCATCCTGATATAGCTGAAATACTGTTGAAAATGACGTAAAATCGCAAGTCATCTTTCCATCCATCCTAGGGTCGGGGTCTTACTTGATATCGTACGTTGAGATCCTAGGGGGTGGGTGTTTGTCCCCAGAGTAGTGAAGAAGATTATAAACATCTTCAGCCAATATCATCACATCATACTTTCTAGCTAGGTTGACCAACCTTTTGCACCTCCCTGAAATTCAACATAGTAACGGTACATGTACAAAAAGTGCGTGTTTTCCAGCACCCTTTTGTCGATAATCGTCAGCTGTGGAGGCCCTAGGGGTACAAAACCAAATCAAGCAGAGCGACCCAACAGCCCTATCTGTTACTACAAGTTGTCTCTGTCTGTCTGTCCTGTGATGCGGTACAATGGTTACTGCAAACAGAACTAGGATTACCGCAAATGGGCATTTTGACGGTCAAATTACGTCGTATTGACGTCATTATGACAACATTACGTTGCATAGATGACAGATCGAGGCCGTGACGTCATTTGGCTACTGAGATACATGCACTACCCAAACGAACTTTTGTATGACAACCTATACAAAAGTAACAACTTTCAACGGGGAATACAATAAAAAGACCTTTAAGTTTCTCTCTGATTTCCCGTAAACTCAAAACTGTATGCGAAATTTGAGGACTGCAGTGATTCTGCCGAGGAAACTTTAAGGACATATCATCACGAACACAAAATGAAAACATGAGAGCGACAGGGCCCTGAATCGCTCACCTGACTTAAAGGTCAAAGGTCAACCTAGGGTCCTTATTTGAATAAACCAGACAGAATATGAATCCTAAAAGCTATATATACCAAGTTTCAGTGTAATGGGCCATTTAGTTATGGAGAATTTTACCATATATGGTCATATATGGGCATAAAGGCTAAACAATCAAAATTAACTTTCATTGCCCCGACCCAAGAAGGCTTCCTATGAAATTTTACTTCATGCGGCTCAGTGGCTTTAGAGGAGTTGAGTGAAGCTGTTAAAATATGAAAAACCTTTGAGTGTACCTCTGGTACTCACAAATCTTTATATGGTGATTATGGTTATACTATACACCATTCATTACACCAACATTTATACCAAAGTATTCAACAAGATCCACGAAACATGGTGTTATTGCATTTCCCATATAAAACTTAAAGAAGCAAATGTCAACAGCACCGTTAAAGGTCAATGTCAACTCAGGGTCATCATTTGAACAAACTTGATAGTACACGAATACCAAATGCTATATACCAAGCTTCACAACCATCATTTATATTAGGTGAACAGACTTTTTAAAGGTTTTTTACCATATATGGGTGCGGCGGCCACGCTGGTCAAGTACCATGACTGTTTGAATAACTTTCATTCCCCTGAACCATGGAGGCTCCATACAAAGTTTGGTTCCAATCGGACAAATGACTCGGAAGGAGAGGATGCCTGCAATTGTTGAATATTGGTGACTTTGAGCAAAATTCAAAGAATGACTTTGTCATCTCGGGCCGAATTTGTAAAACGACTTAACTTGTTGCTATGCTGTTGCTAGGTCTGAATTTCTATGAAGGAGATTCCCTACAACTATGAAATTTGCTTTGGAGGAACAGTAAATTTGCTCTGGAGGAACAGTCGAAAAAAGACTTCCTCCAGAGCAAATTTCAGAGTTGTAGGGAATCTCCTTCATAGAAATGTAGCCTTAGCAACACCATAGCAACAGCTTAAGTCGTTTTAAAAATACGACCCCTAGTACTCAAAAATATTTAGTTGACTCTATATGTCAACTTGTATACCAAAGTTTTCCCAAAGTTTCCTTGAAATCTAATGTTATTGATTTTTTTTCAAACAAAAACACAAGAGAGCAAGTTTGTTCTTGCCCTTAAAATCGTCAAGGACATATAAAGATCATTTTGAACAAATTTGATCGTACTCTTGTACAAACTGCTAAATACACCAAGTTTCAAGGCCATCGGTCTTTCGGTTCAGGGGGAAAAGACTTTTAACGGTTTTAACATGTCTGGGCCTGACAGCCTTGTTAGTCATGTGACCGTAGCCATTTGAAGAAGCTTTCGGTTCCCCGAACTCTAAAGATATCTTAAGCCGTGTTCATGTGCACTTTTTGCACCCGGGCGCAAATCTGCACCCAGGTGCAAATTTGCGCCCGGGGGGCAAATTTGCACCCCTTGTGTAGCGTTCATATGCCAATAAATTGTGTCCATACGTACCTTGATTTGACATTAAACTTAACACCAGTTACCCAGTTTTGAGGAGAAATTCGGCGAGTTAAGATGTTTAGAATAGAGCAGAGAAAATGCCATTTGGGAGATACCGTGTAGTCAAAGTGGCGGACGACTATAGTGCTTGGCACTTACACTGATGATCAGTGGCAGAACGATTTCCGCATTTCAAAGGCCTCTTTTGACAATCTGTGTAACAAACTGCGCGAGCAGCTCTAACGGGATGCGCGGGTACACGTTCTTTCAGTTGAGCTGCAAGTGGCAGTAACTCTATATCATTTAGCTGGGACTTCAGAGTATAGGACGATAGGGAACCTTTTCGGGATCGCCAAGTCCACTGTGTGTGAATGTGTGAAATGCGTTTGCCTGGCAATCATAGACGAGCTATTCACAGCTTACGTTAAGTTTCCGGAGGGAAATGCGCCTCTTCCACTTTTTTTCAGGTTGTCACGCCAGATGTCCAACAAAACATTTGTTATCTGGTCGTCCCAGCCGCTTCCACATTTACAATATTGACGGGTGGACATCTTGCTTAAGAATGGCCAAAATCGTAGTCTCAGTAATTTAAGTATATCTGTTTTGATAACAGTCTGATTTTCAATTTGATAAAAAGAACTTTGATAGCTTATTTTGGTACTGGATTATACAAGGTCATGTCATTTTGAAAAATCCTAGATCAAACTGTATACTGATGAACACATTTTGCGTTCATGTGCACAATTTGCACCCGGGGGCAAATTTGCACCGGGGTGCAAATAAAATTGCACCACCTCGAAAGTAGGGTCAAATTTGCACCCGGGGGGGGCAAATTTGCCACCGGGTGCTTTTTCTTAAAACACCGTTCACGTGGCCAAAAATACACACGGGGTGCAAATTTTCACCCCAGGTGTATTTTTGCACCCGGGTGCAAAAAGTGCACATGAACACGGCTTTAGACATGTTAGAGATCACAGCAGAATTTATCAAAAGATGGCGTGTATTTTCCCTATACTTCATGCTGTGGTTTACTAGCAGCTAGTAACTGATAAGGCGTTAGTCATATAGGTAAAAACTCCCTATGACATTCGGCTACAATTGGCCCAGTCGCTTTGAAATAGATGTTTGAAAGCTTTAAAATAAGAGTGACCTCAACCTACGGTACTCAGAAATCTTCATGTGCCAACTTTCATTCCAAAGTCTTTCACAATTTTCAAGGAATTTGGTTAAAGCATTTTCTCGCATAAAAGCACCGTGAAATAAATTTGACTTTGTCAAGGTCACTATCAACCAAACGTCATCTCTTGATTAAACTTGATGGTAATCGGATACTCGATGCTACACAACGAGTTTCAAGGCTTTCCGTCTTTCGACTCCGGAGAAGAAGATTTTTAAAGGTATTAACCATATATGGGCATGGCAGTCATGCTGGTCTACACCAGGCCCCGAGGTTATAAAACTTTTTTCATGCTCAACTCAGCTGAGCATGAAATTTTCTCTGCTGATAAATCTGAAAATGCCAACATTAGTTGGCATTTTCATATTCATAAGCACAGAAAATTTCATACTCAGCTAAATTGAGCCAGAAAACAACTGTAATTTTCATTAATTTGCTATTTATTAGCAGGTTAAATTTCATGCTCAGCTGAGTTGAGCATGAAAAAAGTTTTATAACCTCGGGGCCAGGTCTGCTTGAACAAACTTTCGTTCCCCCGACCCCTGTAGGCTCCATGTAGAATTTGGTTCCAATTGGCATAGCGGTTTCAGAAGAGAAGAGCTTAAAAACGACAACGGCCTATACCGTAAGCTGGCGTGGAGCCTTCTGCACAGGCGAGCTAACAGCAACAAAAACAACCTGTGCTTACCTGGACTCATGCAATGGCCCTTGGGGTTGTTGAAAGTCGGTATACAGTAGACGTATGCCCAGAAAGGACTCTTCAGGCCTTCCATAGAGGCTGGTTTGTTTTTCTTGAGCTGCTCCTCTAATACTGTTAAATCGATGCCTTCTTTGTCTGTTGGGACTGAAAAATGCCAACTGCTCATGCTCAGACCAGCCTGCACAACGCAAAGACTTCTCTGAACATACATGCACGTTGGAGATAATGATGATGATGAAAATGATAATACAGTCAACTCTGTCTTGACATCTCGAAGTGGAGCTTCAGCCCAAACTTCTGATATCTCAAAGCAAATTTTCTGGTACCAGAAAATTTACTTTGAGATATCAGTAGTTTGAGATTACATGAGTTGAAATGTAAATAAAAATAGGAAATATATTCTTTGATATAACAAGATACTTTGAGATATCAGTGTTTGAGATATCGGGAGTTGACTGTAATAAGAACTGCACACGCCCAGACACATCTGCCCATTTTTGTCGGATTGATATCTCTTGAAAAAGTAGGTGGATGTTCACTAAACTTGCAATATAGAGCTATAGAGCTGATTAAATTTTGGTGACGTTCATCACAGGAGGCTTTAAGAATGTCGAATTGACATCATTAAAACCATTGGGTGGAATTTTACTGAACGTACAAGGATATATCATTGAGGGCAACTAAAAGAGTCGATAAGATTTTAGTGTCCCTTGACTCCGTTTTCAAGGCCAGGTAAGGTAATGAAATATAATGTTAAATTTCACTAAAAATAAGATACTGCTTGAACCACCAGCTTGATTTACACCAGACTGGCATGGGATAAACCAAAGAGATGACTGAGGTTTGGTGACTTTGACCTTACTTTCAAGCCTTGTATCATTGGAACAATATAAAGAGCTCATTGAATTTTAGCGACCTTCACTCCATCTTCAAGGTCAAAGAATGAATTACAATGTTAAAGTTTTATAAAGATAATAAGATATAAGATACAAAAAGAAGAGAATTTTAAATATTTAAAAAGATAAGAAAAGTTTAGCCAAAAAAATGCAGAGTGTAATACTTGGTATAATATTCATTCCAAAATCCTCTTTGAGCATTTTGAGCGCAATAAAGTAACTCGGATCTTCCATAAATACTGGCGTGGATTTATCGAACATCACCGTGGAGACGAGATGAAGTCCTTGTGTGGCTCCGGCTGTTACCATGACATCCTCACTGCAAAGAAAGAAGAAAACATTGCTGCCAAATGACTCTGGCCCGGAGGTTATAAAACTTGAGTACATTCTCAAACTCAAAATAAACCACAATGATTGGCTGCTTCCGAGCATGTACTCGGAAGTAGCCAATCAGTGTGCTTTATTTTGAAATTCATCATCATATTTCAATTCTCATATCGACGTTACCCCCGCACTTCAGCGGAACGAATCCATTGAGGTGCGGGGGTAATGTCGATATGAGAATTGAAATATGATGATGAATTTCAAAATAAAGCACACTGATTGAGAATGTACTCAGGTTTTATAACCTCGGACCCTGATCTTTGCTGGTCTATTGAGTCTAGTCTACAATGGAAAAAATCCATCACTTACCGTAAAATTCTTAATACTGGGACAGAAAAACAGCGAAAACAGTGCAGATCCAGATCACACCATAGGGAGAAGTCTGATCAGGGTCTACACCGTTTACCATTCCATCTACTTCTTTTTAACGCATTACCACAGGGTATAATCGATTCCGCCAATTTTCGCTTCCTGCAGAGACTGTACATCATATTTGGTTTCCGCCGAGACTGTCCATGAAATCTTGTTACCGGCCGAGACTTCTGTACAGGATAAATGGCTTCCTGCAATGACTGTCCGTGTGATTCTGCTTCCTGCCGAGGCTCTCGGCAGGAAGCAGAATCACGCGGACAGTCTCGGCAGGAAGCCATTTTTCGAGGACAGATAATCGATTATACCCTGTGATTACTACACAATAAAACCAAACTGTTTCATTTTTAGGACAGTTACACATATTATTAGGTGTCATTTTTTTAAAACTTTTATGGTAGAACATACCGGTTGCGCCATGAAAAAATACTTCTACTGCTACTAGGCCTACTGCTAATAATAATTATAATGAGTGTTATAATAATGATTATAATAATAATAGTAATTATAATCTTGTAACATCTTGTAACTTTAAATAAAACCGCTAATGATCTGATCACCCTCCACAGGTGGAGAGAGAGAGAGAAAGAGAGAGAGAGAGAGAGAGTGTGTGTGTGTGGAGGGTGTTTTTTGGAGGGGGCGGGGGGGGGGGGGGGAGGGGGCGGGGAGGAAGGCGCGAGGATTGGGATTTAAGTATACAGTATTGTTGTATAGTTAATTCTTGATCTTGAGGATTTCGAGAGTGTTGGAAATGCAGGGTGAAAAAAGTCTTATTGATAGACGTTCATCCACACTGTAAAAAAAAATCCGTAGATTTTACGGTAGAATAATTAACAACCAGCTGCCAGTCCATTTCGCGGTATTTTTACGGGCGTCTGCCTGTAGATTATTGTTTGGAACTACGATATGGCAGTGTAATGTTTACTGGCCGCACTCGAAAATACCTTTATAGTGTTGAAGGGCAATATGGCCAAAACAACACCTGTTCTATTCTATCCTACTCTGAACGATGATTCCTATCCATGTTTACAGGCGCCCGTAAAAATAATTAGAAAAGGTCTGGCAGCTGGTTGCCAGGTATTTTACCGTAAAGTCAAAAAGTTTTTTTTTTTTTACAGTGTATGGATTCGTTCCGATGTGCCCTCTGGAGCATATCGTTACGAGAAAAGGAACAAAAGGAACAAAAATTTTGAATTTCCGCAGACGTAAATTTTGTCGTCTGCTTTTTGACAGAATAAAAATAACATTATCTAATACTTACAGATCAACCGTGTCTCCATACTCTTGGGAAAGAAATTTAGCGAGCTGTTCCCTAAATCCTGGGTCTCCTTTACAAGGGCCATACTGAAATGTAAACTGCTCCTCCCACTTGTCACTCTGGAATACATCAAAGTTATAAAACAATGATAATGATTATGGAATATATAGTATAGTTATGAAACATTGCTGATACGAGTTATCTTAAAGGATCTACGTGACATCTGAAACTCGAACGCGCCGTGGTCGAGTGGTTAGAGACGCTCGGTTATAGTGCAGAAGGTCGCAGATTCGAATTCGGGTTGGGCTATCGACGACTGGGAAACTCTGTCTGTCTACCCAGCAGTAAATGAGAACTATTTCAAATCAGGAGAATGTATCTGAACGGGCTCCGCCTTGCATATGTTGTGGCCGATACATTGAGCTTCTACCCCCCCCCCCCCCACTGCCTCTACGGCCACTATGCAATGTGAAACCTTTATCCCTAGGGTAATACATGTAACAAAAATAAAAGCTCCAAAATACACCTGTAGCTCTTCTGGAGTGGTGTATAGGTGGGCTCAAGAGCTAATCTGGTCCAACCTGACAATGATCAGGAAACCATTTTCGACTTCAAATACTCTCGTCGTTTTGCAATGATCTGAAGCAGGAAGAATAGCATACTATCTCCCTTTTGATAGTGAGTGCGTGAGTGAACTCGGGTTTAACCTCCCACCAACAACTAGGTCATGTGGAGACGAGACCTCGGTTTAAAATCTCCGATCCGAAAGACCGGAGAAGCGGAGTCCCTTTTAAGAAGGGGAAATATATACACTATTCTATTTATGTTAAGAACTGCGTCTTTGATCCGCAGCACAAAAAAAAAAAAAAACACTTTATTGCGTGGCATGTGCCACAGAAGAACTACTGCTTAGTGCACAGCTTTTCATTTTCAACCTACCATCGTCCTGATATGACCGACCGCAAGCAACCCCACATCTTTCGTCGGTCTACTTTCGGTTTCAGGTAGGCCCCAGAGCTCTGGATAAGAGGGAGTATTTGGTGATAATTAGGGATAATTTTTGTTAATTCTCAATAAAAACATATGTTGTGACCCCTCATCTGAACCGTCAATGAGACGGTTCAGATGAGGGGTCACACCATATGGTTTCAATGAGAAACAAGAAAAATTATCCTTAATTATCATCAAATACTCCCTCGTATCTAGAGCTCTGAGGCTCTATCCAGAGAACGGATAATATTCTATTCTGTACCGCCTGGCTGAGTTAACTTAATGAATGGCACATGCTGACCGTAAAATACCGTTTCTCCGGGCACGTCCCAATGATACGACTACCCTGAAAAGTCATGAATTAGAACGTTAAATGTTTTGGTACACCCCACCCACTTAGAACAAAATGAAAAATACTTACAAGTGTGATTTTTGTCGCCTCTAAAAGCAGTTCACTGCAGCCTTTCATAGCCGACGGACCGGGAGCCCCCATAGATAAGGGAATGATCCCTGTATCTGGACTGTACAGCTCGAGGTACTGGAAAAGATCCTTCTTTGCACTCATTATTTGGAAACTATTAAATGACACTTAGGTGAAACAGACAAGTAAATCTTCAACACTTACAGTGTGAAATAGTACAGGGGTTAATTCCCTTGCCATTAAAGTCGCACCCGCAGCGCAGTGCGCCAGAGTCAGGTCTACATTATGAACGTTTTGCAGACTCGTGAGCCTTTTGCGCATGTTCTGACCGGCAGCTCTACATTATGAGCATTTTGCGCATGTTCTGGCCAGAACATGCGCAAAACGCTGGTTATGTAGGGCTGACTCTCTAGATTTGGCCAGAACATTCGAAGAGCATGCGCAAAACGCTCATAATGTAGCTCTACAATGAGCGTTTTGCGCCTGTTCTGATCAGCTCATAACGCTCATAATGTAGAGGAGGCTCTGTAGAATCGGTCAGAACATGCGCAAAAAAAAAAATCTTAATGTTCATAATGTAAAGCTGACTATGTACATTTGTTTTTTGTTTGTTTTGTTTTGTTTTATTGTTTGCTATGGTAATGTCGGGACGGTCAGTTAGCCTAACCACACTATTCCTGGGCAAGCTAAGACCTCCTAAGCGGTTAACCAGTACTAAGTGCACAAACTTTCGCCAGTAACTGACAACTGCCCTTCTTGAATCAGCGGAAGGAGAAACGAAAGTATGTGGCCGGACCAGGTATCGAACCCGGGGTCTCTGGCTCTTGAGTCAGACGCGCTGCCGACTGCGTTACGCAGCCCAGCCTTGTAGATTTGAGCAGAACATGCTCAAAAGGCTCATAATGTAGCGCTGACAGTAGATTTGATCAGAACCTGCGCAAAACGCTCACAAAATAGAGCTGACTCTGTAGATTTTAAACAATCGGGCTACGCATGCCCAGACCAGACTGAATGTGCGCAAGCCAAATATAGAGTTTAAAATTCCTTGCCATCTGTCTGTATCAAGCAACTGGCGGTTACATTGTCGTGTAAGGAACATGCAGGCATGAACGGACAAGTCTCTTTCTTTCAATTAGGGGCGGTCGAATTATAATGAATGACTGGCCTGCTCCGTTTGACATATATAATGATAATGCTAAATCAGAACCTCTTTCGACTGTCTCAAACTATGATGTTTTGACGGCCGCCCCTTGACAAGAACAACATGATTCGATTAACAGTCTACCGGCCCTGAGGCTAAGGTCTAAAGAACTAACATTTTAAACTGGTTTAGCCATAGTGTTTGGACATGGAATTATTTCAAGCAGTTTTAAATTTTACAAATGGATTTACGTGATTTCCTTTCAAAGGTACGTTATACAACTATTTTCAGACTGGTTGAAAGTTTGCTAACCTTTGTTGCTGTGACTGGGAGCTGACAGCTGATTTGGTAACTACCCTATATGCAGTTGCGTATTTAAAATTGAACCTAGTTTACCGAAATTTATTATGTAAATACGTAGATGCGTATTGAAATTTTGCCTGTCCGGCAAAATTTCCGCACGCATCTGCGTATTTGCGTAAAAGCAGCTATACCCAGGCCTGAAACCCATCGTACTGGGATAGAGATCTCAGGTTCTTCGCAATTTTTCAAGCGATAGTATTGCTTCCTTATGAGTTCCATTTAGCCTACGACAGCCCCGGATCCAGGGGGTGGGCTCTGGGTCTTCAGCCCCGCCACCTGGACCCGGTAAGATTAAAATATATGTTGTGATATCTCATTAGAATCGCCTCGGTGAGGCGATTCTAATGAGATCTCACAAGATATATTTCAAGGCAAAAAGACACCAAAAATTCTCATCAGATGGATCCTTTATAATGTCATATATTTTCAAGCCTCACCCCCTCCCCTCCACCCAACCACCCCTTCCCCTCCCACTTCCCAAATATATCTCGGCTCTCGGCACCTCTCAGCCCCACCAGTTATCAGTTATCCAGAGCCCCACCAGTATGTTATGGTCTGGATCCGGGCCTGTACGGTAAATGGGTACACTTTCAGATGAACTATCCCGACATTTTTACCTCGCTTCTCAAAGGGGGCCAGCTCTTATAGGAAAGAATTTGCTTCCCTATGACAAAGTCTATGCTTTGAATCTAGATCCGATTTTTGAAATAGTTTGTCTCCAAGAGAAGCAAACAGTAAGCGGCGGGAGTTGCTTCCCTTCGTAAAAATGGTGAAAAACACGGAATTGTGCCCATAACCCTAAAATACTGATTGGACTTCTAAGTTAACGAATCTGCTAGTCTTCGTTTCACCTGAGCCATGAACATTTTGGTTGGTTGGTTGTTTTAGGTCTAACGGCTCTTTGAGACAGTATTTCAGTCTGTATGGAGCCGTCTCCCAGAGAGAGAGGGAGAAAGAAAGGAGTTACAGACGGCGAAAGAAATTGCCCAAACAACCAACACCCCGTCTGCTGCAAGCACAGTAGGCCCTTGCTCTACTATTATCCAAATTATAGTAGGACGCCCGGCACTGAAACGTACCCATGCAGCCCCAGCGGCCGACCGCAACCACCCAACAAGACACAAGCAAATTTGTCCTCTGCTACTTTTCATGTAAATTGGTACAAGGTTTTTAACTAGGCTCGGGGCGAAGGCATCTGCACACCATGGACACACGAACACTGTTCCGGTGTTGACTGGAAATATTCCTTGTGACCTGTCTTAATTTCATACAGGGTTATCGCTTAGTACAAGTACATTCGAATTACAGTCAATCTTCACAAGTCATGATACGATTCATGCTAGCTCTTTTGTTATAAAGATCATTTATACGGTACATGCCAGTTACATGTTGGGGCTTATTAAATATAACCGGTATTGAATGGTATATAGGGTGGTTGCTAATTGTTTTTTGCACGACAGACAGTTGTCAATTTATGACATTCGGTTGTCAATTATCGATATAAAGGTGTGAAGATGAGAGATATGTCTATTAATAAGTGTCATGGTCACGTTCTGAAGAGAAATGGCAACATAGTCACAAACCGTAAGGACCCTAGGCTAGATAAAAGTACTGAGCAAACAGTATAGACCTTAAAAAGTCGGCTCTCGCCAGAAATTTCCGACATCAAATTTTAGGTTAGTTACACTAATTGGTGAGATCTATAGTTCCAAATTTCTGGACTCTATTGCCGCGATGGGATTCGAACTCACGAATGGTATTGAAATCTTAACAGTACCCTCAATGGCACAAATCATTATGTTAAGGGGTTGAACTTTCATGTTTGGTGATAAAGTGTGGGTAGATACTTCGGTTGATATGCTTTTGTTGCATCATATAACTGGCAAAAAAGAAGGAACAAGGTAATTTGGAACAATGATAAATACGGTTTTCGTCTCTGGTTCCCCGTTAAGCAATGAAATAATGCAACCGCGGCACTATTAGTGGGATCCTTGCTTAATATTTTTGTACATGGTATTTTTATCAACTGTCTAACGCCAGTACCTTGTATTTTTATCTCCTGTACCTTGTGTTTTTACCATGAAATAAAACTTTTGAAATCGAAAGTAGGTCATTTTAGTTGGCAACTAAAATGACCTAGTTATTTTTTCAAATCTATTTAATGGTAGACACAAGGACATTTTGATTTTTCAAAGCCGGCCAATCACGATAATAATCAATGGCGAAACTGTAGTGAGAAGTTTGCAGCGTGCCTCACGATAAAATATTTCATGCTGATAGAGCTATGTGGCCTTTAATGTTGTTTTATTTTTACTATTTTGTCTGGCTAATCACGGTAATTTACAGTGACGGAATTGTAGTAAGACATCACGATAAAAGATTACATACATGTATATTTTTACACCACTGATAGAGATCCGCCAGGACAAAAGCGAAAACTCATACTAAACTGCGCAGTCTGATCAGGCTCTTCACGAAAATCTCATTGATCAGAGTTCGGAAACACGCGTCTCTAAGCAACCCTATACATTCAAATTCTTTCCTTTTAGAGAAGACCCAATTTCGAAAGGCTTCGTCACCCAAGGGGGCAAACAGGGGGTCACAGTTGTTTCCTTTTTTATTTAGATATGGCGGAAAACATAAAGCTGAACCCATTCACCTTAAGAACAGACATGAACAGGGTTCGAGGTTATAAAACTTGAGAATAATCTCAAACTCAAAATAAAACACACTGATTGGCTACTTCCGAGCACATGCTCGGAAGCAGCCAATCAGTGTGCTTTATTTTGAGTTTGAGAATGTACTCAAGTTTTATAACCTGTGTGCCTGGTGTTAATCGGATCTAAGTTCTAATATACAGGGCGCATTGATTCTTTTCTGAATTAGTCATTATTGACATTTTTTTTTCTTGGAATCTTATCAGTTATTTTAGTTTTTACAGTGAAAACCTTCACGTATATCTTTATGAAATAATATATGCTACGAGATAAGGGGTCTCATACAATGTGTAAACAGCCAGTCTTGGCATCAATGCAGACTGGTCAGAGGCTTTGCTTTTCGCACTACAGGTTTGTCAGGATCTACTCAGGGGAAGCGAAAGACTCTGATCAGACTCAGCTAGTACGCAGACTAGTTCATACAGGTAAGGTGTCCTAACTACATACATAGGGCTGTTATTAAGGTATATACTGTATTGTGGGAAATTTTGGCGAACTTCTATGTTCGCAAATTTGGGGTTTACAAGGAAATGTCTGTGGGATATTGATTGTGGTTCTTTGAACTGATAAAGCTGATACTTATTTTGCGGAGACTTATTTTTGTGAAACTTGGCATCTACAAAGCTTTGCGACAGTAATACTTCCGCGAATGTTTCACGATTTGAGCCGCGACGTGACAATACCAACAATTTGGCATGTGCGCCCAGCGGAGACTCGGATCAGCCTGGGCATCCGCCCATTCTGAATAGAGTCTTCGTTGTCCGCATGGAGGTAGCTCAGTCCCTTCCTTAGCTACCCTTTAAGCCCTTAGCGAAGAGTCTGGCCAGACTGGGCGGATGCCCAGGCTGATCTGAGTCTGCGTAGTGCGCACAACCACTTTGTTGGTTTTCTCGTGTCGCGGCTCATTTACATTTTGAGTGGAAGCAAGTTCCATCATTTCATTTGCGTTCCTTATCAATGTGGGTTAACTCCTGTAGGAGCGAATTCTTTCATGAAAAATTTGAAATATAGGACGAAATTCTTTCCTTCAAAAATTGGACCCCTTTCGAAAGGGCTGTGTATTCCAGAGAAACAAACAGACAGTTACAGAAAAGCTCCCCCCTCCTTCCCTCCCCCCTACACACACACACACACACACACACACACACACACACACACACACACACACACACACACACACACACTTTGTAGAACTGTCGGAAAAACATGGACGTATTTTTACATGTTTGACAACAACATATGTTCGGTTATTCGCCCAGTTTCGACAAGATTAACCCAAATCGCCAGATACTTTTTCATGAGCTTATTGGTTAAGGGTAAAACCAATGAGAAACTGATTTGTGAGAATGCTTGTAGAACATTTTTGATAGCCTTTTAATCGCTTTTCTCAGTTGGTATATCAGATTCAGAATCAGCATTTTCAAGAAATTCGTGATGAAAAACAACGTTCTTCTCGGTATAAAGTTCACTTCAAAGTACAAAGTGCTAGTTCGGAGTCTCAGTGGTTTTCGGCTTGATACTTTGATTTGCATAGATGGTTTATAAAAGATGTCAAGGATGTTTTGGTATTTTTTTTTTTTTCGTCTCATTTTTCCTACAGGAGCAAATTCTAAAGGGAGACCAACATAAAAATTACGGAGTTGAAGTTCCGTACTTAGATACAAGAGGCATTAACAGATTCTGTAAACCTACATTAGACGGTACATTCTGTGCCGTATAATCAGGGGCGGCACTGTTTTCCTTTTAACAATTTTCCTTTTAACAATATTCCTGCGAAAGGTAAATAGTCTGCAGTAATTTTGATGGAAGTTTTCAGCATGAAGGGCTGGTTAATTTATACATGCACACTTTGATAATATTTTTTTCTTGTTGAATACGTTTTAAAGCAATAGAAAACAGACGGAAGAAAATACTTCCGTGCTTACCACAAATACCTTAAACTTCTAAAAATTTGAACACCTAAAATAGTTACAGTGATTGTCCTAAAATGGACGTTTGGTTTTACAATGCAGTAATGCGTCTAAACAGATGCAGATGCGGTGATGGCAAACAGTGTACACCCTGATCAGACTGCTCTATAAGAGCAGTCTGATCTGGGTTTGCGCTGTTTTCTCAGAGCTTTCTGTCTAAATAAAATTTTTATGGTATTAGGACGCCCCCACTCTTTTCTACAATGGACTTTTTCATCTCCGAATTTGACACGTCAAATTTGCCTATCACGGGGTCAAAGTTCACTTTTGACGCTGGCGTCAAACAGCGACGGCTTCATAGTGAGCAACCTGATCCTACTCTACACTGTACGTTCTGAAAAGCTGTCCGAATATTTAGGGGAAAACTATCACAGTCTCATACATAACTGTTTCTCTCTGTTGGGCCTTCTGGGGAACTGAAACCACGACAATGTTTGCCAGTTTTTCTTTCGTTTTCTTCTACAGATTACACAATTTTGTAGGTAAAATACATTTGACTGGCGTCGCATTAAAAGGTACCTGATAGTCATAGGGAACATGTACAGCCTGTGCTCGTGCAAAACCTGATCAGTCTTCCCTGTGCGAATTTACAATATATGAATCTTTGGGAATCTAAATAAAAATTGCAAGGCAAAAGCCCATTTGCCCAGACTAATGTTCAGTAGAGTACACCATAGCTTAAGTCCCCTTTTCACACGACGACACTTTTTCCCATAAACTTTCGTCAACAATGCAGCTTGTTTTAGTCGAAGAGGGAGTAATGCAATATTTATAAATTCTGACATTTTGTCTGAGAATTTGATGTATACTGAAATGTTAAATTCAGAGATATTCAACACTTACAGAATCAAATATTCAGATTTTTCGATAATATGGATAGATCTCGTGCCAACTCACTAGCGATAGAAATAATTTTTGGCTCATCCCAAGATTATGGGCGATTTTTTTTTACAGGAAATAAGAAATTACCTACAAAAGTCGTTCTACATGCATAGTGGGAAAGTATTCATTGATAATTTTGCGTCCATTCTGCCAAAATACCAATACTGTGGGCTTCATTAGAATCGCCTCACCGAGGGCTACAAAAAGTTCTTTTTCTTTTTATACAACAGAGTCGGATAACTTCGGACTTGGGGGTAAACTCAGACAGTGACATTGTTTCCTTTATATGTCAGTTGCTTGGAATTAAAACAAAATTACCGTCTCATCTGAATTTTCACTGTTTGCAATGGTATGTCCGAATTTACTCGCCTGTTCGAAGTTACCCTGGCGCAGTCTGTAGTTGTATTTCTCCTGACGTAAGATTCGAGGAAATTGACAAATGTTTAATTATGAAATACAATGTAAATAGTTCCCTGTTTGATTTGTGAGTTATTTATTGATAGAATTAATAGCATAAATTGAGAAATATTGATAAAAGCTAAGATGGCTTGTATAACAAGTGCGTTTCCATGATATTTAAGAATGTCACTGTCGAATTGTTTATCGGCACATTCTTGCGGGATTTAGAGTAAAATTCGAAATCCGTATATACCACAGTTCACGCTATTCATCCGAACATATTTACATTCTTGGAAAAATTCTTGGTGTATTCACTGAAAAGGCCTATATTAAATCATTGGAACATAATGTAGTTTACATTCCAATAATAACATTGAGCCACGTGACGTCACCTGAATTTACTCGTAAATGACGTCAAAATAAGCCATGGCTCTCTAAAATTGTTTGTCCGCCTGTACGGATGATTATACACGATTGTAGATTATCTCCCGTACAGTCAGGCAGACCATGCTAGCACTCTTACCAGGGTAACTGTAAGCAAGGGTTAGAACCAATTTGCTTTCTTTTGCCGTCGACCGATCCGGCACTGTGCAAAATGTTGGTTGGTTGGTTGATTTGATGCTTAACGTCCACGGTAAACAACTAAGGTCATGTCGGGACGGTCAGTTAACCTAACCACACTATTCCTGGGCAGGCTTAGACCTCCTAAGCGGTTAACCAGTACTAAGTGCACATACTTTCGCCAGTAACTGACAACTGCCCTTCTTGAATCAGCGGAAGGAGAAACGAAAGTATGTGGCCAGACCGGGATTCGAACCTAGGACCTCTGACTTACGAGTCAGGTGCCCTACCGATTGCGCTACCCGGCCCGGCCTGTCGACCGAGTATTCGATCGTAAGAGATACCAATAATGGTACATAATACTATTGACAAAGGCTTCGACAGAGCTGATACTGATGTCGATTATCTCGGCCGACAGCCGCTTTCGCATTTAGGGTGCCTGACTGGTTCGGTCGACAGCACAGGTAGGGAAATTGGCTATATCCCTGTGATGAGGATAGGCCTTGCACATTACGAACCAGGGGCCGTATCTGTAAAACGACTTAAATGGTTGCTATGCTGTTGCTAAGGCTAAATTTCTATGTTGGAGATTCCCTACAACTATTAAATTTGCTCTATAGGAACAGTCTTTTTCAGACTGTTCCTCCAGAGCAAATTTCATAGTTGTAGGAAATCTCCTTCATAGAAATTTAGCCTTAGCAACAGCATAGCAACCACTTAAGTCGTTTTGAAAATACGGCCCCAGTTCATGTTAATATTCACGTTTCCTGGAAAGTGTTAAATGTGCCCTGGCTAGGAAACATGATTTTTTGGAAACAAAAAGACTCAGCCACATGGAAACTATTTACATTCATTCAATTGAATTCTTACATTCTTCAAAACCATTGACTAATGATCTTTTTCTTTGTTCAGCCTATGGGTCTTACTCAATTTGTAAAATTAGTATTGGTGTCTGTAATTAACTTTGGGATAGTAGATTGTTAATCATTTTACGGTTAGTTCATTTGTAAGATTTAGGGTTAGGATGTTGACTTAAAGGTGGATTTCAGCTTTATAGGGTTACTTTTAATATTGTCAGTTGTGCATTGTTCACTTTAGGGGTGTTGCTAACTTAGGGGTTCTTTATTGATAACTGGTATGCGGTTTGGGTTTTGAGAGGCTGTGCCCACTATTGCGCACATACATTATTAGGAACAGTTGTCTCGTTAGATTTTTCTTGCAATGAGAAGCTGGCACGAAGCTGTTTTGGCTCTTAAAGGTTTTACTCATATATCAAGGCACATGGGAAAAATAAAATTAAACAATTAGATCTTTATATTAGGTTTTTTGGTACACTTTCAGAGAAAGCCACCCTGCCATTTTTTATTTTTGCTTCCCTTTGTCAATACGATCAACTCTTAAAAAAATTTGCTCCTCTTTGAGCAAATTCTCTCCTTTAAGAATAGACCCCTTTTGGTAGGGCTATGTCACCCAGGGAAGCAAAAAAGGAAGTCATAAATGTTGTCTCCCTTTGAAAAATTGGCATAAACATATGGAAGTGAACTCATAAGCCTTAAAGCTTAAACAATGGGGAATTCAATTAAAACACAGCATTAAATATGTGTATGAATTTCAGGTTGCATATCACATAATTCAAATGGAGCATGTCATAGATCTATTACCATGGCAACTTGGCATTCCCAATAGTTGTGCTTAGTACCTTGGCATAATGACGTCTCGATGATGTCACTTTGACATTAATATGAAATCTTAGTTACAATGGAAACAGATCTATGACGTCATTTGTATCGGAGCATGGCATACAGTCTATGTCACGTTCTGCCAATTTTTCAATAACATTGCAAACTGAAATTCTTTCAACAGAAACTTCAGATTTTCTCGAATTATTAAGTATTCTCAAGTCATTTTATTCCGTGTTACATAATGCCATGACCGAAACGTATAGAAATTATAAAGCCATTGGAGGCGTATTCGCATGGGATTTTGTCTTTATTCATTTGCAGAATAAGACCGTTACAGTAATCAAAACTGACCGTTCCGATTGATTTTCGTGTCGAATTCTTCAGTCTGTCTATTCTGTCAACTTTATGGCGGCAGAGGCAGGATGAAGGTGTAAAATGGAAAGAAAAGAAAACAGCCTCACCAAAGAGAAAAAAATAATTACTTTTATGCGCCTGTTCGAAAAACGGTTCGCGTTGTAGCGCTGGCGTCCGTCCGTCCATTGTTAACTTTCAATTTTCTTTTCCGATAACTCCTCCTTCAGTTTTCTTCCGATTAAAGGCCCCATATCTCTATCAGCATGAAATATTTTATCCTGAGGTATCGCTGCAAACTTCTCACTACAGTTCAGCCATTGATTATTATCGTGATTGGCCGGCTTTGAAAAATCAAAACGTCCTTGAGTTTACCATAAAATAGATTTGAAAAAATAACAAGGTCATTTTAGTTCCCAACTAAAATGACCTACTTTCGATTTCACAAGCTTTATTTCACGGTAAAAACACAGTGTACAGGAGATAAAAATACAAGGTACAAGAGTTTAACAGTTGATAAAAATACAATGTACAAAAATGTAAATCAAGGATCCTATTGATTGTGCCGCGGTTGCATTATTTCATTGCTTAACGGGGAACCAGAAACCCTTTTTACATGGAGAGAGTTATCATTTTTCCAAAATACCTTGTTCCTTCTTTTTTGCCAGTTATATGTTACAAAAAAGCACATCAACCGAAATATTTTCATTAATTCTGAAGGCTGTACAGGTTTCATAATGATTTGTATTTCGACGATTTTATCACTGGTAGGACTATGGAGGCTTTAAGCTCAAACTTGGTATATAGCGGCCGGCTGTGATTGCAGCAAGTGCGGGATGGCTTGTTTTCGTCTATACTGTTTTCCTTTCCTTACTCACGCTCTCTGGGGTACGGCTCGATATACCGGTAGACTAGAATACTGGCTCAAGGGACCATTAGTTCCAAATCAAGCAATAAACCGGCACCCATAGCTGCTTAAAAAAGATGCGGAGGGGAAAATAATGCAAACTTTGATCAGGTTTGCATTACTATACAACTTGCTTCCTCGGAACAGTCTTAGCTGAGTCTGCACCACTCGCCGAGAAACTTGGATACTTTTTCTATAGAAAACAATACCTACGAATAGTCAGATTCAATTGATTTTGTTCCACTTTCAGAAATAATGAGCAATCGAGACTCATTGACTAATTACGGGGTAAATTTCTGTGTTTCCATTGCAACTGTCAATAGTTCTTCTGCAGACGTGTTTGAAGTTGATAAAGGAAAGACGATTTTACTGGAAAATAAATCCTGGAAAATGGAAATGATAACCTGACGTAGTTATTTGCTGAAAAAATTACGCCTGGTTAACTATGGATATACGGGGGTTGTTACGAAACAAGAAAGAGCAGTTACGAATCGAAAAAGGGTCATAGTTACCAAACGACCTGGTCATCAGGTCGTTTGGTAATTATGACTTTTTTCGTTTTGTAACAGCTCTGTTTCGTTTAATAGCATCCTTGAAGACATAGTTAATCAGGTGTGAAATCATACTATTTTCCTGGCATAAGATTCAATGTAGCTACCTGGACTGTAGATCTACGTCCTTTTAGAGTTCCTTCTACCAACTCGACGTCTTAAACGAGTGATACTCGTACAACTGCAACCACGCCCAAATGCTGTAGGCGTTTCGACTCGTGGCCATCTGCCGAGAAAGAGCTGACCCCTTGGATGTTCGTTTGTCTTGTTTTACTTTGTGTGCTGTATTCACTGTGTTCCTTTCCCATGTTGTGTTCAGAGCATTACTGAACATTTCGTACAAGGACCATATAACCAATGAGGAGGTTCGCAGGAAGATCCAAGCAGCCATTCGAGAATATGATGAACTCCTTACTTTGGTCAAGAAACGGAAACTAAGGTGGTTTGGCCACGTCTCAAGGTCTTCTGGTTTAGCAAAGACAATTCTTCAGGGCACAGTGAAAGGAAAAAGAAGAAGAGGTAGACAGAAGAAGAGGTGGGAAGACAATATCAAGGAGTGGAAAGGAATGGATTTTGCCAGCTCAACTAGGGCAGCTGAAGACAGGACAAGGTGGAAAGGGATTGTTTTTAAAGTCATCTGTGGTGCCCCAACGACCTAGTAAGGTTATGGGATAGAAAAGAATAGAAATAGAATAGTTCAGAGCTGGGTGTGGAAATCTCAACTTTCCGAGGCCACGCCTACTTTAACCCGGCATTCATCTCTTCATTTACTATAAGGTAAACCACGGACTTATTACACGCGCGATTTTGTTTGTGCGACTATGTCACTTGCTAAATTGTTGTTACATTGGTCAGTTACATACTGTCAGGTGACTTTTGAGTGACATTCTGGGTGTGGCTCGGAAATTTCTAAAAGACCTTTCCGAGCCAGAATGTATCGATTCATGACAATTGCCTGCTCATCAACTTCATCAACTTCACTTTTTTGTACATGTATGGAAGCACGGTCGTTTATGCAATAATCTTTGTTGCCGTTAATACTGACAAACAGTTTCAGTCTTTTATTCAGCCTCTTTCATTACGTGCTTCTATTATCAGCTTGAAATTTTAGTTTAGTATGCTACTGAAAGTGGCTAATATTGCTGCATCATACTCCCATCATGTATAGGGTTAAAGAATATACATGACATGTATAACGTCCATACAAATGCTTTAAACACAGTGTCACATTTAAACTTGAAAAGAAAACACACACACACACACACACACACACACACACACACACACACACACACACACACACACACACACACACACACAATACAATATAATACAATATGAAAGAAGAATAGCATCGTCTAAAACAATATGACAACATGAAGAAAGAGAAACAGATGGAAACACAGACACATCCTCCCAGTCTGATCAGAGTCTTCGCTGTCCGCATGGACGTAGCTTAGACACTTAGCTACCCTTTAAGCACATAGCCAAGACTCTGATCAGACTGTGTGGATGCCCAGGCTGGTCTGAGTCTTCGCTGGGCGCACATGCCACTTTGTTGGTTTTGTCGTGTCGCGGCTGAAATTTAATCATCTTTGCCAAGCCGAAGCAAAACGCAGAGGAGATCATGTGAGTTTATTACCTGGTCAGTAATGAGGAATCTGCAATGTTTCTACTCTCAAAGGATTATTTATGGCCAAGAAATATAATCATGATGTTTATGCTAATAAAAACTACAACTAATCAACAAAGTAATGAATTTCATAATTAGCACCAGACTCCTAAAAGCAAGGTTACCAACCCAATTCAGATTCACATTTCTCAGAGAGCATACATGCAAGTCCTTTAACCTTTATACTAGAACTTTGTTATGAAACACTGGGAACCAACTACCGAACTTTGCTAAATAGTATGCCATTTGGTTAACACTTCAAAATTGTCTCGCAAAAATATATCAGATGCATAATCATGACAATGATCGATATTAAGAGTTCTTATACCTGCCCAAGGACCTCTGACAGTTTCAATGCAAATTTGCCCATTTTTTTGACAAATTACTACAGCTTCCATAGGAAGCCAATTTTAAAGATTTTTGCATTTACAGGTAGTCTTATGCATTATAAAGATGTTTTGATACTGGTTTTGAAAAAATATCGTGTCTGCACACTACTACTCATTGACTTTCTCAAGAGGGGTAAGTGAAATTTTCGGTCGTCCAAAATGCATCTTGTTTTCGATTTTTCATATTTATTGAATATTATTTTGTTAAATATACTTAAAATAAAGTAAGCATTGTAGCTACTCGTAGAATGCAATAGTTTGTGAATATAAAGTATGTTAGCCTTATTTTCAGACACAGAGGGTCTAACTACCCCACCCAATTTTCAGTTTTTCAGCTGTAGACTATCATCCCCCCCCTGTGCCTCAGCACGCCACTCACATATAATGTGTATATTGGCAGTACACATATGCATGCAAAGTGGCTGGCTGAGGCACGGGGGGGGGGGGGGGGGGGAGTACCTTTATAAAACTATTCCTATTTTCCATACATTTAATTATAAAATCTTGCTTTTTACACCAAAAATCTAAGTCTGTGCGCTTGATAAGTGAAAAAGTGTTTTGTGCTAACTGCAGGGTGTTAAGAGCAACACATTTCAATAGAAATTTTGAAGTATTATGAAAGTTCATTTTTGACTCCTTTTATAGGCAAACTTACATTACAACTGTCAGAGGTCCTTTATGATTTGTCAAGTATATAAATGCGCAGGAGTCGCGGACTGCGATTCCCGAAATGACGTAGACGGAATACGGCCTGCAATCACAGTTGGTCAGGGTAATATTATGTCACGAATGAGTTTAAGCCCTTTCCTAAATGAACTCGGACATATATTTGCTAAAAAGAACTCGCGCGCACAGATTAGAGATTAGTGTTATTGAGTCCACTATTCATAAACAGAAAAGAACAGAAACTTTATTATAATAGACTCAAGGATAAACAACTAGTCGTCTTACATGATATATGATCCGCGACACGAGAATACCAACAATGTGGTTGTTCGCCCAGTGCAGATTCAGATCAGCCTGGGTATCCGCCTGGTCTGCTCAGACTTTTCGCTAAGCGCTTAAAGGGTAGCCTACCCTTAGGCTAAGGGTCTAAACTACCTTCATGCAACCAGCGAAGACTCTGATCAGACTGGGTGGATGCCCAGGCTGATCTGAGTCTGCGCTGGGCGCACAACCACTTTGTTGGTTTTCTCATGTCGCGGCTCATACACAAGGCTTGAAACAATGACAAGTGCCAAATTCATGAGAGTGATATACATAATACATGAGATATACTCACGCTGTACCATCAGCAATTAAGTTACAGTATTTGATAAACAGATAATTGCACGGACAATTTCTAATTATAATTACATGTAGTACTTTGTTACTTTCCTGTACAAGTTAGCAAAAATTAAGTCATGTCTTCGATATTTCTATATGCATTTACCGGACATATACCAAATGGGAATGGGATAACTACAACAGGCCCCGCAATCGTCTGACCCGAAGTCATGCGTCTATCAAAAACGACATGTGGTGACTGATCATCATCCCAGTAACCAGATATGTTTCATTAGTCGTGTTTGCAACAATAGAGTCATAAAGATCCGAGCTGCGACACGACAAAACCAACAAAGTGGCTTGTGCGCCCAGCGAAGACTCAGATCAGCCTGGGCATCCGCCCAGACTGATCAGAGTCTTCGTTTTTGCTTATAGTGTACCTTAGTGTCTAAGCTACCTCCATATGACAGCAAAGGCTCTAATAAGACTGGGCGGATGCCCAGGCCGGTCTGAGTCCTCGCTGGTGCACATGCCACGTTGTTGGGTTAGAATTACACTGTGGCATTCTCACAGTATCCGAACTCACTGTACCATCTCTTCCGGTTTTCATAGCGTTGAATCGAGAGTAGAAAGTTCGCTTATAACCAGTAGTCGGAAATCATTATGTTTGGAGATTTTATCCGGAATCTGCTGCGTCATTTATAGTTATTCAGCTTCGAAAATGTAAAGAAGTAAGTTTTATATAAGTTGCTCTTCGGTCTTTTACTTTATTACCCTGTATAATGAAAACCTCATGGCCGTCACAAAATTTTTATTCCGAACAGCTTAATTTCACGAGTTTTTATCGTGCAAAACCTAGCTATCATCCTATTATCAAAACTAACAAACTGTAGATTGATAGCGCCTTCCGTTTATTTTAAAGATTTTTATAAAACATGTGAAAATAGGCGCATAATGATTTGGTTTAAACAATATTTTATTAATCAATTCACATTATATAATTTACAATCTCAAGTATCAGGGTCTGACAGTAAGCTATAAGCTTATAGTAGTCATCTCCTGAAAGTCATCATAAGTTTACAACATATATGAATGATGAACATGGTTACTATCATTGAATGCAAATAAGATAATGAAACGGACATATTAAAGAGCTAGCTATAACGGTCGACCATCGTTATAAAAACACAAACAAAACCCTCCCATTAAGTATCTACATCAAAACAGCCCGTGTAGCAAATTTCTAAGCTTGTATGTTCCTGAAATATTGTATATCTGCTGCACATTGAGAAATTAGTGTTCGTTACCCGTTGGTCGACCATCACAGCCCCCACTCGACACACAAGGTCGATTCAACATTGAAACAACGTGGATTCACCTATGTGAAATTGAATCCACGTCGAGTCAACGTCGAATCGACGCTGCGTGCCCGCTCGGGAGATATATCAAAGGAGCTAGAAGAAAACAAACAAGTTTTAAATGAGATATACAAATAGTAAATAATAATAATAATAATAATAATAAAATGTTGACTGAACAATACTATGAAATGAACTATGTCATGCAATCGCCACCCTGCAACCAAGCCAAGGAATAAGATGATTTAGAATCATGCCAAGGGCGATTTGAATACTGTACCGTTTACTACCCACCCATACACGACATTGTACAGGGCAATAAAGTAAAAGACCGAAGAGCAAATTATTTTGAACTTACCTCTTTACATTTTCGAAGCTGAATTATTATAAATGACGCAGCACATGCCGGATAAAATCTCAAAACATAATGATTTCCGACTACTGGTTATAAGCGAATGTTTGTACTCTCGATTCGACGCTATGAAAACCGAAAGAGCTGGTATAGAGCGTTCGGATACTGTGATTCTGAATGTGAAGGTGAATGCAATTAAAGATACATTAAAGATACAATTAAAGATACATAATATTGGCTGACGGATGTTAATGGAAGCAAATCAGAACCATATTTAACATGGTAATTCATACTGAATTTTTTTATGTAGTTGACAAAGGGAATGGATAACAGCCATTATTTTTGTCTCTTGGGATTTCCATTGTCACTTAGTCCTATTATTGTCTGCATTCAAGTGGATATACGCCACAGTTTTACCGGTAAATTCATTCCATTTCTGTTCTCGGTAGATACGAGGATCTGTCAACATAATATTAGTCACATCATATGCTTTCCAACAATGTGGCAAAGGACCTCTGACAGTTTCAATGCAAATTTGCCCATTTTTTGACAAATTACTGCTGCATCCATAGGATGCCAATTTTAAAGATTTTTGCATTTACAGGTAGACTTATGCATTTTAAAGAGGTTTTGATACTGATTTTGAAAAAAATATCACGTCTGCACGCTACCTCTCATTGACTTTCTCAAGAGGGGTAAGTAAAATTTTCGGTCGTCCAAAATACATCTTGTTTTCGATTTTTCATATTTACTAAATCTTATTTAGTTAAATATGCTTAAAGTAAAGTAAGCACTGTAGCTGCTCATGGAATGCAATAGTTTATGAATAAAAAGTATGTTAGCCTTATTTTCAGAAACAGAAGGTCTTATTACCCCACCCACTTTTCAGTTTTTCAGCTGTAGACTATCATTCCCCCCGTGACTCAGCATGCCACTCACATATTATGTGTATATTGGCAGTACACATATGCATGCAAAGTGACTAGCTGAGGCACGGGGGCTGGGGGGGGGGGGAGTACCTTTCTAAAATTATTCCTATTTTTTATACATTTAATTATAGAAACTTGGATTTTACACCAAAAATCTAAGTCTGTGTGCTTGATAAGTGAAAAAGTGTTTTTGTACTTACTCCAGAATGTTAAGAGCAACACATTTCAATAAAAATTTTGAAGTACATGTATACCGAAAGTTCATATTTGACCACTTTTATAGGCAAATTTACATTACAACTATCAGAGGTCCTTCGTCATTTGATATCCAGATCATCCTTCGGTAATCAGAGACCTCATATCACTGTTAGTTCTATGGCATGCGCCACTCCCATTGAAGGCTCTGATCAGTCTGGACTTATGTGCAGATTAATCAGAGCATGACCATATTGTTGGAAACCACATGCTGTGGCTCATATATGCACTGAGAGACCGCAATATTCACAGAACGCATTTTTCACACGTGTATGATGAATACGGTCGTATTCTTCACATTTTGCCAGTGTGACAAATGCGTTCGGATTTTAATGCGATTTTTAATAGAAACGCATTTTTCACAGATACGGCAAGGGAGGCTTGAAAACGAATGTTTTGTTATTCCTTTCCAACTACAACTATGAGTTTGAGCCCCAACTGCAGTCAGCCTTAGGCTCTTGGGAAGTTTATAGGAAAAGCAGTCCCCGCTGTCCGTTGTCCGTCGCCTGACATCGTCTGTCAACAACTTCGAGCTATTATATCTCTTTAAGCGTCTTGGTCAATCTCAATCAAATTTCATATAATATTGAGCCGCGACATCAGAAAACCAATAAAGTGGTTGTGCGCCCAGCGCAGACTCTGATCAGCCTGGACATCCGTACAGTCTGATCAGGGTCTTCGCTGTCCGCGTGAAGGTAGCTTAGACTTTAAAAATACCCAGTAAGCGCTTAGGGAAGACTCTGATCAGACTGGGCAGATGCCCAGGCTGATCTGAGTCTGCGCTGGGCGCACAAGCACTTTGTTGGTTTTCTCGTGTCGCGGCTCATATAGCGTTCACAAGGCTTGGAAACGATGTCATGTCCTTTAAGACATTTGCTTGAGATTTTGGTTGCTATGGCAAGTGATAGTTGAGAGATACTTCTGACCAGCCAATCTTCTTGAAAGTTGCAAATAACTTAAACAGGCATTTTATCTTAGACAAACTGAAAACTATTCAGATCCGACCGATAATGTCGAAATTATGTGTCCCCACAATTGCCGATGAAGTCTACTAGTATAATTGACCTTATGGCAAGTTTAACACGTTGAAGTTCCCTTTTTTACTTTATTATTATTTACTGGTAAATTCCTTTCCAAAGGGGAAGATAAATCATGCAATACTGCTTGAATATTTTTAACACTTCATCTGTTTTCCGGGGCAAATGACTTAGACATGATATCCAGTTGGACCTGGGTTTGACTTTGTTTGGGTCTGGATATGATAGAATCTCGGGAAAAGCATTTGAGGTTTATTCTTAATTGCATCCTATATTTTAACACCTGGTTCCTCACTGGTGCAAACAAACCGTGCCTACAGTTTCGAAATAATATGTGTGAACATGTTGATTTTGGCTCATCCGTTCGTCCGCCCGTTCGTTATGTTTTATATTTGTACCAAGTTTCCTCAAACTACCTTATAAAGTTATGAAGCGACACGATTGTGACGGACAGACAGTCAGACAAGTATGGGAAAACAATATGTCTTCTCTCCTATTTCAGTCCAGATAAAGATTGCCCCCATTGAAAGAATATTATACCAACACGCAGCATAGGGGACTGTTATGAAGAAGCTACCTCCAAACGTTTGTATTGGAAATGCTTAATATTGCACAGGAATACCGCAAGGTTTCCTCCCGCTGGATTATGGCACTGCCCAATAGTTAGCACTAGAAGCTGTGCACTACAGCTTACGTCATCAGCATACGTGTGCATTAAAAACAAACAAGGTAAAGGTTTTCCATATTCTTGTGGCCGTAGAGACAGCAGTTGTTTGAGTCTACAGTGTCTTAGGCACAGGATATGAAAGGCGGAGCCTACCCCTTTCCTTTTTAGCCTTTAATCTTCCCTGATTCGAAACAGGTACCCATTTACTGCTAGGAAGACGGAGTGAATTTTTCAGTCGTTGATCCGGCGGGCGACTGGAACCTGCGTCCTTCTGCGCGGAAGAGCGGAGCAGAATTTTAGTCCTCTTTTTTGTTTACTGTTCCGTTTTTCCGTCCGCTATAACCTCCATAATATCAGGGTTTTAAAAATGTCAAGAAGTGAAAAATGCGTTTTTGTGATATTTTGTCTTATTTTAGGGGTGTTGCATGCGTTTGGAAAATTACGTTTTCATGGTACATATCGAACGCAAATTTCACAGATATGTGAAAAAAGCGTTCGAATTCTGTGAAAAATGAGACCGAATTTGTCACACGTGTGAAAAATGCGAACGCATTTTTCACACATGTGAAAAATGCGTTCTGTGAATATTGCGGTCTCACAATGCACATAAAGTGTGTAAGCCTTGTTAACCTTTTTGAGCTTGTTCGAAAGTAGCAGTCACTACTCATAGATACTGCAGTTGTCAGGATACTTGCACTTACGTTTATGGTACTCGCAACGGCCTGAAGACATCGCAGTCTGATTTTCATTTATGTCGGTATTTCTACAGCTGTCAGCATATTTCTTAGCTACTGTGTTAAGGTGCGGGGAGCGGGAAGGGGTAGGGGCGGGAGAGATACCTATCATTAAAAAAAAAAGAAAAAAAAAAGAGTCAAAAGTAGTTGCAGAGCCAGTACCGTGCAGATGGCATATAAAAATGGCAGTATCTCCTACAGGGTCTTCTCACGTGTGAACAGACTTCCTTGCGAACTTATGCCATGATTCCGGTGCAGGAGTCTCATAATGCCGCCTCATCTAGATCTACACTGTTTGTCCTCTATTCTTTGAATTCTCAATATGAAATGTCTTGGACAAGGCATTTTCCCCCCTTTATTTTGCTACGTGAATTTTGTCGTCTACGTTTTGGTGCTTAATGGTTACTGTATTAACTATGGATTGTGTGACTTTTTGTGTTTTGTATATATTTGTTCTCTCTTTCTCTTTCTCTCTCTCTCTCTCTCTGAACTGAATGCTTTGAACGCATGAGAGGGCTTTCCCACTGGGCACGCGACGTCGATTCGACATAGAGGCGATTCTTATTCAACGTGGGACGTTGAATCAGCGTTGATTCGGGTCAGCGTTCCGTGCCTGCTGGGTTGCTTTTATCAAAAAATCTTCAGATCTGGACTCGGTGTAGTCTTTAGATTGCGTTCAATACATTATTCTATAATGCAGCATTTTTAGAATGCATCTGTTACACTTATTCCACAGCGTTTTCATTTTGTTACAGTCATAACACACTGAGCACACAACGTTGAGTGGGCAGTGACTCAGCGTTGAATCGACGTCTTGACGTCGAGTCAACGTTGAGTAATCGATTTGTTAACGTTTTGTGCTTGCTGGAAATCGTCTTTATATGTAGTATTAATGTTCATTATTGCTCCCAATGTTATTTCATGTATATGTAAGTTGGGTGTAATAAAGATTGTATTGTATTGTATGATGAATAGACGGTTTCACCTTTTCTCCATTTTTGGTCATGTATATATGTTATGTATGTATATATGTTATGTATGTTTTATGAGGGCCTCAGGGAAGATTGGCCTTGCCAACTGAGCCACCCTCACTAAATAAAGTCTACTTACTTAATTGTGAATAAGGATAACGTACAATCCTGAAACGCGCATGTCTATTTATGACCGTCTCGCTTGCGGATCCCGAGTGGACGCTCGCCTTGAGCGCTCCTGTTCCGTTTTGTACATATGCATTTGCAGCGCTGGGCGAGCGCTTATGTTACTGAGTAGGTTTCTGGTGTATATCTGCAGCGTTGCAAGCTCTCCAATATTTGGAGTGTGAGTACCCCAGCAGGCACATGACGTTGAAATGACGTCATATTGACGTCGATGCGACGTAACGACGTCGCATTGACGTCAATATGACGTCATTTTGACGTTATGTGCCTGCTGGGATGTCTCACGGGTGCAATAGGTGTCCTATCTCTGTGCGACAATAATTCATTGATAAGCCAATAATAAAAAGTCGCATCATAATTATGAAGAAAAAAAAGGGGAAAAAAGCCGCAACAAATGTAGACTGCCTCACATTGCAGTTAGCTTTGAAAATGAACACTGTCAGCTACTTTGTCTTGCCATACTGCGTATTACCTGATCAGCTGGCTTATTTGCATATGCTGTTCTATGAGTGCGAAGTTTGCGTATACTGTAAGGAGTTTGGGTACACCCTATGTTTTCCCATCCGATTTTTTACTTCTAGGAAGGGGGATGGGATGGGTTTGGGAAGTAGGGAGAAAAAAGAAATTCTATCCCTTAAGAGTCACCCAAATTGAGAAGACGGGCCAAAATAATAATGGAAGAAAATATGATTGCTTGGGAGCAGTCTTATCCAGTCTGGATTTGCACTCAGCCTCAGGTTTGTCTGTTCCAACATTAAATTAGTGCAATAACAACATTAAGTCTTGCCGACAGACGTAATTAACATGATTTTGAGGGTTTATTAAACAAGCTAAAGTCTTACGAGACATTTTATTGCAGTGAAAGAGAAAGACATTAGTGAATGATTGAAAATGATAGTGAGGTGAATGTTACACCTTCAGGCGAACCAGTTCTGGCATTTTGATTTTTTTGCTCCGTTCTCAATGGGAGTCAGCTGTCAAGAAAGAATCGGCGTGGATATGAAACTGGGACCTTATTTATAAAACGACGTAAGTCGTTGCTATGCTGTTGCTAAGACTAAATTTCTATGAAGGAGATTCCCTACAACTATGAAATTTGCTCTGGAGGAACAGTCTGAAAAGACTGTTCCTCCAGAGCAAATTTCATAGTTGTAGGGAATATCCTTCATAGAAAATCAGCCTTAGCAACAGCATAGCAACTTAAAAATACGGCCCCTGCTCATTTAGGAGCAATCCCAAAATTTATCATTTTACAGTTTCTGGCACTCTTATCGCGAGGGGATATAAAAATATTTGAGCCTCACAGAGAAGGAGCAAAATATATATTTGGACTTATACGAAGATCATCCAAAACAGAGTGGGATTTTATTCATAGTTTGTGGCTGTATATGTTTTTTTTTCAAATCGAAGATACGTCCACTGCATGGCAAATCTTAACAAGTTCGATGTTGGGCAAAATCCGTCGATTATTGTGGGAGTTATGGCCCTTTTTCGACTTCATTTTGTATGAAAAACTGGTTTCCGTTCATTGTCCTTTAAAAACATTGGTGAATTGAATTCATATTTTATACACAGGTATATAATCATTAAATACAGGTCAAGTTCGATGTTTGATAAAATCCGTCAATTATTGTGGGAGTTATGGCCCTTTTTCGACTTCATTTCATGCAATAATGGTTTCCGTTTGTCAGTTTTTGAAAAGTTACTTGTTTCCGGGCTATTTCTTTTGGAAAGTTGCATGGCATCCATTTTTGTGATAAGATACAGAAAGTTATCACATATCAGTCATGACAACCCCCCAACCCCGCCCCCCTCCTATCCACACCCACCCACACACACACACTTCTCTTGATCCAAGAAGCACAAAACATCTTCCCAAGGAAAACAATATAAAATGTACCACAGAAGTCTGCCTTTGTGAACCTAGCTATGCTACAAGTGCCAGTACCTTAAACAAGGCGCCGTCTTACTTAGAGCACTAGGCGGGGGCATCCGTGTCCTATGGACACTTTTCTAGTTTAGTCTAGTTCAAATCCATCAAAGGAACTCAACTTGAACGGGTACTTTTCGGGGGAGCGACTCTGCCATTTTTAGCTCACCTGAGCCTTTCAGTATTGGTGCTAGCTGCCTCTGTCATCCATCCATAAACATCTTCAAACATCTCTGAAACCACTGAGCAGACTAAACTCAAATTTCATATGGAGCCTGCATGGGTCAAAGGATTGAAAGTTCTTCAAATGATCTTGGTCACATGACCAAGGTGGCCGCCATTCCCATGTATGGTAAAAACTTATAAATCTTCACCAGAGCCAGTGAACTGATTAATGCTCAGGTGAGCGATTCAGGGCCACCATGGCCCTCTTGTTCAATATACATGTAGTTCTCTTACAACTCCATACAATGTTCCATCTAGTTTGCCAGTCATTGATGCATGATCGGTAAAACTCAGCATCTTGGCCCCCAAACCAGCCCTCCACGGCAGCAGTCAACTCATTATCAATCATGAGGCTCCGGCCCAGAAGATTTTATTTTAGCCTGGGAAAGAGGCGGAGGTCGCTTGGGACTAGTTCTGGAGAATAAAGTGGTTGAGGGAGGAGTTCGAAGCCACACTCGCACGCAGCTGATACTAATTAACGGCCGTCTTGACCGGGGGTCGTTCTCTACATTCATTCGGCCACGCTGGAATTGCACTCGGCCACGCTGGAATTTCTTCACCCAGCGTTTGATAGGGCCTAGTTGCAGAGGAAGGTGATGACTCCGCATAAATGGCAGTCAGTTGCTTTTCAACCGGTTTTGCAAATGCCAACTCACTGGGGGTATGTCTCTTCCAAAAAGTATTGTGACTACACGATTACAACCGGCAATACGATCCTACTTGGAATCAGTAGCTCAGACATTGATACACAGCAGGTGCGGTGCATTTACTGTCCAAAGGGAAGAAATGTGTAAAGCTCAAAATATTTTGATATCCCCTCGTAACTCTTATACAAGCAAGGGGTGCAACGTATTACGGTTTTTACGGTCAATAGGTCGAAAATATATCGCCACAGGTCAAAGATGGCGTCATAACGCATAAAACATTTGAATTTTGTTGGACAAAAATACAAAGCAAGTATGTTTGCTGGCTCTGAAATATTTTATCACCTAGCGCAGGATGTGAAGAAATTATGCAGTGTCTCTGGAAAATTGGCTGTATCTTCTGATCTTTCCACAAACTGTATTGATGTCCGGTCAGCTGGAAGCTCGAATCGACGAGAAAGTCGGAACCGATTTTGACCTGTACAAAATCACGCTTATCAGCGAAAATCATGTTATTTTGGATTTAATTTTAGTGTCTATATCACTAAAATGATAAGCCCCACATTCTGGTCCTAATTTTACTCTAAGAACACCTCTCCATCACGAGGAATTAAGGTGTAAGCCATTTAATGTTGCTTCTGGTCACCTGTATGACACTTATGTTGTTTACTGGTCAAAACGTAATTGCAATAAGCACTTCTAGCTAGCATCACTTTCGGTTCAGTATCAAGATTTCTTATCATTATTTCTGTAGAAGCTGAGGTACACTTAATAACCATATTATGAGGTTTAGAAGACGTGTTCAGCCAGTCGTACAAATTCATTTACTATAAACATATCTACATACATTGGGATATGCCACCATCATGATATCATAATAAATGACAAAGAAGACTTCATAAGCACACCACGCCTTCGAGCTGGAGACCCCGGTAAACACCACTTTATATATGAAAAAGTATGGTTGCAGCAAATTGCAGGGTATGCATTATTTTCTGATTTCTCTAAAAGAGATTGTTGGTACTCAGTAGAACCGCCTCTACTCCCAATCTGTGTTTTAAGCAGAAATAGGATTTTTTCTGAATGTATTTAATTTTTACAGCTATAAAACTTCATTAAATTAAAAAGTCGTGTGTTCATGATAATAGGCCTACTGAAACTTGAGAATGGCAACTCCATAGATAACATTGGGTCAGTATTCATATCACTTTTGGTAACGATGCCAACACATACAATAGGACATTAATTGACCGGCGCGAAGAGTCACTTCATATATATTTATTACTCAACTTTGCCATGTACCAACACCTTATATGTAATAATGTTGGGTGTGGTTTCCTGGTAATTTAACACCCTATATCTTGCACTAAATATGTTAAATTTGATAGCTTTGTCTGAAGAGTTTACTGTGTAGTTTCGTGCAAACTGATAAAGAAACCAAATTTTCGTTTGCAGTGGTTCGGGTACCTGTTTCGTAATGGGAATCTGCGTTGCAGTTTCAGTTGTTTATATGCGTTGATATTTACTGAGGAGCCGGAAACATGTTAGCCGCTTTTAAATATTGAAATCGCATTAACCCTCTCTGCCAACTTACTTACAGTTCCATGTATCGGTAGAAGAACAAAATAAGCTGATAATCGCTTGTTCTAATGTCTATCGTCTTAGTCATTATAATTATGGTTGTACATGTGTTAAATTGGATAAAAGTATATTTAAGCTAAAAATGTTAATAGCCGGAAATCGGTTAGTTGTGTTCTGTGATAGAAAGTAAACATCAGATTTCAAATTTCATCAGGAGACATTTATTAATAAGTAACCCCTACAATTATTACTCTCCAATGTGGTCTCTCCAGGATGAAAACTCTCCAGTGTGTTCTCTCCAGGATGAAAACTCTCCAATGAGTTCTCTCCAGGATGAAAACTCTCCAGTGAGTTCTCTCCAGTATGAAAACTCTCCAGTATGAAAACTCTTCAGTGTGTCTTCTCCAGGATGATTACTCCCCAGTGTGTTCTCTTCAGGAAGAAAACTCTCTGGATTTCGCACTTACAACTTCTTCGCTCCAACTTTTTTGTTAAGCATTTTTAGCTCACCTGAGCCGAAGGCTCAGAGGTGAGCTTATAGGATGGGAGTCGAGCCGTCGTCCGTCCGTGGGTCCGTGGGTCCGTGCGTCAACACTTTCAAACATAAATATCTCAGATATCAGCGGGCCGATCGCAATCAAATTTTATCTGAAGCATTATTTGGGTGGGGGAAAGGCTGCATTAGGTTTTGGTGTCGATCAGCTCAGAACTCTGGTTTCCATGGCAACAGATAGCCCCCATAGGGTTATAATGGGGAAAACGGCGTCCTCACGTTTTCTCAACTGTTTTTGATTAGATCCTTATCATACTTGCAGGTAATGATGACATACACAAGAGCTTGGACGAGTTCGATATTTGGCCGGATTCGATCACAGACTACGGAGTTAGCTGCCCTTGAGCGTTTGAAAAAAATCCCATAGGGTTATAATGGCGAAAATGGCGTCATCACGTTTTCTCAACTGTTTTTGCTTAGATCCTTATCATACTTGCAGGTAATGATGACATGCATAAGAGCTTGGATGACTTCGAAGTTTGGCCGGATTCGAGCACAGACTACGGAGTTAGCTGCCCTTGAGCGTTTGAAAAAAATCCCATAGTGTTAAAATGGAGAAAACAACATCATCACATATTTTTAGAAAAACTTTGTCATCGCTTTTTTGCCTACATTTCTCAACGGATTTTAAAATAACTTCACACAAATGTAGGACATGACAATATCTCGAGCAAATTTGACTTTCAGGATGCTGCGCCCAAGGTCGAGGTCACTGTGGCTATTTTTAGAAAAACTTTGTCAGCCCTCTAGCACCTACATTTCTCAACGGATTTTAAAATAACTTCACATAAATGTAGGACATGACAATATCTCGTACAAGTTTGACTTTCAGGATGCTGCGCCCAAGGTCAAGGTCACTGTGGCTATTTTTAGAAAAACTTTGTCAGCGATCTAGCACCTACATTTCTCAGCAGATTTTAAAAATAACTTCACACAAATGTAGGGCATGACAATATCTCGAGCAAGTTTGACTTTCAAGGTGCTGCACCCAAGGTCATGGTCACTGTGGCTATTTTTAGAAAAACTTGGTCATCGCTCTAGCGCCTACATTTCTCAACGGATTTTAAATCAACTTCACACAAATGTAGGGCATGACAATCTCTGAAATAAGTTTGACTTCCAGGGTGCTGTGCCCAAGGTCAAGGTCACTGTGGCTATTTTTTAGAAAAACTTGGTCAGCGCTCTAGCACCTACATTTCTCAATGGGTTTTAAAATAAATTCTCACAAATGTAGGGCATGACAATATCTCGAGCAAGTTCGACTTTCAGGGTGCTGTGCCCAAGGTTAAGGTCACTGTGGATATTTTAGAAAAACTTTGTCATCGCCCTAGCACCTTCATTTCTCCATGGATTTTGAAATAACTTCACACACATGTAGGGTATGACAATATCTCAAGCAAGTTCGACTTTCAGGATGCTGTGCCCAAGGTCAAGGTCACTGTGGCTATTTTTAGAAAACTTTGTCATCGCTATAGCACCTACATTTCCTAACGGATTTTAAAATAAATTCACACAAATGTAGGGCATGACAATATCTCGAGCAAGTTTGACTTTCAGGGTGCTGCAGTCAAGGTTTTTGATTAGATCCTTATCATACTTGCAGGTAATGATGACATACATAAGAGCTTGGATGAGTTCGAAATTTGGCCGGATTCGAGCACAGACTACGGAGTTAGCTGCCCTTGAGCGTTTGAAAAAAAATCCCATAGTCTTATAATGGAGAAAACAAGGTCATCACATTTTCATTTTTCATCGGATCCTCTTCATACTTGCAGGTAATGAGGATATGCATAAAAGCTTGGATTAGTTAGCATTTCGGCTAGATCCCACCACTGACTATGGAGTACCTGCCCTGAGCATCCAAAAAATCAATGTCGCCACTTTTTCTTGGTTTCTACTTATCCGATCCTTTCCAAACTTGCAGATAATGAGGAAATGCATAATATCTTAAACAAGTTCAAATTTTGGCCAGATCAGGCCAACCACTACGACGTTAGCTGCCCTTGACAGCTCTGTCTATTGTGCTCTTGATCGGATACTTTTTAAACTTGCATATATTAAATGAGGGCATACATAATGTTTTGGATGAGTTTAATTTTCAGCCTGATTGGACCACTGACTGTGGAGTTAGCTGCCCTTGAGCATCTTAAATAACCTATAGGTTTACAATGTCTCTCAGGTGAGCAATTGTTGCCCTTTGGGCTACTTGTTCATAGTACAGGAAGTAAATTAAAGGCACTGGAAATCTAATATGTTATATTTATAGCTTCTGATTGGTACTAATTCTCATATTTTGCTATATAAAGCAGCAGGATTTAACATTTTAAAGTTTTTAAAACGTTGGTGTAAAAAGGATGTAAGAGCATTTACACCTTTTTGTGCAAAACAATTTAGTACAGAAATGCTATTACTGACAAAAATTGCACAAAAGCTACAGTAACTGTGAAAATGCTGAAATAATTCAAGATGTAGACATAATCCAGCTATAATACTTGTTTTCTAAATGTGTTTTGTTCTTAGGTACCAAATTATGCAAAAAAGCTTTTCGACCACAATTTTAGTTACAGCCTTTTGCGCCCAGGGAACGAGCTACTACCGAACACATTAACATCCCTGCTCTGAATGTTGCAACGTATATTACATGTTTTGATATATGCTTTTATAAACGAGACATTAGGTCGAAAATAGTCCTATGTATTATGGGACATTCAGTAATCTTGATTCTGAAACGAAAGTGATGCTAGCTAGAAGTGCTTATTGCAATTACGTTTTGACCAGTAAACAACATACAGGTGACCAGAAGCAACTTCAAATGGCTTACACATTGATTCCTCGTGATAGAAGGGTGCTCCTAGAGTAAAATTAGGACCAGAATGTGGGGCTTATTATTTTACTGATATAGACGCTAAAATTAAATCCAAAATAACCTGATTTTCGCTGCTAAGTGTGATTTTATGCAGGTCAAAATCGGTTCCGATTTTCTCGTCGATTCGAGCTTCCCAGCTGACCGGACATCACCACAGTTTGAGGAAAGATCAGAAGATATGCCCAATTTTCCAGAGACACTGCATAATTTCTTCACATCCTGCGCTAGGTGATAAAATATTTCAGAGCCAGCAAACATACTTACTTTGTATTTTTGTCCAACAAAATTCAAATGTTTTATGCGTTATGACGCCATCTTTGACCTGTGGCGATATATTTTCGACCTATTGACCGTAAAAACCGTAATACGTTGCACCCCTTGACAAGGCTTTTGACCATATTTTTGCAGCAAATGATCATAAATAAGGACTATCGTATTCTACAGTAAAGTGTCCAATATGGTCAGAAATCATATGTAAACATTAATATCCCATAAACTGACCAATGGTATCAGGACAATTGACAAAACTTGAGATAAGACTGATTGATGTTCTGCTCCGGGCCGAAAAAGACGTCTAATGTCAATTTCGCATGTTCAGATCAGCCTCCGCAGTCTGGTCATGACCATTGCAGTATTCCAGGATAGTTGATCTGACATTACTGATTTTAAATATTGAACTGCATATAACTTGAATAGCCTGGCAAAGTACAGTCCCTATATAATCATAAGACAGGTTTTGTCACGCAGAGAGTCATATAATTTCCAAAGACTGAGTGGAATTCCTTCGTTGCCAAGTATAATAGCCGATGCATGTTTGAGATAAAATCATTCTCAAAACAGTTAAAAATACACAACGCCTCCCCATTTCGCAAAACAACAACAACAACAACAAAAACATCGTCAGTTACTCGAGTTAACTGAAGTATATGTCAGTTCCATTTTAATGTCGGGATTGATTGCTACAGTTAGTTTGGGTTAATGATAAAAAGATGGATGCAACAAAGGACGGAATATGACTGTATGATTTATATCACCCAAGAAGAGAGAGAGAGAGAGAGAGAGAGAGAGAGAGAGAGAGAGAGATATTACTACTAAAGTCTAAATAAATATAGTGAAATAATTTTAAATGCCGACCACACCATTGGAATGAGTCGCTGTCTACTACCTAAAGCGTCAACTTTTAGCCAAAGTTATCAAATTTATGATACATGAAACGATCTCTAGCAGATGAAGACTGTTGAAATCTTCTAATATATCTAATATATAGATTCAATGAGCCGCGACACGAGAAACCAAAGAAAGTGGTTTTGCGCCCAGCGTAGACTCAGCTCAGCCTGGGAATCCACCCAGTCTGATCAGAGTCTTCGCTGTCTGCATGGAGGTAGCTTCGAGCCTTAGCTATCCTTTAAGCGCTTAGCGAAGAGTCTGATCAGACTCGGTGGATGCCCAGGCCGATCTGTGTCTGCGCTGGGCGCACCACTCTGTTGGTTTACTCGTGTCGCGGCTCATATGTATCGTGTGATGAAAAAGGGCTTTAAACCATGTGCAAGGAGGGAGCATTCAGCTCAGAATGTGCCTCTCTGTTCTCTATAATGGTTCCTTATAGGTCAGAAAGATGGTGTTGCAAACATGGAAAAGTGTGATCACTTTAAGCAGATTTGCCAGCCCAATCTGTGTTCGCTTGTTGCAGATTTAATAAGCTTCATTTTCTCGTGTGTCCAACTCAAATCATATATCTGCCCTATGAGCTTATTAATACAAGCCCATAAATTGTCTACGGCATGATACAAAACGTTATTAGTAAACCTACCAAATTTTGTTTCCTATCGGGTTCAGTTGTGTCCAAAATAGTCAATTATTATGAGATTTTGTTACGTTTTATTTGTTTATTGCATTCATAGGATTCCATCTTATGCCAAAAGATAAGCCAATTTTTGTATCAGGATGTTTTATTTTATTTAATAAATTTCTTTTCTATCCCATTACCTTGCAAGGTCATTGGGACACCACATATGCCCACCTAGTCCTCTTTTCCGCTGCCCTAGTATATATCTGTCCCCTGTTTGATATTGCCTTTCCACCTATTCTTCTGTCTACCTCTTCTTTTTTTTGGCTTGCGATGACGGTCGCAAGCCAGTATTCATACTGAGTTATTTTCGGAAGAGACGATACGTCACGCTTAGTCGGAAAATACCAAGAGAGTCTATTTTTAGCTATATCCGATTTACTTCATCTGCTAAAAATAACAGACGGAAAATCTATTTTTGATAGTGCATGTACTTTGTTTTCATATTTCCGTTAAAAAGCACGTTTTCCTTTCACAAGTGCCTTGAACTTGGCCACATATCTTTTGCTTTTTACAAACTGATTGCATAAAAATGAAATTCTTAATTAAATGCAAAATATTTGGCTTTGCATTCTTAAAAATATATGAAAACCTGTGTAAGAAACAGTGTATATTTATAGCTTAGTTTACAAGCATTAGCTTTATCCAAAGTCATGCAGCGGCGTCGCGAAAAATAAGCCTTATGGCATCGTATAATCTGACTAGTCAAAGCAGCCGGCACACTGTCCAGAGCCGGTGCATTCTTAGGGTCTGATCTGTCTTTTTCGGCATATATATTCTTCATGATGCAGACATCTTTCATGCTGAGGATAGACTGATCAGACTGCGCTTGTGCCGGAATGGGCTGATCTGTGTATCTGTAAAAAAATAGCGAAGTTCAAATTCATTGTTAGCTCACCTGAGCCATAGGCTCAGGGTGAGCTATTGTGATCACCCAGTGTCCGTCGTCCGTCGTGCGGCGTCAACAATTTGCTTTAAATGACATCCTCTCTGAAACCACTAGGCCTAGGGCTTTGATATTTGGTATGAAGCATTGTCTAGTGGACCTCTACCAAGTTTGTTCAAATGGTGGCCCCAGGGTCCAAAATGGCCCTGGGGCAGGGGGTCTTGTGTTCGAAACTAAAATATACTTAAAAATCTTCTTCTCCAGAACTGCTTGGCTCAGAAGCTTGAAATTTGGTATGTAGCATTGCCTAGTGGTCCTCTACCAAGTTTGTTCAAATGGTGGCCCCAGGGTCCAAAATGGCCCTGGGGCAGGGGGTCTTGGGATCGAAACTAAAATATACTTAAAAATCTTCTTCTCCAGAACTGCTTGGCTCAGATGCTTGAAATTTGGTATGTAGCATTGCCTAGTGGTCCTCTACCAAGTTTGTTCAAATGGTGGCCCCAGGGTCCAAAATAACCCGGGGCAGGGAGTCCCAGGTTTGAACCATAGAAATACATAGAAAAGTATTCAAAAATCTTCTTCTCCAGAACTGCTTGGCTCAGATGCTTGAAATTTGGAATGTAGCATTGCCTAGTGGTCCTCTACCAAGTTTGTTCAAATGGTGGCCCCAGGGTCCAAAATGGCCCTGGGGCAGGGGGTCTTGGGTTCGAAACTAAAATATACTTAAAAATCTTCTTCTCCAGAACTGCTTGGCTCAGATGCTTGAAATTTGGTATGTAGCATTGCCTAGTGGTCCTCTACCAAGTTTGTTCAAATGGTGGCCCCAGGGTCCAAAATGGCCCTGGGGCAGGGGGTCTTGGGTTCGAAACTAAAATATACTTAAAAATCTTCTTCTCCCGAACTACTTGGCTCAGATGCTTGAAATTTGGTATGTAGCATTACCTAGCAGTCCTCTACCAAGTTTGTTCAAATGGTGGCCCCAGGGTTCAAAATGACACGGGGCAGGGAGTCCCAGGTTTGAACCATAGTAATACATAGAAAAGTATTCAAAAATCTTCTTCTCCTGAACTGCTTGGCTCAGATGCTTGAAATTTGGTATGTAGCATTGCCTAGTGGTCCTCTACTAAGTTTGTTCAAATGGTGGCCCCAGGGTCTAAAATGGCCCTGGGGTAGGGGGTCTTGGGTTCGAAACTAAGATATACTTAAAAATCTTCTTCTCCAGAACTGCTTGGCTCAGATGCTTGAAATTTGGTATGTAGCATTGCCTAGTGGTCCTCTACCAAGTTTGTTCAAATGGTGGCCCCAGGGTCCAAAATGGCCCTGGGGCAGGGGGTCTTGGGTTCGAAACTAAAATATACTTAAAAATCTTCTTCTCCCGAACTACTTGGCTCAGATGCTTGAAATTTGGTATGTAGCATTACCTAGTAGTCCACTACCAAGTTTGTTCAAATGGTGGCCCCAGGGTCCAAAATGACCCGGGGCAGGGAGTCCCAGGTTTGAACCATAGAAATACATAAAAAAGTATTCAAAAATCTTCTTCTCCTGAATTGCTTGGCTCAGATGCTTGAAATTTGGTATGTAGCATTGCCTAGTAGTCCTCTACTAAGTTTGTTCAAATGGTGGCCCCAGTGTCTAAAATGGTCCTGGGGTAGGGGGTCTTGGGTTCGAAACTAAAATATACTTAAAAATCTTCTTCTCCAGAACTGCTTGGCTCAGATGCTTGAAATTTGGTATGTAGCATTGCCTAGTGGTCCTCTACCAAGTTTGTTCAAATGGTGGCCCCAGGGTCCAAAATGGCCCTGGGGCAGGGGGTCTTGGGTTCGAAACTAAAATATACTTAAAAATCTTCTTCTCCCGAACTACTTGGCTCAGATGCTTGAAATTTGGTATGTAGCATTACCTAGTAGTCCTCTACCAAGTTTGTTCAAATGGTGGCCCCAGGGTCCAAAATGATCCGGGGCAGGGAGTCCCAGGTTTGAACCATAGAAATACATAAAAAAGTATTCAAAAATCTTCTTCTCCTGAATTGCTTGGCTCAGATGCTTGAAATTTGGTATGTAGCATTGCCTAGTAGTCCTCTACTAAGTTTGTTCAAATGGTGGCCCCAGGGTCTAAAATGGCCCTGGGGTAGGGGGTCTTGTGTTCGGAACTAAAATATACTTAAAAATCTTCTTCTCCAGAACTGCTTGGCTCAGATGCTTGAAATTTGGTATGTAGCATTGCCTAGTGGTCCTCTACCAAGTTTGTTCAAATAGTGGCCCAAGGGTCCAAAATGGCCCTTGGGCAGGGGGTCTTGGGTTCGAAACTAAAATATATTTAAAAATCTTCTTCTCCCGAACTGCTTGGCTCAGATGCTTGAAATTTGGTATGTAGCATTGCCTAGTGGTCCTCTACTAAATTTGTTCAAATGGTGGCCCCAGGGTCTAAAATGGCCCTGGGGTAGGGGGTCTTGGGTTCGAAACTAAAATATACTTAAAAATCTTCTTCTCCAGAACTGCTTGGCTCAGATGCTTGAAATTTGGTATGTAGCATTGCCTAGTAGTCCTCTACCAAGTTTGTTCAAATGGTGGCCCCAGGGTCCAAAATGGCCCTGGGGCAGGGGGTCTTGGGTTCGAAACTAAAATATATTTAAAAATCTTCTTCTCCCGAACTGCTTGGCTCAGATGCTTGAAATTTGGTATGTAGCATTGCCTAGTGGTCCTCTACCAAGTTTGTTCAAATGGTGGCCCCAGGGTCCAAAATGACCCGGGCCAGGGAGTCCCAGGTTTGAACCATAGAAATACATAGAAAAGTATTAAAAAATCTTCTTCTCCAGAACTGCTTGGCTCAGATGCTTGAAATTTGGTATGTAGCATCGCCTAGTGGTCCTCTACCAAGTTTGTTCAAATGGTGGCCCCAGGGTCCAAAATGGTCCTGGGGCAGGGGGTCTTGGGTTCGAAACTAAAATATACTTAAAAATCTTCTTCTCCAGAACTGCTTGGCTCAGATGCTTAAAATTTGGTATGTAGCATTGCCTAGTGGTCCTCTACCAAGTTTGTTCAAATGGTGGCCCCAGGGTCCAAAATGACCCGGGGCAGGGAGTCCCAGGTTTGAACCATAGAAATACATAGAAAAGTATTCAAAAATTTTCTACTCCAGAACTGCTTGGCTCAGATGCTTGAAATTTGGTATGTAGCATTGCCTACTGGTTCTCTACCAAGTTTGTTCAAATGGTGGCCCCAGGGTTCAAAATGAACCGGGGCAGGGAGTCCCAGGTTTGAACCATAGAAATACATAGAAAAGTATTCAAAAATCTTCTTCTTCAGAACTGTGTGGCTCAGATGCTTGAAATTTGGTATGTAGCATTGCCTAGTGATCCTCTACCAAGTTTGTTGAAATGGTGGTCCCAGGGTCCAAAATGGCCCCGCACCAGGGGGTCCTGGGTTTGAACCATAGAAATACATAGAAAAATATTCAAAAATCTTCTTCTTCAGAACCGCAAGGCTCAGAGGCTTGAAATTTAATTTGTAGCATTGCCTAATAGTCCTTTACCAAGTTTGTTCAACTGGTGGCCCCAGGGTCCAAAATGGCCCGGCGGCAGGGAGTCCTAGGTTTGAACCATAGAAATACATAGAAAAATATTCAAAAATCTTCTTCTTCAGAACCTCTTGGCATAGATGCTTGAAATTTGGTATGTAGCATTGCCTGGTGGTCTTTAACCAAGTTTGTCCAAATGATGATCCCAGGGTCTAAAATGGCCCCGCTCCAGCGGGTCCTTGGTTTGAACCATAGACATGCATAGAAAAATATTGAAAGATCTTCTTCTTCAGAAGCCAGGTGGGTAGCGCAATCGGTAGGGCACCTGACTCGTAAGTCAGAGGTCCTGGGTTCGAATTCCGGTCTGGCCACATACTTTCGTTTCTCCTTCCGCTGATTCAAGAAGGGCAGTTGTCAGTTACTGGCGAAAGTATGTGCACTTAGTACTGGTTAACCGCTTAGGAGGTCTACGCCTGCCCAGGAATAGTGTGGTTAGGTTAACTGACCGTCCCGACATGACCTTAGTTGTTTACCGTGGACGTTAAGCATCAAATCAACCAACCAACCAAATCTTCTTCAGAAGCACTTGGCTCAGATGCTTGAAATTTAATATGTAGCATTGCCTTGTAGTCCTTTATCAAGTATGTTCAAATGATGGCCCCAGAGTCCAAAACGACCTCGCAGCGGGGAGTCCTGAGTTTGAACCATAGAAATATTTAGAAAAATATTAAAAAATCTTCTTCATCAGAACCACTTGGCTCAGATGCTTGAAATTTGGTATGATGCATTGCCTGGTGGACTCCTACAAAGAATATATAAATGGTTGTCCTGGGATCCAAAATGGCCCTGGGGCAGGGAGTATTGGGTTCGAAATTAAAATATACCTAAAAATCTTCTTCTCCTGAGCCCCTTAGAGCAGATGCTCGAAATTTGGTATGATGCATTGCCTAGTTGTCCTTTACCCCGCTTATTCAAATGATGATGCCAGGATCAAAAATGGCCCCGCACCAGGGGGTCCTGGGTTTGAACCATAGAAATACATAGAAAAATATTAAAAAATCTTCTCCTATAGAACCACTTGGCTCCGATGCTTGAAATTTAGTATGTAGCATTGCCTAGTGGTCCTTTACCAAGATTATTTAAATGATGGCCTCATGGCCCAAAATGGCCCCACCCCAGGGGGTCCTGGGTTTGAACCATAGCAATAGATAAAAAAAAATATTCAAAAATCTTCTTCTGCAGAACCATTTGGAAATTGTTGCAAACTATCAGGTTTGTTCAAATGATGACCCTAGTTTGACCTTTAACCTTTTTGCTCAGGTGAGCGATTCAGGGCCACTTGGCCCTCTTGTTTTAATTTAGAAATATGCGCTTTTAACGATTTTTCCCGTTATCACTCATCACATTTACTGAAAAAAGTATCCAATCTATCCGTGTGTGTGGCTTTTATGTACAACTGACCGTGTTACGTATGTAAAAGCTGGTAATGTAGGTGAGTAATATTAACGCATACGCATTGCCACAGGCATAAGCGATATAATGTACGTATTTTTACCTTCTGATAAATTTCCTATTCGCCTTCAACATGTTCATGAAAAGTCTGAACTGGAAACCTCTTACAATGATACAGGTACAGAAAAAGGGGACAATTTAGAACCGTTAACATTTGAATCTCGTTGAGGCCGACTGTTAGGGAATCATTGACAGCTTTATGACAATGGAGTGGTTGGTTGGATGATGCGATGATGCTGGGTATAACTTCCAGTACCGGGACGTACTACTGATTTGGATTATAGTTGGGCAAGGGCCTACTGTGATTGCAGTAGGTGCGAGTGGTGGTTGTGTGGACATTTTTCTTGCTTTTATAACTCTCTCTTATGTTGCCTTTTTACTCCACCTATACAAATGTACAGAGAAATATTTACACTCGTCGACGTTTTCCTTAGACGAACCTATACTGGGCTGACGATGTTCATACATCCATGAACAACACTCATTCATACAAGCGTAAGCGACGTCACGTATAATTCAAATAGATGATCGGCCGATGTAACGTTGATATACGTCATGTCATAGTGGCGGCTGTTGTACATCATAATATAAATCACGTTGGTTTATAGCTATTCTTCGTCCTTTCCTCGGCGTTAAATTAGTCAGAACTTCACGAATAAGTAACAAAACTGATGTGAAAACATAGCATAAATATAAAAGATAAATTTCATTTCTCGGAAGTTCATGGAAGTATAAACGCAATGGGTTCCATGCTTTGTTGCTCCCAAATGGTGTAAAGCAAGTTATTGTCTCGAACAATAGCAGCATGCATTTTCTTCTCAGAGTGTCAAAATTGCCACTGATGCCACTAAAACCAAAAATAAACTTCAGAAAATATAAATTTATTGTCTTCTTTGATGCCTAGTTCAGATATGCCAAAATTCCATAGACATGGGTTTTAAACAGTCTTTCCTAAAATTTGATTCAAACTAAGTGACTCAGCAGCCGTAAAGAAAAGACTTGAAATAGGTTCATATGGTAATTTTCCTTGAGACATGCCTAACGGCCAAAACGTTGGAAAACTCTCTCTCTCTCTCTCTGTGTTTAAATATTTCCTCAGTTTGTTTTTCAAATAAATTCTACACTTGTTTTTACCTCACACCTATGGATAATGCCACCATTCAAAAAGTTAAGAAATTAAATGCTTTGCTTATTAAAGATAGAAGAAAATGCACCAACAATTGGGTTCACTTCAATAACAACTCTTGAAAATTTCACTGGCTTAGCTGGGCAAGCCTTCCTTTTAAAAGGAAATTTTATTTTACTTTCACCGTGCCCTATAGATTCGTCTTTGCTAAGGCTATGACCAAACTACCGTAGTTTTCGTTTCTTGACCGTGATCAGGAGCTCGACATATTCTCGAACGGTTGATTTTCTCGTTCTCTGCATCCAAACCTGGCTGTCTTGACGCTAAAGAGCCCAACTTGAAGCAGGCCTATGGCAACCATTTTGTTGGCATCGAAACTGTGGCACCTATTGTGCCGTCAGCTTGATTATTTCCAACTACTAGCTCAAAGTCGAATAGGCCAACTATTTTATATACCATTCGAAAGCGCTGTTCCCTTCTTAGGGAAGGCCTATTTCGTCTCAATCATGTTTAACTCTTTTAAGACAGGACATCCGTTTTGGGGACTTATGCAAACAGTGCAGACCAAGTTCAAACGCCGCAAAATGGCGCGTCTGATCAGGGTCTACACTATTTGCTTACATGAATTTGTATCCCAAATGCAATAAAAAAATGGAAGCATCCACCAGAAACACCCAAAAAACTATAAAAGGAGTAATCCAAATGATAAGAAAGGACATGTCCAATGGTCAAATCAAAGGCCAAAGGCCAAATGCTCCCCGACGTATGGACATGTAAGTAACTGGGAAGGAGTCGTCACTACAAGTTAGTAAAACTCTGTAAAACTGTTTTTACGTATCGGTAAAGGCCTTTACACATCAGCCGTGCGGTTGTTTGGTCGTACTGTTGTGCAGGCCCGAGGTGCCGTAGACAGATCGCAGACAAATTCGCAATATATCCAGACAGATCGACACAGGTCGTAGACATTGCAAGGCAGCAGTACGATGCCTGTCCGGCTATCTCACGGGTCGCACAGTGTTGGGAGCTTTAACAAAAGCACACACTCGTATTTGTGCGGCTGCTGCAAGCTGGTTGTGCAGCGGCCATGCAAAGTTGCAAGGCTGTTGTAAGAATTCGCACTTATTTCATACGGCCTCCCTACGACACACAAGATTTTCGGCAAGGTTGTCGCACGAATGTCTTCCGATATCTGTGCGTTCATCATACAAATTCACCCCGAGTGAGGGTATAAATACAAAGCAAGGTCCAGCAAGGCAACAGGCGTCAGAGTTCCATCACGAAGTGATGGCTATCCTTCCACAGCGTGTTGCCGTACTAAAAAGAAAACTTCGTGATGAAAAAGAGCGTCATAAGGCAATTTTGTCACTGGCTCCTCGATGCCAGCAGCTGCAGGGTTTTACCCATTTCCCTTAGATTTATGCAGTCAAAGATCGTTATCCTGATAGAAGGTTAAACAGTTCAGACCCTTATCAGGCTGTTTGTTTTAGGATTTAAAATATATATTTGCTGTTCAAAGAAGGGCAGCAACAGTCATTGTGAGCAATGGACAAAGGCGGGTGGTACTGAACTGATAAGAATTACACCAGTTTGTAACTTTACCTTATTATATTTGATTGAATACATCAAAGACGCCATTTGACCTATTTATAAGTTTTCGTGCAGGGGTATCCTGAAAGGTAATAAAGAATGATCATTTTAACAATGTAGAAGTATCATGCTCATTACTGTCATTACTTTGCGAATTTAAATACAATAATGAGTAGCGACACGACAAAACCGACAAAGTGGTATGTGCGCCCCGCGAAGACTCAGATCAGCCTGGGCATCTGCCCAGTATGATCAGAGTTTTTGCTGCTCCCATGGAGGTAACTTAGCCCCTCAGCTATCCTGTAAGCGTACATCGAAGACTGTGATCAGACTGGGTGGATGCCTGGGCGCACATGCCACTTTGTTCTTTTGTCGTGTCGCGGCTCAATTTACTTTTGATACCATTGATAAATAAAAAAAAAAAAGATTTATAAATAGTAAAGGACTAATTAACTTCGTATTAATTACATGCACTTTTAAGTTATGATGAAATAATTTTCAAAATGAAAATACTTAATCCATACGCCGCTGTATGTAACCCCGACACTTATTGCAATGTGCTCGGCGATCATGTCCGTCCACCGTTATTGCAACCCTTGCGGAAGCAGTTACTTCAGACACTAGTCCTTTTAGTTTTACAGGGCAACATCGAAGATTTATAAAGACTACAGTATGTTTTCACCGCACTGCGAATAGACTGTTTTTTTAAAAAAAAAAAAAAAAAAAAAAAAAAAAAACAGCTCTAGCCGTCGGACTGCTGTTTAAACATTGGAACCGTAAGTGTCGTCTTGAAGGTAATTGGCTTCGGCATATTTAAACTTAGGAAAATAAAACTAAAATAGAAAATTCCTTATGAAACGTATAAAAATCGCCACAAATGACGAAGGGCACTTCGAATTCATCAGCACAGAAATATTGCTCTGATTCAATGTAGAAGACAGTTTTGGCCAGTTTACCATGGAGCTTTATACGTTTAGGCGATTTTGGTATCTTGTGCTCCTGATTTTCCCCGGTGCCTTTACAATTAACTCGAGCACAGGTATGGCAGTTTCAGTTTCGTGAACACCTCAGTAGTATGGGTCATGGTATGAAACGGCTTTGAAGAAATTTAGCAGACACTGTGCGTTTCCTTCGCGGACCAAACACTAGCAGTTCCGGGGCCGAACCCGTCACAGTAATAACCGCAATAAGATTTCCGAGCCGGTACTCGCTTTTTTTTTGCTATGAATTTAAAATGGACTTGAACAAAGTATGCGATGGAAGCCTTGCGGGGACACTGGTTGAGTCACTGGGCGGTATTGGCTACACTTCGCGATATTTTTTTCATGCCCTGACAGGGACATTACATTTGCGGTTTCTAAAGCAATCCGCTCCGTGGAAGCCGGGTTTCAGCTCACCTGTAAAGGTGAGCTTACAGTATAGCCTTGGTCCGTCGTCGGCGTCCACACTTTTAAACATCTTCTTCTCAGAAACCACTGGATCGATTGAAGCCAAATTTCATATGGAGCCTTAACAGGATGGGGGAACGAAAGTTTAAATATTTGGCCCAGCTGGCAGTCATGCTCATATATGGTAAAAAACCTTAAAAAATCTTCTACTCCGGAACCACCGGGCCGATTGCCTTGAAACTTGGAATATAGCATCTTAGTTTAAACATATTTTATTTCAACAAACTATAGATATACAATATTTTACAAGATACAATACTACTTAGGATGAGAACGGAAGCTAGTAGCTTATTTAGTTCTTCTCCTTACGAACTTGACATTACTCATGAAATGGCGGATTATTTATGCATTACTATGTTGAAACAGAATACTGTAATAGGTGGTAAATTTAGAAAGACGGCAAAAGTTCTAAGAATTGGGACAGACACGATTGAGCAAACAGTATAGTCCAAGATCAAGAACAGTCTGGTCAGGGCCTACACTGATTTTCATTCCAACTGCATCTAAGTACGCAACATCACACAGGAAAATCAAAACATTTCATTTCTAAGACTATTATTGCATTCGTTATGGTGTCCCAGTTCCAAGAATGTTATATAGTATAAATTATTATGAAATCTAAGAAATAGCAAAGTACTTCATCGGTAATTACACAGTTCTTATATGACGCGTAACATAAAAGCATAAGAGTGAGCAGATCGGGGATAAATGTCAGATTAATATCAGAAATATCCCGCAAGTATCCAACTTTTAGGAAATGTGTATTAGCTGATTTGAGTGGAATTAAATGACTTCAGAATAATTGCTGTTTAAGCTAATTTGGAGCCTTCGCCGAAAGAATTTCAGTTTACAATGGCATTAAAAAAATGGTACAGCATGTCAAACCATGCATGACCCCTCAGACACGGATGTGAAGGCTGAATCGCCATAGAAACTATGAGTTCATATTCATGTCAAACTAACCCCACTCGGCCAAAGGTTCTAATCACAACAGTTAGTTATTATATAGCTACATTGGTTACAGTTCCACGACATCACCTGTAGGCACCAGTGCCAAAAGTAATCGAATAAGAAGTGAGACGGTACCTGAAATTCATACATAGGAAAAATGTGACTTTCTCAAACCTACAACTTCTCCTCAAATAATTTAGTTCTCTGTTAAAACTAGACTGTCATATTCCCAAAATATTCTAGAACCGTTTTGTATCTTTTATGTATTTTTGAACAGCGTCAAAGATTAGAGTATTTAAATGTAATGGGAGAGTATCATTTCCGGATGGGGGAACGAAAGTTTAAATATTTGGCCCAGCTGGCAGTCATGCTCATATATGGTAAAAAACCTTAAAAAATCTTCTACTCCGGAACCACCGGGCCGATTGCCTTGAAACTTGGAATATAGCATCTTGGGCCCTAGTACTACAAAAGTTATGTAATTGGTGACCTTGGGTTGACCTTGACCTATTTTATGGCAAGGTCAATTTTGGTCCCTTAGGCGTTTGAATGGGAAAAGCTGAAAAAGTACATTTTTCTTTTGCTATTGTGCTTTGTGATATGAAAATGCAGTCAACTCAATCCCTATGAAAACTAGAGGTCGAGGTCATTTAGTGACCCTGGCCAAAGGTTATTTGTTTGTTGTTTGTCAACCTTTTCAAAGGACGTCTCCTCTGAAACTACTGGCCAATCACATGCACCCTTCAGGAAAAGCGAGAAAGAAAGTTTAATATATTTGGCTCAGGTCACATGACCAAGATGACTGCCATGCCCATACATGGTTAAAAACCTTAAAAAAATCTTCTTCTCCGGAACCACTGAGCCGATTGCCTTGAAACTTGATATGAGGCATTTTGGACTCTAGTACTACAAAATTTATATAAATAGCGACATTGGGATGTCCTTGACCTATTTTATGGCAAGGTTAAATTTGGTCACTTAGGCTGTTGAATAGGAAATTCTGAAAAAAAAATGCATTTTTCTGTAGCTGTTGGGCTCTGTGATATGGAAATGCAGTCAACTTCAACCCCTGTGAATACTAGAGGTCAAGGTCATTTAGTGACCTCAGCCACAGGTCATTTGTCTGTTGTGTGTCAACAATTTCAAAGGACTTCTCCTCTGAAACTACTAGGCCAATTTCAAATAAATTTCAGAAACAGCCTTCAGGAAAAGTCGGAAAGAAAATTTATAAATATTTGGTTAAGGACACATGACCAAGATGGCCGCTTTGCCCATATATGGCAAAAAGCTTAAAAAATCTTCTTATCCAGAACCACTGGGCCGATTGCCTTAAAACTGGAGCTCCAGTACTACAAAGTTTAGATAAATGATGACCTTGGGTTGACCTTGACCTATTTTACCGCAAGGTCAGATTTGATCTTTTAGGCTTTTAAATGGGAAAAGCTGAAAAGTTTTTTTTGTTGCTATAATGCACTGTGATATGGAAATGCAGTTATTTTCAACCCCTAAGATTTCTAGAGGTCAAGTTAATTTGGCCAAAGGTCACTTGTCCTCTTCAAAGGACTTCTCCTCTGAAACTACTGGGCGAATTTGAGTCAAATTTCATATACAGCCTTCATGCAAAGGTGGAAAGAAAGTTTATATATTTGGTCCAAGTCACATGACCAAGATGGTCACTGTGCCCATAGCCCATATATGATAAAACTTAAAAAATCCTCTTCCCTAGATCCACAGGGCCTATTGCTTCGAGACTTAGTATATAGCATCTTGGACTAACTACTACATGTATAATATGTATAAAATTATGACCTTGGATTGACCTTGATTTATTTTACGGAAAGGTCAATTTTTTCTGTAAGGCTTTTGAATGGGAAAAGCTGAAAAAAAGTGCATTTTTCCCTTTGCTATGAGACTATGATATGGAAATGCTGTCGACGAGCATAAAATGTCAGATGCATTTTGACATTAGACCATATTGTTCAATTTGCCTTAGAGTAATTTACCCTGGAGTACTGAGGCTGAATGGACTCAGGTGAGCTACAGGATCAATGCATGGTCCTCTTGTTAACCAAATAAAATCTACCAAATGGACGACGGCTTGATCCAAACTTTTTCCACAGCCGTGTTCATGTGCACTTTTTGCACCCGGATGCAAAAATACATCCGGGGTGCAAATTTGCACCCCGGGTGTATTTTCGGCCGCGTGAACGGTGTTTTAAGAAAAAGCACCCGAGTGCAAGTTTGCCCCCGGATGCAAACTTGACCCTACTTTCGAGGTGGTGCAATTTTATATGCACCCCGGTGCAAATTTGCCCCCAGGTGCAAATTGTGCGCATGAACGCAAATGTGTTTATCAGTATACATTTTGATCTAGGAATTTTCAAAATGACTGGCCTTTTTATCATGATCCGGTATCATCCGATACAAAAATAAGCTATCAAAGTTCTCTTTATCAAATTGAAAATCCGACTGTTATCAAAACAGATATGCATAAATTACTGCGACTACGATTTTGGTCATTCTTAAGCAAAATGTCCACCCGTCAACATCGTAAACGTGGAAGCGGCTGGAGCGACGAGACAAAAGATGCCTTGTTGGACTTCTGGAACGATGTTACGGTGCAAAAATAATTGACGATGCTGCGGTGTCCCATACAGTAGTTTATAAGAATATTTCCAAATTAATAAAAGAGAGGGGCTTAGAATTATCTGATACACTGTAAACAGAGGATGAAAATTCTTAAAACAAATTACCAAACAGCTCGTGATAACCCGAAAAAAGTGAACGAAGCTGATCTCCCGTAGGCTGTGAATAGCTCCTCCACGGTTGCCGAGCAAACCCGTTTCATACATTCACACACAGTGGACTTGGCAATCCCGTGAAGGTTCCCTATCGTCCTACACTCTGAAGTCCGAGCTAAATAATATAGAGTTACTGCCACTTGCAGCTCAACTGAAAGAGCTACGTGTACCCGTGCGTCCCGTTGGAGCTGCCCGAGCAAACTGTCACACAGATAGTCAAAAGAGGCCTTTGACATGCGGAAATCGTTCCGCCACTGATCATCAGTGTACGTCTCAAGCACTTTAGTCGTCCACCACTCTTGACTACGCGGTTTCTTCCAAATGCCCTTTTCTCTACTCTATTCTAAACATCTTTTCTCAAAACTGGATGACTAGTGTTAAGTTTCATGTCAAATCCAGGCACGTATGGACACAACTTATTGGCATATGAACGCTACACAATGGGGTGCAAATTTGCCCCCCCCCCCCCGGGCGCAAATTTGCACCTGGGTGCAGATTTGCACCCGGGTGCAAAAAGTGCACATGAACACGGCTTAAGAGGCCATCTTCGGATAGAAGTAGTCTTCATTGAAAGCTACGTGGCTCATGGACGAATGACCTTTAAGTCTCATTTTCTTTCTGAAACACACACGGCGAAAATACATGTAGCACTTGGATTAACCCTTTTCATTTCGGTTTCTTAACCTACATATTTCGAAGGATTACGAACAAATTCAGCCGCCAGGGTACCTATTAATATATTAAATGTTGTTGCAGATTGAAATAAAAACCGACCTAGACTAGCTTGTTCATCCTTAAGTTCGCAAACACCGTTTATGAACCCCGAAACACCAGTTCCATTGGGGCTTCTAGGAAAGAGGTCATCAAAGAATTTAGATCCAAGGTGTGATCTGCACCTTTTTGCATGTTGCGGTTAAGTTATGTAAGACATTTTTTTTATATGTGTATACACATTGTGTAATTCCTTGGTGATCCATAATATCTGTGGTGCGCTGATTGTCAAAAATTGTTTACAAACACTCGACAGTTTTGAAAGTTTCGATTCTAGTCACGAGAAAAATGATCGTATCAGCAAAGGGCCCGAACAATCCGCGCAATGGCGCGAGTAGACATGATGTGCGTCTTCTCTTATGGTACAAACAATCTATGGCCCTTTAGGTATCTATATAGCGAAAACCAAAGACGCTGATCAGACTGCGCAAATGCGCAGGCTGATCTGCACCTTTGTTGTTCGCACATGACTTTAGGTACATTTCTCGCGGTTTGATAGAAAATTTTTGTTATCATCATTCAGTATGCGACTGGTTTGTTACACTCCCGGTTATTAAGCACTTAAACACACACTTGCGTGTTATAACAACATGTGCCTTTTCGATATATGTGGCTATGGGGCTTTATTTTTGTTCTCTAATTATTTTACAACAATAATACGCTAATGTAATTACTGTCAGATGAATTAGGACGATGTAATCAGTTTACTATAATAGATTTTTACAATATTGTGGTGTATACGCAGGGTTCATGTTGGATTTCAAATATAATGAATATAGTAAGTATATATTAATATTCTTTGTTATAAGCTTCCGAAAACGCTGTGTCACTGTTAAAATTTCTTCTACTTCCATTTAAGTTCATCCTTCGAACACTGGAGCATAGCCTCTTCAGGTCCTACCCCACTGGGAATGTACATGTACATTATAAACGCCAAAATAATATACAGCGGTTCTTTGTTTGAGAAAAACTACACAGTGTCACCTAACTGACACAAAGTAAGAAATCTATGAACTGTATCGCTGCAAATTTCTTGCTAGAGTTTCGTCATTGTAAATGACCATGCAAATGGATCTATGATTTTCACATCAAAAGGCCGGCCTTAATGGCCGCATGAAATACCAAGCTTCTCACCATAGTCTCGTCATTGTAAATGATGGTTAAACAAATAAAACGTCATTGAGTTTCACATAATAAGGGTTTGAAAACTTATTTGGGTCATTTTGGTTGGCAACTAAAATGACCAACTTTGGATATCATTAAGTTTAATAAAACGATAAAAATACAATGTACAGGCGTGGAGCCCAAATCACTATCAAGTTAATCCAGTGTGTCTTTTGTGTCACCGAGAGAATGAGATAGTCGAACATTTCCTGCTTAACTGTCCTGCTTTGGCTAGTCTTAGAAACCCTCTTATAGACACTATATTATCTCTGTGTGCTGGTGTGTACTCACCTACTAACAGTTTAGTTAGCTGCCTGCAGCTAATATTAGACCATAGTGCGTTAACAACTAGTCTGAATGCTAGTGATGGTGAACAATGGCGAAGCATTGAATTCCACTGTAGACGTCTATGTCACATTTTACACTGCGAGAGGTACAAGTTGCTGTCTCTGGTACCAAGGCGCCGGAGGAAAAAGAAACAATGAACTGTTTTTTAATCGAGGCAATCCGTCCCACACATTGCGCCTACTAATATGGTTTTACAAAAGTTTTAGACTGTAAATAGAGATAGGCTAACGTGTTAATAGAGTGGTGGATGTGAAAACCATTTTAAACCTGGTGTTTTAAATCTTTGAAGTATTCTTACTCCGTGAGGAGGTGTGCCGAGACGGGCAGAATCTATGACAACAACAACAACAACAATATCCCGCCTATGCCCATATAGCATTGCTAAACGGGAAACCAGAACAGGAAATTTTATTTTGTGGAAGTGATTTTTCAGTTTTCAAAAGCTTGTTTTCTCTATTTTTTTGCCGGTTGCACGACTCAATAAATGCACATCAACCCTCATTTTATTACCAAACGTGAAGGTTGAACCGCTTTTAACAATGATTTGAGTTTTGACATTTTTATCACTGATAGAACTATGGGGACTTTAAAGTCTCCATAGTCCTATCAGTGGTAAAAACGTCTAAACACAAATCACTGTAAAAAGCAATTCAGTGATTCGCGTTTGGTAATAAAATATGGATTGATGTGCATATATTGAGTCATATAACTGGCAAAAAAGGAAAGAAAACAAGCTTTTGAAAAATAACAATTCGCTCCACAAAATATATTTTCCTGGTCTGGTTTCCCATCTAGCAATGCTATACAAACATAGGCGGGATAGTGATTAGGACTCCACGCCTGTACATTGTATTTTTACCGTTTCATTCAACATATTGAAATCGGAAGTAGGTCACTTTAGTTTCCAACTAAAATGACCCAAATAAGTTTTCAAGCCCCTCTTATGTAAAACTCAAAGATGTTTTATTTGTTTAAAGCTGGCTTATCACGGTCATTTACAATGACGAAACTATACTGAGAAGCTCGCAGCGATACATCATGACAAAATTTTTTGATGTTGATAGAGCAATGGGGCCTTTAAAAGAGCTGGTTCATTTCAGTTACTTTCGATGTTACAAACGGTAAAAATACAATGTACAGGCGTAGAATCCAGTTCACTGTCCGCTTTTGTTTATATTGCATTGCTGGCCTGGGAACCAGAAAAGGAAACAGCATTTTGGAGCAGTCCCTCATTTTTCAAACACATATTCTCCCTATTTTTTCCAGCTGTATGACTCAGTATATGGACACCAACCCACATTTTATCTCCAAACGTGAAGGCTGAAGCACTTTTCATATTGTTTTATGTTTGGAGATTTTTTTTTAATCATGTAGCCTACATTGTATTTTTACCAGAGATTGAGGCACTTTGGTTGCCAAAAATATTTCAACACTTTCAATGAGACGCAGGGATGTTTAATTTTCTGAAGCTGTCCACTCACGGATATTTAAAATGAGAAAACTGTGGTGACAAGCTTGGAGCAATATCTCAGGATAAAATTGTACATGTATACACCATGATTTAGCGATGATGATATAGATAAGCATGCTCATCCAAGACTAGTAAGTCCCATGGTTGATATAAGGTTGGTTGGTTGTTTGCGGTTTAACGGCCCTTTGAGACAGTATTTCAGTCTATATCGTGCCGTCTCCTAGAGAGGTGGAGAAAGAAGAGAGAAATCATAGACGAGAGAAAAATTGTTCAAACAACACCCACCCGCACCCACTGCAAGCACAGCAGGCCCTTTTCCTATTCAAATGAGTAGGACGCCCCGGCACTGGAAGTTACATGCAGCACCATTGCACCACCCTACCACCCCCTTGATATAAGGAGAAAGACTGACTCATGCAAAAGCAACAAGGACTGGTAGTAAAAACCTTACAGCTAAGTTTAGAGGATTGCAAAGTGAGAAATAAAGCTGATGTGAAAAAGGCAAAATGATTTTTATGTTAATAGCTAGGTGGGCAATATAAGTCAAAGGAAGTGGCTGCAGAACACTGGTTGTCAGCAACCTCACAGGCTTGAAGCAACCGGTTGTCTCCAGCCTGCGGGACTGCTGACAACCAGTTACTACAAATCCTATTATTTCCAATAGTATGTTCAAACATTATGAGCCATCTGCCGGATGAACATACACTGCTATCAGATATGCTAAATGCTTTCAGGAAAACTAGTTTAACTTTCTTAAGAGCAATCATAAATGACTGGCCTAAAATCTTTGAGCAAGGTGGCCATGTTGACATATATTCTGGAATTTGACGAAATTTTGAAAAGTAAATACGTGGTAACGGTGTTAGTGGTAAAATCTTATGATAGATATATGCATTTCTTCGCCATAGGCAGCAACGGGTCCTTTGCGTGTTGTCGGTTGTGACACAGGGTACTGTCTTAGGCCCCGACTATTCTCCTTGTATTTGTATGATATCATCATTGTTATTAAATCAAAAATAAGGGTTTTTGCAGCTGATTATGAATTGATTGTGTTGGTAGCAAGGAAGACACAGAGATACTTCTAATGGACATCGATAAGCTTAGAAATTGGGCAAGACAAGCTTCCTTCTTCGCCCATATCCTCTGCAGAAGCTTTTGAGGATTGCATGTTATCATGTGCCTTCTTGGTAAGGTCAAAACGTTAAATCTGCTGGTATAGCCCTTGGTGAACGAATGTCTGTGTGTATATCATCATGAACTAATTCAGAGTTTAAAGACTTTTTGATAATACCATAATGTTGGTTTTAACCCGAGAGCTGTTGTTGTGCAAACTTTTTGGCAGGTCATACTTCTGCTCCAATTCATATAAATGGGCCTGCTCCAATTTTTTATATGAGCTTGCTCCAATTCATATATACGAGCCTGCTCCAATTCATATATATGAGCCTGTTCGAATACATATATATGAGCCTGCTCCAATTCATATATATGGGCCTGCTCCAATTTATATATATGCGCCTGCTCCAATTCATATATATGAGCCTGCTCCAATTCATATATATGGGTCTGCTCCAATTTATATATATGTGCCTGCTCCAATTCATATATATGAGCCTGCTCCAATACATATATATGAGCCTGCCCCAATTCATATATATGAGCCTGCTCCAATTCATATATATGGGGCTGCTCCAATTCATATATATGAGCCTGCCCCAATTTATATATATGAGCCTGCTCCAATTCATATATTTGGGGCTGCTTCAATTCATATATACGAGCCGCGACACGAGAAAACCGACAGAGTGGTTGTGCACCCAGCGCAGACTCGGATCGGCCTGGACATAGGTGCTTCAGGGGTAGCTTAGGGTGTAAGCTACCTTCATGCGGACAGCAAAGACTCTGATCAGACTGGGCGGATGCCCAGTCTGATCTGAGTCTGCGCTGGGCGCACAACTACTTTGTTGGCTTTGTCGTGTCGCGGCTCAGTATGTGCTTGATCTCATTATTACCGCTTCAGCCTATGTTTTGTGGAGAAATAAGAATGAAACACTATTACGATTGTCGTCTAATATGTTTCCTAATGACTATATGTGTGAGGTCTATCTTAATCCTTTGAAATGAAGTACTATAACTGACCATAACTCAGTGTGATAAATAAATATTTGTCATACCAGTTGGATAGTGAAACTGGAGGGAGGCTGTGGTGACAGGTATCAGAATGCGTCCTCTTGTGATTATCGAAGAAACTCATCGAGGTTATCGGGGTTTCCGCTAAGTTTACGAATGGGACAACTTTTTTATTTCCTGTGCGCTTCCCTGGACGATAAGCCTTCCTGCTAAAACTCTCTGCATGCTGGTTGAGTCTGTTCAGGATAATCGTCAGGAATACCACAACAAGTTACCATGGTCCTGGTAGATTGGGAATCAAATCACTCCTAAGAGCCGATTGAATCTCCTTTCTGACACACAAACGCTTTGACTGTGTGCTCCGTCGCCCATCATCTACATGTGATCAAGCTGTCAACAGACTGAGATCTTCATGGCCGTTCTTGATCCCAACAATTCTTTTTAAAGCAATGAAACAGTCGTGATGGACTTTAAAAGTAGATTCAAAGCAGTGGTATGGAACCCATGAAGGTATGCTTTCTTGAGTCAGAATGATAGAGAATACTCCGACCCATTAGATACTTCATACCGGTATTGTAACGTTTGTATACAGCTGGTACATGACTTGTGTCCCATATACAAAATATCAGAATGCAAATACGCAAGTGTTGTTGAAATTTTGTCAATTAAAGTTGACACAGTTTCAATACGCACCCGAGTATTTGCGAATGTAAAGCTCCGCTTTTGTTATTACTGCAGCGAATGTCATCAAAGTTTCATGATGTTCTTACTTTATATGGGTGTGGTCGGGTCGGGCGATGGTGCTTGGTAACTTTCAGTGCCGGTTAGAATAATATAGGGCAAGGGCCGGCTCAGTACACTTGCAGCGGGTGCGGGAAGGGGGCTGTTTGGATCTTTTACTCTCGTGTATCCGGTTTTCTTTCTTCCTGTCTTTGGGAGGCGGCTCGATATAGACTGACTTACTGTCTCAAAGGGTCGTTAATCCCAAAACAACCAACCAATCAAATCTTACTATAAACAGTAACTATCTTTTCCTAACGTAACTTTTGTTTTTCACCAACAAATTCAAGTCAGCGTTCAGATATTTGTCCCTTGTTTGGTTTCCACATTTGAGCTGCGACACGAGAAAACCAACAATGTGGTTGTGCGCCCAGCGCAGACTCAGATCAGCCTTGGCTTCCGCCCAGTCTGAAGTCTGATCAGAGTCTTCCCTAAGCGCTTAAAAGGTAGCTAAGGGTCTATGCTACCTTCATGCGGACAACAAAGACTCTGATCAGACTGGGCGGATGCCCAGGCTGATCTGAGTCTGCGCTGGGTGCACAACAACATTTTTGGTTTTCTCGTGTCGCGGCTCATTTTCTAATTTGTATCGCTGCTTTGTCGATAAGATTATTTAAGGTTCCTCTTAACACTTCAGCCATTTTTGTCCAGATTTCTGCATAAAATCACATCTAATCACAGCCCAAATAAAGCAAAATTTTGAAATGAAAACAGTGGGAGTCCCTAGATATAATGAAATTATATCTCTAAATGTTCAAAATGCTATTGTAAAATTTACCTTTGAAGAGTTCTCATTTTTTTCGTTTTTGTTCACATGTTCAAAATTTGTCTAAGTCCATTTTATACAAGAAAGTGTTGAAATATACCCTGCTTAGGCCTACATTAAAAAGTTTTATGTTTCTAGTAACTCAGTCAAGCCTATTTTTTCCAGCCCTCCACCGGCATGTTTGAAAAGATTTCATGGGCAGTCCCTTGGTCATCCCTATTGTCTCCCTAGCTGTTGTCTCAATATATGTTTTTAATTAAAATTAAGTCTATAAAACAAGTCTGATACACTGACCATAGTTTGAAATAGCATGTAACTGAAAACACTCATGTATCATTTTATTGGCCTTACATTAGCTTTTCACCTGAATAAGGTGTGTTACCATATTTACACTCTTAGAAAATCCTATACACGACAGCATGGTTTCGTTGTATGGCAATATGCATGTTAAGACTCGGTGTGTGTGTGTGTGTGTGTGTGTGTGTGTGTGTGTGTGTGTGTGTGTGCAAATCATGTTCTAGAACAACCCTGCAAAATATCTTTGGTATGCAGATTCAACATTCCAAATTTTAAAAGAGGAGTAACGGCTGCAAAATTTTGCCTGATGCAGCCCATTCCACTGTATTCTTACTTTTATAATATGATATTGAAAAAAGTGATACTACTGTATTTCTTCATTTACTAGACGGAAGATTTCTCCTTTAAAAATGATCCCAAAAATCTAGGTCGGTCTAATCAGACGGATCTAGTCTAGATATTTGGGATTTTGTTTTGGAAGTGAGAACCCCACCTCATAGCTTAATGTCATAGATATTTTGGGTCATTCAGTTTCTAGAGGGGGAGAATAGGGCAGAAGAGTTGTTGAAATTATGCATGATACTAACTACACATATTCTATTTGAGCCACTGCTTTTGTAACATTTATGCATTTGAAACTTTGGATTTAAATTACAGCAGGAGATCTTTGTGAATCAAATTTCTGACTTAATTACTACCACAAATGCAAGGTTTTATGGGATGGTTGTGGTCGGGCATTATGTTGCTGGGTAACTTGCAGTGCTTCCTGCTAATTTGGATTATAGTAGGGCAAGGACCTTCTGTGCTTGCAGTAGGTGAGGGTTGGGGGACGTTTGGACATTTTTTCTCTACCCCTATCATTTCTCTTAGACGGCTCCATATAGAATGAAATACTGTCTCAAAGAGCCATTAAACCCAAAACAATCAACCAACCAATGCAAGGCTTTAAATTTCTATAGGCAAGTATATGCATCACACCACTCACTGGTTGACTGCACTGAAACACACCGGATATCCAGATATACCACAAAACATGTGAAAATATTCACCCTCTAAACAGTATCCATTTCACTGTGCAAATACTATATTAACTCTAATAAGCAACTAGGGATTATGGAGAAAGGGGGAGGGAGGGGACATAGATGCCATAATAAACATTCAGCTGATTTTGTCCCAAGGGATTAACTGCCCTTGATACAGGGCTATATACATGTACGAAATCATTAAAAATCTATATAAAATCAGAACTAGAAGGGATTTTTAAGTCATTTGCAACAACTGGTCTAAGCGAGAACAGCTCCCAGTGACAGTTAAAATTCTATCACAAGGAGATAATCTGTCTGTTTCCTGAAACTAAATGTATATGGCATCATGGAAACAATCTATAAAAGGTTTGCAGTGGTGGGGTATTACGCATTATTTTACCATGCTTTTATTTTTCTCATACAATCCATTTTCCTCCCCCATCTCCTCCTGTCTGGCAAATCTTGGTAGGGGACATAGGCAGCAAAATTACAACTATAATAACTGCCCATAAATAGACCAGTACGCTGCTGCTAATTTCATTTTTTTTTTTTTTTTGCTTCCTGAGGATTATCCTATGAAATTTATTTTATTTTCACTAAAAGTGGTGTTGAATGCCTTATCTATTCTATCTTATTCTATCCAGTAACCTTACTAGGTCGTTGGGGGCACCACAGATGACTTCGAAACAATCTCTTTCTATCTTGTCCTGTTTTCAGCTGCCTTTGTTGAAGTGGCAAAATCCACCCCTGTCCACTCTTTAATATTGTCTTTCCACCTCCTGTCTACCTCCTCTTCTGCCCTGTAGAATGGTCTTTGCTAAACCAGAAGATCTGGAGACATGGCCAAACCACCTTAGTTTCCATTTCTTGACCAGCGTCAGGAGTTCGTCATATTCTCCAATGGCTGTTTGGATCTTTCTGCGAACCTCCCCATTGGTTATGTGGTCCTTGTATGTAATGTTCAGTAACCTTCGGTAGCATCTTATCTCAAAGGCCTGCGTTCTTTTCTCCAACTCTGCTGTCAAGGTCCATGATTCAGAGGCATACAGAAATATAGAAATGGCAAGGGAGCGCATAAGTTTCATCTTTGATCAAAGAGATATTTCGTCATCTCTCCAAATTGGTTTCACCTTGGTAAGAGCTGAAGTGGCTTGTGCAATCCTTGAGAGAACCTCCAGAATGCCTTGTGATGTCATAAGAAGCTTCCCCTGCACTGATGAGAGATACAATAATTCTATATGAAACAAAAAATTATCTGTATCGTATTCTCTGGCAAAGAGTAATCAGATCCAAGTAGGAGTAAATGAGAAGCCTGGGCTGTTTATCACATTATAATATGATTTTTGAAAGATAAGTAAATCACAGATCATAACAGATGACTGATTTGATCGAAGATTTAATTATTATAATAAATTCAGGGGTCAGCCTAGAGCTTTCAGACAGAGTGAAGTTTTACATTTTCTGGACTTTGGGGAGAAGTTTTGGTCCAAATTTTGGATTTCCACTTCTCTCTCAGCTGAAAATAGGGAGAAGTCAGTCAGCTTAGGGAGACTATTTCTCCCAAATCGCCCTCTAGGCTGAGCCCTGGAATTGTTGATACTGATAATGCTTGTGGGGGACTGTAAGACAAAATAAGCAATTAATATTACAGCATAGAAAGAATGATACGTTACTTGTAGCTTCATATTAGGCTCACAGCCCCTGCAGGGTAGTTAGAGAATTTTCAGTTATTTGCCCAGGCTTAGCTGACTTCAACAATGGTGGCAAATGCAGAAAATTAATGCCTAGCACTTCTGTAACAATACACAGGCAAATAATGGTAGCATGCACTTCAAACAGCACGTTCTCATACTTTTTTGCATGGGCACCAACTTCTTACATCTGGATGAACAGTGTGTTCAGTAGGGCAAACTCAGTGATGCTTGAATAATATCATGTGACATCAAGGGGTTAATTTCAACACTTTCTTGTATAAAATGGACTTAGACAAATTTTGAACATGTGAGCAAAAACGAAAAAAATGAGAACTCTTCAAAGGTAAATTTTACAATAGCATTTTGAACATTTAGAGATATAATTTCATTATATCTAGGGACTCCCACTGTTTTCATTTCAAAATTTTGCTTTATTTGGGCTGTGATTAGATGTGATTTTATGCAGAAATCTGGACAAAAATGGCCGAAGTGTTAAGAGGAACCTTAACTTAGTTACGATTACCATAATAATGCGACGCTTGGGGACAGTTAATGCAGAGCCAGCAGTGCAGAGCTATATCAGCCGCGACACGACAAAACTAACAAAGTGGTTGTGCGCCCAGCGCAGACTCAGATCAGCCTGGGCATCCGCCCAGTCTGATCAGAGTCTTCGCTGTCCGCATAGAGCTAGCTTCGACCCTCAGCTACCCTTTTAGCGCATAGCAAAGACTCTGATCACACTTGGCGGATGCCTAGGCTGATCTGAGTCTTTGCGGACGCAAATGCCAATTTGTTGATTTTCCCGTGTTGCGACTCATATAGGAGCAGTCACACTGCTCATGTGTAAGCTAAGTTCAGCATAAGTGTCCGGTGAGTAAAAACACTTTCATGTGGCTCCTTCCTCAATAAGTGTCAACTTTTAAGGGGGACAAACTTGCCCCCAACCCACTCCCCGGTATTCCTCTAGGAAAAAGTCTTTCATTCAACAGAAGACCCCTATATTTATTTTTTTTTTTGGGGGGGGGGGGGGGGGGGGGGGCTTTGTCGACCAATGACGCAAACAAAAAGCCACAAAATTGTTCTCATTTGTTAAAATGGTGGTAGGCTCGGGCACATTAACAATACCGTCTTCGGGTGGTTCCTTTTACGAGTGAGTGAGTGAACTCGGGTTTAACGTCCCACCAACAACGAGGCCATATGGAGTTGGGACCTCGGTTTAAAGTCTCATACGAAAGACCGGAGAAGCGGGGGGTCGGACTTGCGATCCCTTGATTGGTAGTCTGGAGTGTTATCCACTACGCTACAGTTGCTCTTTCCTTTTACGAAGGTAGTAGAGGTGTTGTTGTTTCAGTTCTCGTAAAGATGGTCCCCAAGAGGCTCAGGGGAACGAATCTAGGACTGCAACTCATGACTGTATATCGAACCTGGCACCGAGCTTTTTCTTTTTTTCAGCAAGTCGTAACGGCGCATCCGGCTAATTGAAATAAGAAGCTGTGCCACCTATGCACAGACTCGGTACTATTTACATAAACCCTTCAAGTGCCAAAAAGCAGACGACAAATTTACGCCTGCAAAAATTAAAAAAATGCCTTGTCCAAGACATTTTATATTGAGAATTCGAACACTTAAGGGCAAATAGTGTAGATCTAGATGAGGCGGCTCATCATGAGCCGCCTCATCAGGATCTACGCTGGTTGCAAATTATGCTATTTTCGTCACTGGCGCTTAATTTGTTAAACGGTATGGTTTAAATAAAGTATTATGGTATTGGGATTATAGGTTTTAACCTGATTGAATTAGGTTACAAACCGATTTATCAGTTCACAGAGCGACTAATTATTGAACGTCTGGTAGAGTTTCGATGAAGTGGGTGGTCGTGGTCGGGCGATGGTGCTGGGTAACTTGCAGTGCCGGGGCGTCCTACTGTTTTGGATAAAATTAGGGTAAGGGCTACTTTGCTTGCAGTAGGTGCGGGTGGGGATTGTTTGGACATTTTTTCTCTCCCCTGTCATTTTTAGCTCACCTGGCCCGAAGGGCCATACTGAGCTATTGTCATACCAATGCGTCCGGCGTGCGTCGTTCGTCGTCACGGAATTTGCCCGTCAACACCTAAAAACAAATATTCAAACATCTTCTTCTGTAAAACTACTGGTCCCATGGTTCTCAAATTTCACATGGAGCATGACCTGACTCCAGGGTCTCAGAATTGTAAAATTGGGTCAGGTTGAAAATCCAAGATGGCCGCCGTTACTAAAAATAGCAAAAACAACAAAATAACTTTCTTCTCCAGAACCACTAAGTATATTTGTCTGAATTTTGGCATGGAACATCAGTGAAACCTTGGTATTCAAAATTGTAAAAATGAAAAAAATCTGTAACAGAGTTTTGTCACAGTGACCTACTTTCTGTTTACGTGTGTAATTTTGCTCAAATGCCAATGTCAAAAAATGACCTATTTAAACAACTTCAAACAACTTCTTCTCTAAAACCACTAAGCCCTTGGATCTCAAATTTCACATGGAGCATGACCAGACTGCAGGGTTTCAAAATTGTAAAATTGGGTCAGGTCAGGAATCCAAGATGGCTGCTGTTACTAAAAATAGCAAAAACAACAAAATCAACTTCTTCTCCAGAACCATTTGGTATATTTGGTTGAAAGTTTGCATGGAACATAAGTGGGACCTTGGTATTAAAAATTATAAAAATAAAAAAATCTATAGCGGAATTAGGTCACAGTGACCTACTTAGCGTTTACAAGGCCGATTTTGCTCAAATGTCAATATCTAAAGAAAATGCAACCAATTCTGACCAGATTTGGTCAGAATTGGTTCTTGAATGGAATTATTTCAATTTTGTGCAAGTTGACTATCCAAGATGCCCACCATTGGGGCCGTTACTAAAAATAGCACAAACATAAAAATGACAATTACTCAAGAACCCTTGAATGGAATTGGACCAATTTTGTGTCAGAATGTTCCTTGCATGAAGCCGTTTCGATTAATTGCAATTTGGCATTCCAAGATGGCCACCATCTGGTGTTACTAAAAATAGATCAAACATAAAAATGACAATTACTCAAGAACCCTTGAATGGAATTGGACCAATTTTGTGTCAGAATGTTCCTTGCATGAAGTCGTTTTGATTAATTGCAATTTGGCATTCCAAGATGGCCGCCATCTGCCGTTACTAAAAATAGCACAAAACATGAAAATGACAATATCTCAGTAACCGCTGAATGGATTTTGACGAAATTTGTGTCAAAATGATTCTTGCATTGAGATGTTTCAAAACTATCTAACTGTAGACCATTCATATTGGCCTCTGTTACTAAAAATAGAAAAATATGAAAATTAGAAAATCTCAATGGAGTTGGATTAATTTTGTGTCAGAATGGTCCTTTCATTAAGCTTTTTGGATTTTTTGCATTTTGGCATTCCAAGATGGCCGTCATTTGCCGTTACTAAAAATAGCACACAACATGAAAATGACAATATCTCAGTAACCGCTGAATGGATTTTGACGAAATTTGTGTCAAAATGATTCTTGCATTGAGATGTTTCAAAAATATCTAACTGTAAGACCAGTCATATTGGCCTCTGTCACTAAAAATAGAAAAATGTGAAAATCAGAAAATCTCAATGGAATTGGACCAAATTTGTGTCAAAATGGTCCTTGCATGAAGGCTTTTCATTTTTTTGCATTTTAGGAATCCAAGATGGCCGCCATCTGCCGTTACTAAAAATAGCACAAAACATGAAACTGGCAATATCTCAGTAACCCCTGAATGGATTTTGATGAAATTTGTGGCAAAATGATTCTTACATTGAGGTGTTTCAAAAGTAAATAATATAAAGACCAGGCAAGTTGGCCTCTGTTACTAAAAGTAGCAAAATGTGAAAATAAGAATTCTCAGTGGAATTGGACCAATTTTGTATCAGAATGGTTCCGTTGCACAATAGCCAGGTGAGCGATATCAGGCCCATTTGGGCCTCTTGTTCTTATTTCTTCCTCTTTCTCTCTTGGAGACAAATAGATATAGACTGAAATACTGTCTTAAAGAACAACCAACCAAACCGTTTCGATGAAACTTGTCAAAACCCAAAACAAAAGTAAGAAAAAAAGTTAACCCAAAACTAGCAAACATGACTCGAATCCACGGGTAGAGTGGTGTACCTGTGTGCATTTGCGTGCACGTGGTTGTCTGCTTGCGCGTGCTCGTGCACGTGATAGAGATTTTTCCCAGTTTCCAAGAAATCCCAAAGGGATAGAGTCTTAAAACACTTCATACTATAACATTTGGGAAAGGGCAATTGCATGCAGTGTTGGCAATGTGGCCTTGACCTATATATACTCTAGGAGCCAAGTCAGCTAAAAATTGAAAGAGGTGGCACCCTCTGCTATCCTTGGTTTGACTACGTTTTCTATTAGCCATAACCTTCTGAAAGGAGGTTTGATTGTTCTGCTCTCAAAATTTTATTGTCATGATGCTTTAATTCACATGTGTTCCTTGGTACCCTATGGCTGAAACCAACACCATTAAAGCATGTATTGTTACATTGTTGCACTTCAAATTTTGCAGCAATGCCATTCTTTTCCTGCTCTAGAGATATAGTTTCAATACAGGTGTTACTAATTAGAGCCATAATGCATCAAAACGACTTTCCGCTTTATTTTTTGAGCATTTTTATATATGAATTTACCCCACCCACTTGAAAAACAGGTAGGCTAAATTGTTCAATGAGATAATCCTCAATAATTTCGTCCATTAAATGGCATAGTGGTAGATTTAAATGTCCAAGAAACTAACAAGATATGTTCCGCACTCAAAAGTGATTGGCATGGTATTGTGTATGTATACAACGATTCATGCTACCCCATGCAGAAAAAAGGTCCAAAGACATATGATATGTAAATGAAACATGTAAACAAACACCATTTAGGTCAAACGCCTACTCTTTGCCCAAATAATACTTACATGTAATTGCGGTCTGCAGATATTCAATTATAATGAAACAACACAGACGTTGGGCTGCAAGTTTATTTTACTACCCCATAGTAACGTCTTGCTACTTGTCTTATAACTTTACCTTTACGGTGCTATTTCCAGTTTGATATTGTGGGTTTGTTGTTGCACGGATAGAATCAATTCCTAAACGTTGCCGTTTACATTCTGTTATCTGTTCTGACCCTTTCCTATAAAAACTTTATATAAAATCAAAGATTGATAAAAAATATTTTGCCTAATAGCATTTATTTACACCAAAGTAACGTATATAACAGGTTAAAAAATAAGAGTTATTCTTCTCTACTGCCGCAAGTGTAAAGTGACGTGTGGCTAGAACGAAAAGCTCTCTCTCTTACTTCATCATGATGAAAATCATGTTTAGGATCATTTGGGCTCATTCTGAATCAGTTTGAAAAAAGAACTTAGCTCGAGCTGTTGCTAGAGGACATTGGCAGTGTAGCAACATTACATTACCGAACACATATTCAGCTAAACCGAGATTAATGTAGTGTTTTCTCTGATGCATAACTTGCTTCCAGAGAACCTTCCTTTTTGGAATTAAGTTAAGCTTTTATCATTCCACCAGATTTTCAGGACATGCTTGAAGATAATCTGAAAGCAAAGACCACCTGCGATAGGACAAAGCAGATTTGGTTTCATTGATTCTGTTCTTGAAAGTGCAGATGATATTGTCCAGCCATGGGTAATATGGTTACGGCATATTGCCATTACTTTCAGTTTATTAAGAAAATGACTTTAGAATCAAGTCAATTAAAAATCGCTTATTTAAACTCCTGGTTTGGTAGTCAAAAATGGTAATGTATACAACATTCAACAATGAAACAGTTATCGGATTACCCTTTTATTGTTAAGAAGTTTTTTATATTTATGCTTGAGTAACTTGTAGCAGAAAGTAACACGTCCTGAAGTAATCCTCAGATGTTGAAAGCAAAAAATAAGGCTTCTGAATGTTACCAATACAAAAGTATAACTATAACTCTCTGAAGAGATTTGAATATTTGATGTACCCATTTCATTGCTTCAAATGGCAATTGTTACAAACAAAACGTTTGCAGTAGAATAAGTACACGTATACGTTCTTTACAGTGCTTAATTTGCATTGGTAGTATGCCTGTTTAAGATGTTTTGCTTAAAACCGGTTATTTTCTGCGCCTGGTAACCCGAGCATTAATATGAGAAGTAAATGATAGGAAAATGATCAGGAATTAATACAATTAGATCCCACATCCCGCCCTTAAACCCAAGGGAAAGAAGCACACAAACAAACTGACAAAACGTTCACGAAAGACATGCACGGAAAACTGAACGAACAGCTCTTTCTCAAACAGGTGGTCATTCCGCAACCCCAACTGAAAACAGCCAGATCATATATTTTTACCTATTATATATTTTATATTACAAAACAAAACAGAAAGCATAATGGACAGCTATTCAGGTGACCATATTGCTAGATAATGGTAATCAAACCAACTTCTTAACAATTAAAGGGTTCGCTCCGAGAATTGAGGAACCTTCAATGCTTCATCTTACTGAATTTGCAAACATCATATACCGGTATCATTTAACACCATAATACCTAATCTGACAACTCGTTTGCATTTAAATGTTGTATTCGTTACATTTTTATTATTATACAAAAGAGAAAATAAGTGAGTTATCATTGACTCGATTAATGCAAGATCATTTTGATAATGTCAAAATCATATCATCCATGCCCAGACAATATCGTGTGCACTTGCCAGGAATCTGCCATGTTCATAAATTTGTTCCTTATTTCTAAATGATCTCCAAACATGTAATGGAAATAATACTGTATTAATGTTAGTGGACACACCTCAATGTTTTATTGCAGTTTGTTAGAACGGAAACAATATTTTCGACCTCCTATTTGCTTCTGTGGCTTATTTAACCTTCTTAAAATAAGGTTTACTTTTAACAGAAACACTTTTTTCCTAAAGAAGCAAATTCTTTCTTTTAAAGTTTACTCCCATTAAGAAGAGAAGGTAAGGTAAACGTGGCAGTTATTTCAGCGTAAAATTGTACCCATTCACCTAAAATATTTGAAACGATAGGAGCTTAACTAAATTCTAAATGAGGATTCTCTGGGAGCAAGGAATGCATCACAGGAGACAAAGACATCAACCTCGGTGTCTTGGGAATAAAATGTTATAACGCTGCCAATGCCTCCTAGCACCGGCTTCGGCTGAATTCTGTTTTTTCTTTTTCTTTTCTTTGAAAACTTACTCTGAAAGAGCCCAAATGATCCCTTACGACCAAAAACACATATTTTTTCAATTAAATAAAGTACAGGGAAGCATTTTGCCGTTGACACATGACATTTTACACTAGCTGCAGTGGAGTAAAAAAATCACTTACTTTTTAGCCTGTTACGTACGTTACTTCGGTTTGAATATATGCTAAACTGCCAAATATTTTAACCATGGTTTTAATATTGCTTTTAAAAGAAACGGTCAAACCAGATAAATTAGTGTAAACGGGCAGCGATCAATCTTTGGGTTCAATCTTTGTCACAACCCTCCCATGACATCAAACTAGAAATAGTAATATAACGTAAAAAGACAAGTACTCAAATAATAATAGAAGTAGCAAAATAAATATGCAGCCCCTTCCATGCAGATAACCTCTAAGCTAGTCTTACACCAAACTAACCAGGCACACAAAACGTCTACTTTCAACAGGATAATGGCGAATTAACAGACAAAATAAACCAGTGTTTTGAAGACAATAGAAAAGTGGACAACACAAACTGTAACATCGATACATCAGAATGAATGCACTGCCTTGGAAATATCACTGATAAATAACATACGGTAGGTTTAAACGGATTTCACATGCATGTGAAAAAATAACTCGAACAAATAAGGCCTTGTCGTATTTGACATTTGCAACATTTAATCTCAAGAAATATTTTCAAATAAAAGTTACAAATGTTACCTTTTTGAGTTTAAAGTAATTTATTAAAACTTAGTTTGTATTGTGTGTTTCTTAAAAATTATTGAGATATTAATGAATATAAATAGATTTAGTACTTTTCCATGTAAAGATTAATTCACGAGCCCAACCCCTTTTTTTTTATTTTTCTTTTTTCTTTTTTTTGGCGGGTGTGGGGGGGGGGGGTGGGGGCACAATTTCAATTTTTCTTGTCATGTAAAAAACACTGTTTACTGTCTGAGTAGACGACTAAACAATGCAAAAATTAAATAATCTGACAAATAATGAATATATTTAGCCCAACTGTGTTGTTTAACAGGCAAAGTTTCTATTGTGTATTCCTGGGTGAACGATAGTCTTTTTACGCAAACATGTTAATCTGATAATTACGTTACTTTGCTGAAGATATGTGTTGTAGGGTCAAAACTGATTTTAACTGTTGCGTTATATCATGTTTAGTATAATTTTAATGAAACAGGTCAATTTTTTCAGTTTTAAATACCTAATTAGCTATGTTTCGTCAAACAATTGCGTAAAAAATGAGTTTGAAGCCACTAACAATGAATAGGTGTGCCTTTGTTCAACAGTACACGGTTGACCAAGTATAAAAACTACGGATCTCAAATTTATTTCTTAGAAAGCTATTGAAAGGGGCCAGTTAGACAAATTGATAATTCAATACTGGGATCATTTTATAATAGTCTTTGTAAAAAAAAGACTAAAAAAAAGACCTAAATTATGTTTTAAATTTTCAAGGGGTTCATGAATTGTTATAACGAAAATAACAGACTCGAGGTTCTTAATTGTTTTCTGTGTAGCTTAATTTATGGCATATTAGCTATTCTTACAGAAAATATTGACATTTGATACAGTTGAATCGATACGGCATATTTTCCATCGATTCTTATTTTATATACTTAAAATTTAATAAGGTAACGTATATTACTGCCCATTAGAGAGTTATGCAAGGTTTGCCAAGGTGGCAAACGCTTAATCTGATCACTACACATCAAGACAATCATTTTGATATATAAAAACTAATGTTACACTACGTGGACCACTATCTCTTTTTTCTACGCCAGTTATGGAATCATATTTGCTCCACTATAGGTAGTCATATACATAGTTAATTTGATTATTTTGACAATAAAATTTGGCGAGCAGAACAATCAAACCTAGTTTCTGAAGGTTTAGACTATTCCAAAATACATTCAAACTAAGTATAGCAGAGGGTGCCACCTCCGACCCTTATTTTGGCAAGATAGACGATTTTGGCTCCTAGAGTAATATAACGCTTCATTGAACACGAACTTTTTGAGATTGTCCAGTTTCTAATTCTATAAAATTATGGAAAGGATTAGTCTTCAAACTTCCTACACAACAACAACTGAATGCTTTGATCCATTTGGTGATCCATATATAGGACCATGACTTATATTTTACGGTTCATCGAACATTTGAAAAAATGTTTTGTCCAAGCTATATTATATTGAGAATTCAAGGGCTAGAGGGCAAACAGTGTAGACCCTGATGAGGCGGCTCATGATGAGTCGCCTCATCTGGATGTACACTGCTTGCACTTGAATTCAACTTTTCATTTCATTTTTGGCACTTAAAGACCCGATTTCGCGTCGCCTTAATACTTCATTTTACCGTAATGCTAATCATTGATTAGTGCCTAAAACATGTTTTAAGGCGACGTGAAATCGGGTCTAAGATTCAGATACTTTGAAATGGTGCTTTCCATATATTGTCCGGCTTTCTAATGTTTTTTTTATACCCCGCCACATGTTGTCCGGCTTTCTAATGTTTTTATACCCCGCCACACGTTGGCTGTCCGTGTGTCTGTCCGTCCGTCCGTAGTACGTACGTCCGTACGTCCGTCCGCACTTCGTTTCCGTTCGATAACTTAAGAATTTTTCAACGGATTTCCTTCAAATTTTGCATATGCATTTGTACCGAGAATGTCTCCGCTTGGGATTGTTAATGGGCAAGTTTTGTTAATTTCTGACAGAGTTATGGCACTTGTCAATGTACAAGAAATGGTTTCTGGCCTCTAGTTCCTTTACTACTTGGAGTATCATGATGAAACTTCACAAACATGATCGAAGTAACAAAAGCTTTGTATGAGCTCAGAAATTTTATCATTAGGGGTTATCTGCCCCTGCCCTGGGACTATATACATGTATAAAACAATGAAAAATTCCATATAAAATCAGAGTTTGAAGCAATTTTTCTGAAACTTTCAACAAATGATCAGAGTGATGAAAGCCTCCAGTGCTCCTTAAATTTACCCCATGGGAGTTATCTCCCCCTACCTCCCCGGCTATATACATGCATAAATCTGGAAAAATCGGTGTGTGGAAAAGGTTTGCAGTGGCGGGGTATCACGCAGTCGTTTGCGATGCTTTTATTTTTTTCATAGAAATCTTCATCAGCGGTGCTTGAACTTTAGCATGTCGGCATCATAGTACGTTCAATCAATCATACATTATCACTTTTGTTTTTGGTGGGTTTCCAAAGCAATTCCATTAGCGCATTGACTTTACGTATCTGAACTCCTGGTGTGAGCATTGATGCTTTCTGATATGGATACATCCGTATTTTTATAGAAAAGAACACACAAATACTCATCAGTTTTTTTGCTCACCTGTCCCGAAGGATATTGTTTAGCTTACGGTCACAAATGACTTCTCTGAAAAGTTGAGCCTATTTGGGTGAAATTTGACGACGATGGGCTGGTTCGGGTGAGCGTGGCTTGGACATGGGTTACAAATGTATGTTCAGGTGATTGCAACCTGATGCTCGACCAAACAGTTTTTACATATACCAGAAAAAAGGTCTTCAAATAGGAAGTTGGAGGTATATTAGCTGGTATTTCGATGAAAGCATTTTGGTAGTTTCGCCTCCTCGTTCCCTTCCCCAACCACCCTTCAAAATGTCAAATAATATGCACCGGACCAAATACGTCTTCGAGGTGGAATTAGGATTCAATTCGAACTATATTTCTTCGTTACATGTTAACAGATGCATTATTGCTACTTAAAATGGCGATATTCAAGAAAATCCCTTAATTAGGACTAGAGTGACGGGATTTTCAAAGCAGGAACAATGAGTTCTTCGATGCTGCTTTTAATTAAGTTCGTTTTTTATCGTGACTGCAGAGAAATCCAATGGATAGATCCGAAAAAGCATCAAGTTCTGTCTGCGCGATGCCTACATATAAAATAATTACGGAATTACACTATTTGAGACAGCTGATGTTACTAAAATAGCGAGAACTTGAAACGTTTTGCAACGAAAAGGTAACGTATGCAAAATTTCACCTAGTTCTTAACTGTGATATTAAGAGAAAATAGCCACTTCTTTTGAAAATATCAACCGTCACAGTGGCAGAAAATACATAAAGAGTAAATAAAGGGTTGGCACGACATTTGCTTACAGAAATTTATACCATTATATCAGTACCCAAGAAGCGATTCAGACCCAGTTAAGCCTTTTGTTTCATTGGTATCATTTCGTAATCTTCGAAACGTTATTGGGAGAAATCGTTGAGTTATCCGATGGACAGTTCCGGGAATAAATCAGGTAATCACTGTTTCAGTGCCAATATATGAAATTATGGAATTAAATGGTTCATATGTGTCCTACTGGTTTGTGGGTGGATACCTATATAGATAAAAGAGTCATTTGTGAAAAGGTCAGTTGTGAAAAAATCATTTTGTGTATGATTAAAAATGAGACGCGCCACGAAAAAAACCAACAAAGTTGCATGTGCGCCCAGCAAAGACTCCGATCAGCCTGGGTATCCGTCCAGTCTGATCAGACCCTTCACAGTGCGCTTATAGGGTAGCTTAGGGTCTTAGCTAGCTCTGTGTGGACAGCGACGACTCTGATCAGACTGAGCAGATGCATAGTCTGATATCAATCCTCGCTGGGCGCACATGTCACTTTGTTTGTTTTGTCGTGTCGCGGCTCAGATATCAAATTATAAGTAAGTGAAAGAAAATAATATAAAAAACGAATATAAGACGAATAGAATATGAAATTTGAAGGCCGGGATGATGGTGAAATACGGTACAAGTGTTCGAACCCGGACGCTGCGTCGTCTGTCGTTTGTTGTCCGTCGTTTGTAGTCTGTTTTAGAATTATTCTTCTCAAAACAAAAACAAAAAAAAAGTACAAGGAGCTTAAGCTAGATATCGTGCAGAATCATCTCATAGTATAGTAGTATAGGTGTGTGAATTCCTTCAATACTTGGCTCTGGGGACCACTTTGTCAAATCTATCCATGAGCGCAAGGACATTTTGATGAAAAAAAATCTTAAAACTACAATGACCTAAAGTCTGTTATTTTGTGTAGCTTTGCATCTTGCGTTATTGATCTAGTGCCCAATTCCTAAAAGATTGGGTCCTGTGGTGGAATTTTACCATGTCGCATGGATGCCTTAAAGGACTGTAATAGTGCATAGATATATTGCAATTATCTCTTATCTGGTATTTCAGAATTTCCTTCAAGACTGACTAGTCAAATTTGATTTGGCCTAAAGGATGTAGAGGATTTATTAATCTTCTTATTCTAACGAAATTTTGTTTAAAGACTTCGTCCTGTATTCAGATTTTGCCAAGTCCCAAAATGGCTTATCAGCAACTGTAACAGTATAATTGTTCTCAAACGTACACTCAGCAAAGTCTTGATATTTTGCATCAGTATTCCTGTCCCGTTGTAACAAGAAATATCTTCAGGGCATGGTCGAGGGTCATATTTAGCCAACCAGTAGAGGCTTTCAGACTCTATTAGACCTCTTGGTTTAGCCAGACATCAAATAAATCTTTGAGATTTGCTATCTCTAAATGTTGAAGCATGTTTTATTTCTAGTTCTTGACATTTCGTTTCAAATAAATCTTGTATTTACAAATTTAACACCTCTATCATCACTTTTCTGCACCTGAAAGAATTTATCTTTTGATTAAATCTCTTCGATGTCATCCAAAATCTTTGCATAACACGCACGACTGCTTATCTCCTCAAGCGCAAAATCGTGGAATGTCATGCAACCACCCGTTTTTTTTCTTTTTCTGGTAAATATGAAAACGATTGGAAACGGGATGCAAAATCCGTTTTCTCCAGGAGCAACGGTAAGATATTCGACCAGCCATCAATTATACAGTGATAAAGAAAACGGAGTTCTGCTGTATTGTCGGGATTTTGTTTTTCCAGTTAGGCCTATACCATAGCTCGAGTTAGAATGGTTGACGCTGGAGCATAGTAACTCCCCGTTCAATAGAGACACTTGCTTTAACTCTTTCACTACCAAAAAGCAGACGACAAAATTTACGTCTGCAAAAATTAACAAAATGTCTTGTCCAAGACTTTTTATATTGAGAATTCAAAGACTAGAGGGCAAACAGTGTAGATCTAGATGAGGCGGCTCATTATGAGCCGCCTCATCAGGATCTACGCTGTTTGCAAATTTTGCTAATTGCGTCACTGGGGCTTAAAGAGTTAAGTCTGCCCAATTTTCAAGTCTCTTTTAGCGCAACTGGATTCCCCTCAACAATTTTCTTATACAACACGTGTTGTGCTTGCGGAGATAGGCGGCCCATGTACTCAGCAAATTGTAGTTAAGCTAGAGAACATTTTTCATGCATTTTTCCTAAAAAAATGACACCAAAAATGGACCCTTTACAACTGATATGTAAACAGATCTGTTCCTCACCAGTCATTCTAAAGTCCTTTCATGTCCGTCTTATAATGATTTCCCGCCATTTTTACGAAGCGAGACATCTTTTGTGACTTCCTGTTTGCTTCAGTCCATCAGTACAAAACATTAAGTCTCTCACCGCTGTATGTTGAAGCCTCGGCGGCGCACATGTGGGAAAGCCAAGTTATGCTTATGTAAGATCAGGTGTGTTTTAAATCCGGGGGCTCCGGATTTTCCCTACCTCTGCTAATAGATCGGCTCGACATAAGTGAAATATTCTTGAAAGGGCCATAAAACCTATTAAAACAACAACAACAACAACAACAAAAAAAAAATAAGTACAAACACACACAGTCAGTCGCAGACGATGAAGATGCCCGATAGGATTAAAGTGGCACTTAGCTTTTGTTATTTCCTATTTTATCTAGTTTTCTCACTTTCCATTTTGGATTAAATGTCAAGTAAAAACAAGTTATAACTAACATATCTGAGTGTATTCTTAGCGGGGGTATCCAGTTAGCATGGTCACTGACATTCCCATTTGTAGAAGGTATGAAAAGTCTGTTTATCTTTAGAACCTGCTAATATTGACTGTTTCTTTCATAACTCTGATATTCTCGTTAACAGCTTGTAGAGTGTGGATGGAAAATATTTATAACCACAGCACTAGCTTTGCCAAACATTTGGATGTAAATGGTGACCCTTTAGGGGTTATTTCTCTTACCAACATTTGAAGTTGGATCGCACCAGAATCGCCTCGCTGAGGCGATTCTGGGGAGATCCAGCTTCAAATGTTTTGTGAAGAAATAAGAAAAAATATTTTTAATTTTCAGTTTTTGGCGTATCTTTCTAAACGATCCTGGAAATGCGTTTGATAATATATGCAAGGTGAGTTAAGCATCTGATGAAAGAAACATCAAAGGTTGTAAAACAATATTGTGGGAACCTGTTTCTAATATTCTTGGATATTCTTGGATAGTAAGTACAAGTAAGTATAGAAGCAACACGTTCAGGTAATAGATGTTGAAACAACATTTTGGGCTGCTGATAATTTTGATAATGTTCAGTTTATTATGTTACGTACTGGCTGTTAACCTTCGGTTCTATGGTTAACATTAGGCCTACGCTAGCGGCTGATGATTGCTAAATTTTGTAAAATTTTGGCGTCTATTCTTATTTTCTTGTAAACTTAAGGGTTTGTTATGTGTAAAATTTGAGGGCATATTGTTAACGTGGGATATCGAGTTAACTTATTATTAATTTAAGGGCTATTGTTTATCATAGAGGTTTCCAGTGTTTGAAGTTTATTGTGACAGATACCGTTCTTAATAACTTTCATGCTTATTGGAAAAAAATAGTTACATAAATATTAACCCACACTACCCGAGAGCTAGATAATGATGGGGTTTGGATGCTTTAGACACAACTTCTGTTCATACACCTTAAACAGTATGAGCCGGGACACGAGAAAACCAACAAAGTGGTTGTGCGCCCACCGCAGACTCAGATCAGTCTGGGCATCCGCCCAGTCTGATCAGACTCTTTGCTAAGCGCTTAAAGGGTAGCCAAATGTCGGCGTTACCTCCATGCGGACAGCGAAGACTCTGATCAGACTGGGCGAATGCCCAGGCTGATCTGAGTCTGCACTGGGCGCATAACGACTTTGTTGGTTTTGTCGTGTCGCGACTCACATGTTCTGACCTCATTAGTGTGGCCTAATCGAGGCTGTTCTAAAGAGAGTCACAACATACGAGTGTAAAATAAAGATAAGAATATTCAAGAAATATCTTCGAAACAAACTTTAACCGAAGCTTAAGCAATGGCGTCTCGGGTCATACTCATATCCGAAAGTTCAATCAGAATCTTTCCTGTTGGCATTGATCAATAATCATTTGTCCTGAGAAGTAATAGTTGGGCTTATGGGAAAACTGCCATGCTTTTTCGCCATTTTTCAAAGGGATACTATTTCGACTTCCTGTTTGCTTTCCATGATTATGAAACCCAAAATGGGGTCTACTCTAGTGGAGCAAATTCTTTTTTCTATAAGCGGTGACCTCATTGAGACGGGAGGCAACATAGATACGGCGAAGTTGATTAACCAGGCCCCGAGGTTATAAAACTTGAGTACATTCTCAAACTCAAAATAAAGCACACTGATTTGCTGCTTTCGAGCACATGCTCGGAAGCAGCCAATCAGTGTGATTTGTTTTGAGTTTGAGATCATACTCACGTTTTATAAACTCGGACCCTGAACGTTTTACGCACTCACTTGAAACGAGGCGATTCTGGTGAGATCAGACTTTATATGTTAGTAAGAGAAATAACTCTAAAAAGGTCATCGATTATACCCAAATGTTTGGCGAAGTTAGAGCTGAGGTTATAAATTCGCAGCAAAGGTATTGTATCTTCCAAAATATTAGTTTTTGGTCAAAGGGAAATGAATTGGTACCGTCACCCCGACTTGTGGCATCATCAGAAGCCCCGGTAGCTCAGTGGCTGCTGATCTAGCGATCCCTATTTCGAATCTCGTCTGAGGCGAAAATCTTTTTAACCGTGAACGGGGTTCAGTTGCATACAGCCTTCCATTTTCACTCTCCCATCTTCCTGATACGACTGAAATAGTGTTGAAAGGAAGTAAAATTCCAGGGCATCCATTCATGAGCTATACAGCAATGATCAGGGAATCATCCCCAGAAATATTTTATATCTGTAGCTCTGGTCTAATGACATTTTATTATTGTCACTGAGCCATTAATAGACACCATAAAAACCGCAGCATATCAAATATTATTCTTCCATTTCGATTCATTAGCAAATAATAGAAATTGGACTTTTAATTAAGAATAGCCTTCTACTAGCGACACTCATACAAAGCAATCTCAGTTTCATGCTGCTAGTCCAATCTATTATCCTGAGAGCCTCAGATAAGCCTGGCCCCGAGGTTATAAAACTTGAGTACATTCTCAAACTCAAAATAAAGCACACTGATTGGCTGCTTCCGAGCACATGCTCGGAAGCAGCCAATCAGTGGGCTTTATTTTGAGTTTGAGATTATACTCAAGTTTTATAACCTCGAACCCTGGACTGTTTCATACGAAGCACCAAAAGGGACATGCATTTCACTGGTTTCCTCTTGATGTCTTGTGGCTTCAAGGTATTATTATCACGAGGTACATGCATTTTGCTATTTCTTCTTCAGTTTTTGCAGTCACAAGATATAAGTATCAATCAGTATTATCATGTATTTATTTTCTTCTTGAGGTTTTGTGGCCTCAAGGTAATATTGTCTAACAAAGGACGTGTATTTTACTATTTTTTGCTAAGATCTCGTGGCCCCAAGATAGCATAATCACAAGGAATATCTATCCTACTATTTTTTTCTTTCACTTCCAACATGTTATTTTGAGGGAACAGGATATCATTTTGGGACCAAAAACGTTATTATTACAAGAAACTCTGGGTGGCAAGATTAGTTTGTACCCACTGATACAAGATAATGTACCTAAAATGTGGTTACATTTTCTTGGGGCGTGTTCTTTGGGTTGGCAATATAGCGATATTGTCCAACAGCCGCAAACTGTGTACCTCGTTTGTTAAGTAGAAATAAGCATTAAACCTGAAGAACAAAAAGTGCAAAATCCTCTATAACTTATCATAAGTTCCAACTTATCATAACGCAAATGCACATTTTAGCTCTAATGTGGCCCTAAGTACCATTTCTTCTGTTAAGCAGACTAAAATGTTTACACATAGAGGAACACGAAGCCACAACAAATAAACTTTTACTACAATACGTGTTGTTTCTGCTTTATACCTGTTTGTGTTGTGAAACATATTGCCTGCACTGTTCTTCCATTGAGCTGACTTGGTTTTACATCCCAGCAGGTATTTAACATTGAACGAGCATCTTCATAGACGTTGAATCATAGCTAATACAAAGTGAGCCGCGACACGAGAAAACCAACAAAGTGGTTCTGCACCCAGTGAAGATTCGGGTCAGCCTGGGCATCCGCCCAGTCTGATCAGACTCTTGCTAAGCGCTTAAAGGGTAGCTGAAGGTCTAGGCTACCTCTATGCGGACAGCGAAGACTCTGATCTGACTGGGCGGATTCCCAGGCTGATCTGAGTCTGCGCGGGGAGCACAACCATTTTGGTGGTTTTCTCGTGTCGCGGCTCAAATTGTTTCAGCAATGCATGCGCGTGCTGGGACAGCTCTAGATATACTTTTCTTTCCTATTGAACACGGAGTAAACTTCCAAAACACGTGCTTTAAGACAAATTAACATTAATGTTCTCGGAATTATCATCAGATACTCTATTTTGATATGACATGTAAATAGTAAGCCCAGAACTAAGAAAAACGACAGCAAACAACAGTACAGCTAGCAGATTGATTACCCAGTGGAGCGATAGATGAGTGTATAAACGATACGCGGAGTGATGGAAGTATATTAAAATCTATCAGCATCAGTTACTCATCATTAAAGTCATTGATATTTAAAACGGCATAGTTAAGAACCTTGAATATTGCGTGGAATAAAAAAAAGTAGAGGAAAATAATCAAATTGGTTTCGGTGGAAACCAATTATTTGTTTTGCATTGTTTCTCGACATGGGAAATCTTATTTTTTGCAGAGTATCCTGTTCTCTCTCCAGCCTGAGTTTCCTGGTTTGAAAGGTGGACTATAGACAAAAAGATACTTTTAAGCAACTTGTTTTATAATTCACCAAATGACTGGATACGCCAAAGTAGGGACAACGCTTACTGTCTGGATAGATGTTTATCAAAACACAAGCATTTGCATTAATTTGACTCCAAAACCTACTGCTTTCATAAAAAAGAAAATAAAGGTTTACATCTTAAACATTTATTTCTGCAATGTATTCTCCGGTACCCGAAGTGGGACGGACTGGAACCGAGTTGAATAAAACCATTTCATTCCAATCCATTACAAACCGTCCCACTTCAGATACCGGAGACTACATTGCAGGGAAGTAAAATGATTTCATTCCAATCCATTCCAGTCTGTGCCATTTCAGATACCGGAGAGTACATTGCAGAAAAATATGTTTATTTAGTAAACCTTCGGGAGGAGATTGCTGGTCTGTCCTTCATTCCACTCCACTCGATTACATTCCTTGTTTTAAACTTTACCTTTTAAAAGGTGTATTCTTTATTGTTTCAGATGCTGTTGAGAGGTTGTGGAAATTATGATAACTGAGACTACATAATTCCAGAGCAAAATGGACGTTTTATCAGCGGAGTTTGCCAACCGAAATGGATCAAATGACTCGATGTCTAGCTTTAACAATTCTGTTGATACAGCGGCACCACCCTGGAACGTGTTTGAAAAAGTGGTGTTTGGTTCTTGGCTGTCAGTATCAATGTTGTGTGCGGTATTTGGAAACCTTATGGTAATAGTGGTTGTTGCAAAGCACAAAGGAATGCAGACACGGACCAATATGTTTCTAGTCAATTTAGCAATAGCAGACTTCCTGGTCGGAACCCTTTTAGCGCCATTTTCATTAACGACTTTAATTCGAGACAAATGGATATTTGGTGATGCTATGTGCCATATCAATGGTCTTTTGAATAATCTTTGTTTCATTACCTCTATTCATACATTAATGTACATCAGTATTCATAAATATATGTCAATAACACGTCCATTTAGCAGAATTTTAAATAATTGGAAAATCTTAATAATGATAGGTTGTGCTTGGACATGGTCCATAATTTGTGCAATTTTAACAATGTTTGTTTTAAATAAAGTTGTTTATAAGCCTAGAACTATGCAATGTGGTCCGGAGTACCCACATAACAATGCAGAATATCTCCATCATATAATTATTCAGTTGACAAATTGTATTATACCGTTAGTTATAATGATATTCGCATATGCACGAATGTACTGTGAGTTCCGACAGCATGCCATTCGTCTTCAGAGAAACACAACGCTACAATCGGACCAGATTATTGGACAGCAGATCCAAGTTACAAAGACGCTTTTTATAGTACTTGCTTGTTTTATGTTATGCTGGCTCCCTTATGCAGCGTATTCCTCGTACGTTTCCATGGTAGCCGATAAATCAAAGATACCTGGATGGGCCAATGCTGCGGTGAGTAAGATACAAACATTCATTTTGTCTTTGAGTTCTGCAAATGTCTAGTGATACATATATAGACGATTTTTAATATACTTACTCAGTAAAACCTCAAAAGGTACTTCAAAGAAGTTTAAAAATTTACTAGAGTCTTCTTTGCTTGTATATGGAATAATGCCCAATTTTGCCGGCTCCTGCTCTTTTTTAAGACTATTTTCTAGGCATGCAAAACTATTCTGAGGGAGTTAAATGAAACTTCCGGTGTCAAACGTTTTCTTCATACACACCATCTTTTCCATTTCTTCGGACAGTTAATAAATTTGAAACCGTTTTATATCTCAAGAATGCATAAAAAAATTCTGACTAGACCAAGTCTGTCTAGTACAAATGGAACATGTTCAGGCACTCTTTCACTGTAATGCCTGATGTCCTCTCTTCTAAAGCAGCATTGAATGTTATAAAAAACCATGTGAAAAAATGTGTTTTCTTGATTTTTCTTAGTTTAAACGTATTTTATTGCTCAAATAGTAGCAACAGGGTCGGGTTACAAGTTCTCAAACATTAGTTACAGCCCTCCCCGTATAATATTCAGTACAACAGCAACATGGTTAACAACTAACAATTCAGTCCCTGTCATTATTCCTAGCATTGAGACACTTTATACTTTCATTATATCCGACTTGATGTAAATTATGCGGAGAACAGGGAGGACTCATATCAGACCGCTCCCATTTGCAGCTGACTGATCCAAGCCCACACCATTCCGCACAGCAGACGGTAACTGCACTTAAACAAGATCAAAAAATAAATGACAGAGTAAAAGAAAGAAAAAAAGGAAGAAGGAAATCACGAAGACCAATAACTCGAGAACCACAATGTCAGCCATTAGCCCTAGTAAACCAAAAAATGTGTGGGAAGAACAACTGCTTTAAGTAATCTTCCACTGTCTTTTAATCAACTTTGTTGTTCTTCTGGAATGCAAATCTTAATGAAATAATAACATATATGTCAGTCTTTATATGCACATTCTGATAACTATTTTCATGCGCTCTTCAGATATAAACGAATTTATATACACGCACCGTCCAAAGACATGTATTCTACGAATAAGGATGGACAAGGTTGCAGAATCCTATAAGAGTTCAAAGTGATTTCCCCTTGCGAAGTGTTATTGAACTAGCTAGGTTTAACCCAAACAGTTGAGCTGCTAATTGACTGAATGTCATTATAATTTCTGTTCGTTCATATTCAGTAAATTGAATGTTCTTTGCTTCAAAACAAAGATATATTTTTAGAGAGATAATGACTGAAAGAAGTTAAAGAAATGCAGGCATTTTCATTTGGAATCTCAGCATTACAATTTCATATCTACAGTAACAAGATTATGCTTTTACCGTGCCAAACTGACGTTTATAACTTTCTTATCATAACAATGCAAAAAGCACAAAATCGTTTAGTCTGAGATTTGCCAAGAATATAATCAGCAAGATATCAGTAGTTTTGATCTACAAACAGCGCTAATATGCCCCTAAATAAACCTTTCCTCAGTTATGTAGCGCCAGCTAATAAGTTTGTGATTCATAATGATAGTGTGCAGCATTCACTTACAAATAATATTTGCGACCCCGGCACAAATATTCGCACAAACGACGAAAAAAAACCTCTTACTAAGGTCGATGCGGCGTCACACATCGACGTGAAAATAATGTTTTGACAACAGGGACCCTATCAGAACACTTTCAATTTTATTTGAGTTAGCTTCTCGTGTGATTCGAAGCCTTTAATCTGAGATAGTAATCGACTCCTATATTCCCCGTGGAGTGTGGTAGTAACTTGATTTAGGGAGAAATCATAATTTCCCCAATCGTCAAAGCATTCTCTGCATCAGATCCTTGTGTTTTCTTTCTTATTTTTGTTGGTTTCTTCCCTAATCATATTCTGACTGTTTATTAGTTAGTCTTTTTGTATTTTTGAAATTAAGGATTAACGTTTTTAGTTGTCACCAGTCACATCAGCTATCCATCAATCATACTATCTATGAAAACTGCAAAAGGCTTGGACGCATTTCTTATTCTTTCTCTTATTTTGTTTTATACAGGCCTACTGCTTCATGTATATGAATAGCGGGTGCAACCCTATAATCTACGCCTGGAGAAGTCCAGCTTTCCGCGAGGGGTATAAAGAAATCCTTTGTCGCCAACCAGCCTATATTGTCAGTGACGGTAGGTACCCTTTTATGTTTTGTCTATTTAAACTTCATATTGGACACAACAACGTTTTTAGTTTCAAATGAAAATATTTCATTTTCATGTGCAAAAGACAAGCATACCGCTGCCCGAAACCAGTGCGTGTATAAAAACCAAACTTATATAAGTATATCTCGCTGACATATCACTTTGCAAAATGCACAATTATACAGCATCTCTTCAACATTTTAATCTTCGCTTTATTGCTTTACTTTGTTTAGTCTACCTTTTATGTGTATATCCATGCTCAAAAAGTAAATATTCTACGCATTGTGCAAAATTCACTCTTTCCACGCTACAAGGCAGTTTGGAACGTAAAAATATGATTAATGATATCAGTAATCGAATGTGTTCCAAGCTTTGAAGATGCAAACAAGGTTCATAAAACTACTAGCGAATGAATTAGTTTCCACGGGGATCCGGCCTCACTGCGTTTAGCAATAAGCTACATAAACATAATGACCTCGAATGAATGTATGTTGGTATAATTTTGACTTGTTTTGAGATAGACAGATATGCCATTTCAACAAAGCAGAAAAATATAGACGCCGTTCAAATAGTATTTTATCTTTTAAATTATTACAGTAGGACATAGAAAATGATTTGCAGTGATAAAGTGATTAAATACCGATGACTGCTGGTGATACTAAATTTTAAATGCATACTGTTACTAATGATGATAATAATAACAATTTTGATAACGATACTGAATTATGAATAGATTATAAACGCACCAGAAGAACGTATCTGCATTTCACTTATCACCACTGTCTGTTTTGGAAACAGTTTGCCCCAGACTCAGTCCGAATGTATTAATTTCTGCTTAGTTAAATCCGCACTTCTGTTCGTCCATATTTACTGTCATGCAATTAGTTTAGGTTGTAAAGTATTCTATTCGGAGGGCCACTCAGTTTCATAAATCGTAAACAGCCCGATTGCCTGGCAGTACGAATTTAAGTTCATCATATTAGTTATATTCTAAAGAGTTACATTTGCGTTTTCGAAGCCTGAAATATTTTCTCTTTCAATTCCAACTTACTGATACTTTTACCCACAGTGTCTTCAACCTAGAAAAAGACTATTTGTACAGTGCATTTTATAGGGTCATGTCATTGTGAAAAGGTTTTTTTTTTATGTAAGCCGATTATTTTGTCCAGTAAAAAGATAAATAATTTGTTGATGGTATTTAAACCAAAACTTGAACGGATTAAGAAGGATGAAAACGCTATGCTATATTTGGTTAGCTAAATGTATTTTCTTCATGTAGCATTCTTGTAAGTTGTAGTAAGTAGTAAGTTGAAAAAGGTTATTTTATTGTTGATAAATTTGCTATGGATCTGTGAGTGATTAATTTTATCAGTTTGTCTCTCGTTTTTATCTGTAGTAATATATCTAACTTTAATTCATAATTTCGGTCAGTGAAATGGGCATTAGGAAAACTTCGGCGAATAAGTGATTCAGAACGGCTGCTCAGCTATATCAAGATACAGAAATAAAAATTTAAATGTTGGCCTTAGTACTAGCTCATAAGTAATTTTTATGCTACTTTAACTTTTCGCTATTCTTATTATGTTTTTTTTTATTTTACATTGCTTTCAGGAAATTTTGAGACCAAACTGTGATTGTATTTGCGCTTTAGGTACAAGTGTTTTCAGAGTTTATTTTAAGAGGCACGTGTTTTAACATCACACAGTTCTTTCTCCAAAGTGCACATTTCCTTTAACATTACCTCCGGTATGAAAACATTTGTTTTCATGTCAAGTTTAGAGCACATTTGATAGTTTCCGAAGTACCTGAAACCTGCAGATAAGCCATAATGACGAAAGTGAAACTGGTTTCTTATTCCTGCTTAAAACATGTGATTTTCATAAACCTTTACATGTGTTTGACTGTTATAGAAAAATGAACCGTAGAAAAATTTTGAAAATTAAAGATATTGAAAATGTAAAAAATAATGTATCACAATTTTCACTCCGAGAAATGGCTTATTTGAAGACCTGCGCTGAATGTTGAGTGTAACATGAACTAACATGGCGAAAGGCCCCCTTGGCGTATTCTTAAGCAAAAGTCCGAATATTGCCTTAAGTCTGCATTACAATTAAATCGAAGTTATATTATAAATTGACCTTCTGCAACTAAGATATATGCTACTGCTTCTCTACATTCGGCGTCGGCTGGGAAAGGCCGTTAAAGCTTACAAACGGCTCTACGAATGAAAGTCACGATAATATATATAAAAACAACAAAAACACACGCTTTTTACCAAGTTCAGAGCGGCTTAAAGATTTGCGCATAGTCTTTCTGATTTGTACATGTACTGCAGTCCTTTACTTGATTGTGCAATACTGCGTATCCAGTTTTAAATAAACTGAGTTTAGGCTTTAGAGGCGCTCTTAAGCGCTGACTTTGGAAGTTTCACAAAATTATTTACAGGTTATGATTAACATTGTTATATTATGATCATTAAAGGGGAACACAGTACTTTGATCCAGGTTGCTTGGAAAATTTATGTTTACGTGAAAACAAGGAGGAAGTAATTCGTATCTAAACTTCATCGTTGCTTAATTTTGTAAGGCTTATGCTGTCATTATTCATGGTAAGGTATGTCACGGTAACCGGATTCTAACGGTAAATAACACCGATTGGAAAATGAATGATCTAGAATCGAGGAAGCTCTTACTAGGGCAATTTTAATGTCACACGTACTCCGTACTTTTATCTATCATTTGTGACAGATGTCATCGTTTTATGAAATGAAGCCCATTGCCAGTATACTTCGAAACGGTAATCTCATAATTAGGGACAGATGGTTGTAAAGTATCCTGGTAACTGGCCTTATTTTATAAAATGATGGCAGCTGCTATAGACAAAGAATTTTAGTACGGATAACTTAAAACTTTAGACAGCACAAGCGGATTCGGAAGCCCTGAGATAAAACTGAGTTTCTTATGCAGTTCGAGATATTTTTATTTACAACTGGAATCACGTGATCTTTGCGTACGTTGTTTATCCTCAGATCAGATACATATAACAGTTGTACCATGTTCATAATGTACTTTGACTGAATAAAGCAGTAAAATGGACCTCCTTACAATATATAAACATATAGAACTGCTTTCTACAGTATTTCCTTTATCTTTAGAATAGCAGTAATCATGGTGCAGGCTTCCTTATTCGCTTTGCAAACCAGGATGACATTTGAATGCACATCTCCAACGAATTCATTCTATTGTCAATGCCTGGCCGTTTATTCAAAACCTATTTTTAGTCTTGCGTTCCCCTTTAAATCTGTACTCTTTCTATATGCTATTACATCGTTTGAAATTGAATTATTTGTTTAAGATGTTAGTTTCGTTTTACGATTATGCAATTTTCACTTGCTATTGCATACACGAGCATTTGTACAGCATACATAACATGTCTTGCATATTAACCCCATGCAGTTATCCCATATATACAGTGATATCATTTAGGGTACATTGCGACGCCACTGTATTGCCTTATCAAATTTCAGTGAAGATGACATCACTGACATCTTTTTTTTATCTGCAAGGGTATGCTGTCTATAAGATTGCTGGTGTAATAATAGCACGTGAAATCAGTCGCATAATCAACAAAATATGTCATTCTAAAATAATTTAACCCTTAGAGTGCCAAAAACGAGAATGGTTTAATTTGCATACAGCGTAGATACAGATGAGCTCCTCATTTTGGTCTACAATGTTTGCCCGCTAATCTTTGATTTCGCAGTATGATATAGCTTGGATGGAACGATGAAACATTTATTTAAATTTTCCAGACGTAAATTTTGCTTTCTGCTAAATTGGCGCTTTAATGGTTAATTTAGCGTTTTTATTTGCGTCATTAGGACACGTGACTTCTGGTACTTTTCTGGAAGTTTATTTGATGTCGGCGCTACGACGTCTGTCTAATCTGTCTCTGTCATCAGGTAAAATGCCTTGGTTTTGAAAGTGTGGTCCCTAAACTGTTCAATACATGCTTGTTGTAAAACAAATAGCATGGAGTGACCCCAGTGCGGAGTGATGTATGCTCGTTTTAGAATTTAAAATGGCGGCCATACGTGTACTGTGTATTTGTATTACATGAGGTGATGAGTTTTGAACAATGTTCTTACCTAATGGTGTTTAATAGAACCGATTTTCTGCAAGTACATTGACTGTACTGAATCAGTGGACAAGGCGATTATCACGTGATTTGAATAATTGGTTTTTACAGTAATTTCGTGCCGGTATTCGGACAAACAGGTGAAAAAATGATCATTTTTTAACTACCCATTTGATTTTCATGCAGTTAAGTGCACATACCACCTTATTATTCGAGACAAACGCTCAAGATATTTTCTACATTGTGCAGCAATTTTCCATGCAAAATCCAGGAAATGACTTTATAAATAAGCATTTTGCTTACTGTCAAATCCTGATACTTTTGAAATTGCATTGCAGTATATGTATGTAATTTATAGTTAATAAAATATCGTTTAAACCAAGTCCGAAAAAAAAATCGAAAAATTGAAGACTTATTTTGCTCAGAATTATGCGGAGAACTTCTGCACATTGTGAAAAGAATCTAAAATGAGCGTTTGCCTTGAATAATGAGGAGGTATGTGCACTTCATTGCAGGAAAATCGACGCTGTATTAAGAAAAAATATTATTAATTTTCTTGCCTGTTTGTCCGAATACCAGCACGAAAATTCCATGAATCCTATCATAAAAACACATGATTACCCACCTTGACATATGTCAAGCGAAACAGATCACGTTCGAAGTAAGCAAAGGGGTCATTTAGTTTTCATCATGATATCCGTTCGCCCGTCCATTCATTGCTCCGTTCGATAACATAAAGTTTTTCGTGAAAGGTTTTGAAAATGAATAACCCTGAAACCTCTCATCATATGAAGTCCAAACTTGGATAATATTTGTTTCAGATTTTTGGCTTAGCAATCATGTATCAGTAGCCGAAAGACTGAGCTCCTGGAATGGACTAGAGTCAAGGTCGTGAGCTACGAACTTTGCATGATATCCACGGTATATTAAAGATATTTGAACTTGAAACATTTGACCTTTCTCAATAGAATATTGAGAAGGCTTTCAAAAAATCCAAGCTTTACATTTGAGTGTTGGCTTTGGTACCATATATTAGTGGTCCCAGGATTAGGTCCCTGGTTGGGCTACCACTTTGCACATTTACAGATATCAATTAATACCACTTCGCTGCTGCTGCTGACTTACACCGAAAATTTTATAAGTGTTGGGTTAAGGTTTGCAATATAGTTGTATTCGTTTGACTTTATTTCCAAAATCTCTGAACGGTTGTGTTATAAGAATTCACTTCTACATGTATGTGAATACAGATAAGCTGACATAATCCAGATGCTGCAGCTGACCTGCGGCCAATGTCACCTTCATTGAAACTTGTACTATATGTATTTAAGGTTTTGTTTTAAGTTTGATTTGATTAATGAAGCATTTGATAGGAGACTCGGTCTTTTGCTGGAAAACTGCTTTTCCATCTATCTGTCCATCCGTCTGTTCATCTTCTAACAGTTGTGTTAAAGTTTTATCTTAATATTACAGTAATCCTTTTTCCCCAGCATAAACATAACCTTTGACCTCAAATACCAATAATCAAATGGGTATTAACAGGCACATGTGTTTGTTTACTTCCAATGTTTGGAAGCTGAGCTGGGGAAAGTATAGGACTGATTAGATTCGTTAGGCGATGGGACTGGCCGAGGCTATACGTCAGCCCAAACACACTTGCCATTTTTTTTTCATTCTAACCTTTTCAATACATTCATCTTTTTCAATTTTCTGCAAACTGCGTGAAGTACACTAAAGCGATAATATAAAGGGGCTCCTGTTATTAATTGCAGAGCTGTTAATTTGAATTTTAAAACTGTAATAAAGGTAATTAGAACAAGCCTCCAGTAGTTCTCAACTATTGTAGCTTTGCTTTCGATTTTGTCATAATGGAGCATCAAGGGAGATTCCAGGGAACGAAACCCATCAAGCACCTGGAGTCTGCAGTCTGTTCGTGGGTGTACAAATTTGATGTTTTATAAAACAGACACAACGTGCATATTTTATATGCTGCAGTTCAAGGCGACGTTTACGAAGAAAATCAAAATGATTTATTGTATCAGTGTTTTATCAGCTACTCATAAATAAGAAATAGGAATAAATCTTTGTTTTCATTTGTTATTTTCAAACTGGCATGTTGAATATAAGAACTATACTTGAATAAAATAAAAAAAATATCAAAGAAATCAAACGATAGCTAATCAGCTGTAAGTTGTTATTCTGATAATGAGACATGATAAATACCAGAGACAATACAACTGATAAATACTTCAGCTTTTGGAATATAAAAAATCAGAAAAGGATAAGATAACACGTTTTATTTACATCTAGAATGTCTGCACTACTTTTGTATGTATATTTATCGATCGGATCTGTAGATAACTTTCCAATGTTCATAACCACTGGGTGGTTGCTTAGTCCCGGTGAGCGATGATTTTTTCTGACAATCGTCAACGATTTTTTCTGACAATTAGTGTCTCGTAAGCGTGACGAAGCACAAGGGTAAGTGAACAAACTTATTTTCAGTTTTTTCTCCTATTTTTTTTCTTTTTTATCCTGATCTTTTGCAAACAGGCTGTTTTCTGAAGCATTTTATGAGCGCATTTAGTCTTTTTTCACATTTTTTCTGTGAAATAACCTCTGCAAACCAAGGACGAAAATTACAGCAAATGTCAAGGATTTGTTCCTACAACGAATTTAATGTCCCGGATTTTTTCCTACAGTGTCCCGGATTTTTTCTACCACATATATTGCATTTCAGAGACCCAAAACTTGGATTATAGACTCAGCAATTAGGTTTTTTAGTGTGTGATCTAATTTTATTGATAACAGTCCTTCCAAGAGGTGTGTTCATTGTACACTTTAGCATTTGCGTTATTTTTCATCATGTTGATCTGGGCTTGCACGGCTTTCGAAATAGGAATTAACTTAATGACGATTATTTTAATCATGTACTGTCAACCTTCTAATTTTCTTGTGTTGATTCTAACTTTTATGTCACCCTTTGTCCATACTAATTTTCAGCTGTGTCGAGAAATATTTTCATGATTGACATTTAAAGTTTTGCTGCATGTGGAAGGATCGTTTTCCCCAGTTATTTCATTGATGTTGTTGAGTTCACTTATAAATGAGCCGGGACAAAATAAAAAAGTGGCATGTCTGCCGAGGGAAAATTCAAATCAGCCTGGGCATTGACCCATTCTGACAAGCATCTTCGCTGTTTGCATGAACCCTGTAATCGCAAGCGAAGACTCTGATCAGACTGGGTGGATGCCCAGGCAGTGCTGAGTCTTTGCTGGGCCCACATGCTACTTTGTTGGTTTTGTTGTGTCGCGGCTCAAATCAAATATACATGTAGCTAGTAAAGTTTTCGCCATCGCAACGTCATTAATAGGTCAATTACATAGAAGTTAATCGTGGAATTATTACCTAAAGCAGGAGGAAAAAATTCTTACAAAATACTTTCATATCCAGATTTAAATTCTCTTTTTACATATACATGTATCTGTATCTTTTCCCGGTACTTGTTATCTTGCAATTCTGTTAAACATTGAAGTTTTTACAAAGCTATACAAAGCTGTAGCCACAAATATATTCAGAGGTAAAAGTGAGTGAGAATTACCCTGGCTGCCAGTTGCCAATTCACAAGAATTTACGAATTGGCATCTTGCTACCAGTTGCCAGTAGCCAATTCACTAGATTTTGCGAATTGGCATCTGGATGCTGTTTGCCAGTTGCCTGTACACTTGGTCTGCTCTAACACCCTCTCCAGTCAAATTGGTATCTGGCTGCCTGTTGCCAGTTGCCAATTCACTGGACTTTGCGAATTGGCACGTGGCTGCCGTTTGCCAGTTACCTATTCAGCTGTTATGCTCTAAAAGCATTTCAAATCGAATTGGCATCTAGCTGCCAGTTGCTTTTTGTGAAGTTAGCTGCCATTTGCCAGCTGCCGATTGAATAGGCAAATGGCAACTGGCAGCCAACTTCACGAACATTATTGACATAGCAGCTGAATGGCAACCTCTTCAGAATCTGATTAACGGCAGCCTGATCAGTAGCTGCGCTGTTTGCTGAAGTATTTCTTTCTAAATACTATTTCTCATCCCGGCTAAGTCTTGGATAAATGAATACAGAATGATAGTAATAAGATTCTTAAATTGTGACCAGCCATTACATTTGGGGCTTAGTAAAATGATTTTTTTCTTGTTATTGAGTTCATATGTTGGAACCTCTATTTATATGTATCAACACGTCTGCTTAGAAAATAACACTAGGATGAGGTTATACCAAATTTCATACTCGGAGCACAGTGCTTTGAAAAGGAGTGAGTGAACTCGGGTTTAACGTCCAGCAACTTAGTCATACGGAGACGGGTCCTCGGTTTAAAGTCTCATCCAAAAGACCGGAGAAGCGGCGGATCGATCTTGTGACCCCCCTGGATTGGTAGCCAAGCCCGTTATCCACTACACCACAGCCGCTCCTATGAAAACGCTACTGTAAAAAGTAGTAGTAGTAGAGCTGTCCAACTGTGTGTGTATGTCGGTGTGTGTATGTGCGCGTGTGTATGTGGTTAATTAGCTTATAAAATTATTATGTAGAAGTAGGATTCAAATGTATATTATTCAAAGACTTTGTCAAAAGTGCAGGTACATTTGTAATATGTTGTACTGTAGTTGCTTAAAGTCTTCATCATCAGGGCCCGTATTCATAAAGCCACTTAAGTCGTTGCTATGCGGTTGCTAAGGCTAAATATCTATAAAGGAGATTCCCTACAACTATGAAATTTGGTCTGGAGGAACAGTCTTTGTAAGACTGTTCCTCCAGAGCAAATTTCATAGTTGTAGGGAATCTCCTTCAAAGAAATTTAGCCTTAGCAACAGAATAGCAACGTTTAAGTCGTTTAATGAATACGGCCCCTGGTTGATAAGTGTGCATTTTCAGGAAAATGTCACTGGAAAATTCCTAAAGAGAAAAAGTTGTTACATTTAGGGACCTTGGAGAATCACGGATATCACGTGAGAACGAATCGGCGTGGAAATGGATCCATACCAGCAATAAATACACACGGCGTCCTGTATTCAGGGGCACGTGTTGTATGATGTGTCATCATGACGTCATTAGATATCACAACAGAAAGACACTGATGGTTAGTGCTTGTCAGACGTTCACAGTAGAAACACGTTGAAATATACAGAGCAGAAATCTTTCCAGAAATAAAAGTAAAAAAAAATAGATTAATAAATCAAATAGACACAAATAAAATGTCTGAAGTGTACATCAGATCAGATGACAAACGCTCCTTTGGGGGTTATGTTGTCGTTCCATGATCTAGTAAAATAAGGAGTGGGGTCAGCAAATTTGGCACTATTCCTGTGCGTGACCAACGACTCTTCCGGTAATGAATTTAGTGTAAATGCTACTGTTCTCTTCTGTACATTTTTAACTATTTTTTCTGGTGATCGCTTGACGAGTGCATGGGATTGACAAACTTCAATTAGTATTAACTGCTGTTAGTTTTAGATATATTCTTAATTGTTTGTAGAATTTCGAAACCTTGCCCTGTCTTAGTACAGAAGCTTGGAGACTGTGCATTTGTTTTTTACCTGGAATGAGAGAGTGAGGCATATCATAACACTGTTGTTGATTAAGTGCATGTAATGTAAAAGAGGGCCTAGCATTGTGATGCCAAATGTTTTTTGCATGTTGAATTCGATAAACAGTTACTGTCAGAGAGTAGCTTTCCCCCCTAGTAGTTTCCCCCCCGGAAAAATGACTATGATTTTTCCATAGTAGAATTTCCCACCGGAAAAATGGCTATATAGTAGAATCCCCCCCCCCGGAAATATGACTATATAGCCAATTTTCCCCGGGGAAAATCTACTATATGTGTTTTTGCATAGCCGTTTTTCCCCTCTATAGTGGATTTTCCCCCTGGTAATATGATTGCAGGAAAACACGCTACATGGTGGAATTTGCTCCTTCTCCAGTTCATAACTGAAACAGAAATATGAGTATCTGTCCGTAAAAATCGATGGATAACAGATGCTAGAACCGCATGCATGGGTCCATGTGTCTTATTTTAGTTTTGGGGAAAACAGGCAGGCATTTTGCAAGGCTTTTCCATGTTAGCCAAACACAGATATGACTGTACGTGGTTGTGGGCATAAATTTGTATAATTTTGTGTTTATACAAGCGTTCATCTGTGCGTGTACGCAGCGGAGTGCCTGGACTAGTGTTCGCCTTTCATTTAGGAGTCGTGGGCTCGACTCCCATTGGGACATACGTCCGATTATGATTTTCAATGTAATAAACTCCTTACTAACTCAAACATGACTAGACACAGTACCCGTTCGTACATCTTCCTGTAGCCTGCATGCATAGTGTACGTATATAAATATCTGCGATGAGAAAAAATCACACCTTGCTCGTTCCTTACATTAGTAATTATTGATTATTATAAAAATATGATTGCTAAATTTGCATATTGATTTTTTGGAATTAATCACGTTTATTGCCTCCCTTGAAGTACCGATACACTTCTGATGCGATAAATTCCGTAAAATGTCTCTGTTCCATTCCGTTCCGTTTCGTTCCGTACCGCAAAATACCAATAGCCATACCAAATTCACTAATAGCCAATTTCCCGGTGGGGGAAAAAGGACTATGGGGGAAAAGTGGCTCTATGAGGTCCGGACAATCCACTATATAGCCGTCCTTCCTATAGCCATTTTTCCGGGGGGAAAGGGGGAAAACCACTCTCTGACAGTTACATTCACTAATTATGTAAGAGCTGATTAGGAGAAAGTTCTATTTGATGCAAGTAAACTGATTTTTATGCTGCCTCATATGTATATTCAAGTGTATAACTGTATGATGAAATGAGCCGCGACAAGACAAAAACAACAAAGTGGATGTGTGCCCAGTGGAGACTCAGATCAGCCTGGGCATCCACACAGTCTAATTAGAGTCTTTGCTGTGCGCTTAAAGGATTGCTAAGGGTCTGAGCTAGCTCCATGCAGACAGCGAAGACTCTGATCAGACTAGGTGGATGGCCAGGCTGATCTGAGTATTCACTGGGTTCACATGCCACTTTGTCGCTTTGTCGTGTTGCTGCTCAAATATTCTAAGATAGATGCAGAGCTGATTCTTGTTTTATATTATGTAGGAGCCCAATGTAAGATAAAAATACTCATTTAACTTACCGAAGGACTATTACTGAAACGTATTACACTTTTTTTGCTTTTCTAATATATTCAATATAGGTTTATCCTGGATATATGACCCAAAGTCCTGAAAGAGTGAAGTGGTGATTAAAAACGCCCATTTATTATATAAACCAATGGATTGTTTTATCTTTACTTTGGCAGATAAATATTTCATCAGAACTTACTTTGATGCTAATGGAATGTAAATTATATAATTTCTTTAGATTTTGCTTAAAACGACCATCAGTTACTGGCTCCGTTAGTTTTGTAGGTATCTAATATTTCAACAAACAGTTTTTCCTATTGAAACTGTAGATGAAATTTTCACGCATAGTTATTACATGTACATTTTCACACAGTCCTTTATGTTGTTATTCCTGATGTTGCATGAAGTCACTTGTATTTACACGCTGATATCGACAATGTAGCGTACACTCAGTCTATTTAAGGAGTGTAGGCACTACGCCATGTTTTTCTGGCTTTTGTTCAAAGGGAGACGACTTTCGTGTCTTTCTGTTTTCTTCCCTGACAACCAGGGGCCGTATTCATAAAACCTTAAGGTGGAATAGGACAAAACCAAAATTTTCAGTTTTCTAGTAAAACAATATATTATCAAAAACTTCATTTATTTGTGACTCACTAAATGACTTTCTTTTGAACGTGAAATAAACTATTCCTATTTCAATGACGTCGTGAAAATATGATGGTCTGACGTTTTTTACGCAAAATTTATAGCTCTCAGATATCCGCATTAATCGTCATTGCTCTGCAGTCCGTTGAGGTATTGAAATAAATTCCATACCAAATTACGTGCCATCAAGAGTTCCATAAAGCTGTGCTATACTTTCTGCGCAATGTCTACGCATTACGAGTAAATTGACGCAAACATTTATTTTCATAAGCTGTTGAAATTTCCCCTTTTACACGTAAAAATTTAAATAGAGAAAAACGTCTCCGAAAAATATATCTCAAATTTTGATATGTTTTAATGAAATGTTAAGTTAGAATATTAATGAAAGAATATTAAAATTTTACCGTGTAAATATTTCTCAAAGTATATTTTTCAAACCATACCCCCTGTTCAAATAACGTCGATTTTTTTAACGTCAAACTAAGTTGGGCGCTAAGAGCGGTTTCTCTTTTAATTCCGATAAAGCAATGTTGAGTTAGTCTAGAAAACCTACGAAAATGAAAAACGAAAAAATCGGAGAAATATCTCATTCAATTTTCTAGACAGAAAAGTTCAAACAGGTCGGGGGTTCATTTTCCCGGTTTTGCTGCTTTCGGAAGTAATTGACGTCGCGAAATACGCGGTTCGTAAAAGTTCAATTAACGGGACGTCAAGTTACGCAAAATAAATATCATGGCAAAAATGAACCCCTGATGCATTGAAATCTTCCTCCCTGGAAGACGGAATTAGATATTAATTCATCATCAGTTTTTTCGTTTTTCGTGAGGCTATATTCTCTAGAAGAGATCATAAACGTTTCACTAGAAACAAAACGTTTACTGGAAAACATTCTTAGGAATAATCTCTCTTAGACGTTGAAAGAAACGACGTCATCGGAACAGGGGGTATAGTTAAACAAATATACTTTGTGAAAAATTAGCCCGGTGAAAACTTGAAATTATTGAAAAAATTACATGTCAACACATTTCATCAAAACATATCAAAATTTCAGATATATTTTTCGGACACGTTTTTTTCTATATTTAAGCGTTTATGTAAAATTGAGCAATGTTCGACAGCTAATGAAAGGTCATATTTGCCTAGATCAACACAAATTGCGGAAGTAATTGAAAGAAGTAATAACGTATCTTTAAATGCCTTTTGACGGCTCGCACTTTGGTGTAAAATTTATTGCAATATCTTTACGGACAGCAAGACAAATGCGAAAATCATATATAAACCAGCGCTATTTATTTTGCGTAAAAACACATCAAACCCTCACATTTTCATGACGTCATAGAAAACGATCTATTTGTTTCACACTTAAAAGAAAGTCATTTTGTAATTTAGAAAGTGCTGAGCTTCTTGATCGGTGTTCTTTTTACACGAAAACTGAAAGTTTGGGTTTTGTCCTATTCCACCTTAAATGGTTATTTGTAGCTTATTGGAACTTTTGCAGTGACGTTTTAATCGTGATTTGTTAAGTTATTATCCTATTTAATATTTTAAGGATTATCGGCAAGATCATGTGAGTACTGGTAATAGTCTGTTTTAATACATAATAACCAGAATTTGCTTTCATACTTCATAAACTTGGAATTCATTCGTTAAACTCAATCTTCACAAGCCAGGAGTGCTAATGTTTATGTCAGGTCATACGTAATAGTTTTACCATGGCTGGTCCGTACGTGGAGATTATCCACGAGCTTTGGCGAGTGGATTATCTCCCGTACCACCCTCATCGTGTAACATTACTCATATTTCATGCTGAAGTTTGCGTTTTCTGGCAAAAGTGTTTTAAGATATTGATGCTGAACTAACCCAGCTGAAATAAAGCTCATGCTGCAACGTGCACGTAGGACACATTGCATCGACGTTGATGTAACTTTGTTCAGACGTCGGTTGCCAGCTAGAAAGTGTTTTACAACATTCTGTTGTTGATGAGTTACTAACTAGGAGTTAAGTTATAACTTTGCTAAGGTACAATTACAATTAGTTCAGTGTGATACAGAGCATTGCAGTCCTTTATCGGGACTGAAACTGCTACATCGCTGAATTAGAAACTAGAATTGAAACTCAAACATCTTTGAATAAGTGGCTAGGATTGAAGCTAAAACATCACTTTGTCACTGAATGGGATTTAAGTTTGAATATAGCTGAGCCACTAAGTAAGATTGTGTCTGAAAAATGACCGAGTAATGGGATTGTAGGCGAAAAGTTGTTAAGTAAAGTTGAAATACTGCTGAATAACAAGGCTTAGTAATTACGACTGGACCTGAAACGTAGCTGATTACATACACTAGGATTGAAACTGAAACATTGCTGAGTAAGGAAATTCTAGTTAAATTGAAACATCACTGGGCCACTAAAATTGTCGTTATACTGAAACATTCAGCGTAACTATGTTTGAAGCAAAACATCTCGGATTGAAGCTAAAAATATCGTTTTGTCACAAACAAGTTTTAAAATTGAAACATCGCTGAGTTGCTAATCAGAATTGAAGCTGAAAACCATTAAGTAACTAATTAGAATTGAGGCTGAAACATAGCTAAATGTCGCGAAATAGGATAGAAATTTAAACACCGCAGAGTAACTAATTTGGATCAAAGCTGGAACATAAAAGAGGAGTGCCACTAACTAGAATTGAAACTAAAACATTACTTGTTTACTAATTAGATTAAAGCATACATATCGCTGGGTCACTAACTAGGATTGAAACTAATACGTTACTAGAATTAAAGTTGCAATTTTGTTGAGTCACTAACTAGGGATGAAGCTGAAACATAGGTTAGTCACAAACTAAGATCAAAGGTGTCAGTATGACGTCATTTTGACGCCATGTGCCTACTGGGTTGCTTAAGAAACTACATGTTACTAGGATTTCTGATGTTCCAATCGTTTGATAATGACTTTTTCTGGCCATGTACTGTCTTAACTTAAATTTATGCTGGCTGTTCAGAGCCCAAATATAAGATGAATCGGTACACATATTCCTTTCACTCCGACTAAAAACTGCTGTGAAATTTGTATTTGTAGGGTAACCGTTTCCTGCCGTTTCTTCCTTAAGACTGGACGCTTTAGAGTTAATACCTGTAAATATTGATTTTGTTTCAGGTCGAAACTCAGGGATAAAATTCAGTCCAATGCTATTCTGTAGGTTTATATGTTACGTTTAGATTGAGAAAGTCACCAGCTAGGTGGGGGATAGCCATAGTTAGATTCTAGTCAAGCTACATGTATGGTTGTCACCCGTAGATAGTCTCGTTATTCTGTGAAAAGACACAGACATGAGCTACAACATGAAAAACGGCTGTTGTTAAAGATTTGATATTTTCCATTTTATATCAAAATGCAGACTCTTATGCCTTGATTTCTTTGTCGTTCACAGTTTTCTAACATAGAATTGCATGGATGCGCCTCCTATTTTTGAGAGTCAGCATGCCAGTGGGTTCTGACAAATGTAAATGTTTAAAGCATGTATAAAATAATTACCTTTTGGCATCTTATACCCATTGGCTGGTGACTTTTTCTCCTAGAAATGGTGTATGGAATATAACCATATTTGAACAGTCGTAAATCTGAGAGCTTAGTAATGAGAATAAGAATAGTTTATGAAGACAGTCTCCAAGTAAAGCTGATTACAATTCAATTTATATCAGGAAGCTACACGTCGCATCTGAGAGTGTTATAAAGCCTGCATTAAAAACGATAATCAACTAGTGGATTAAATATGCAAATTACGTCGTTACGATTTGCGTTGACGTCCATAAAAACATCGCGTTTTCTAATGGCGAAATCGTGACGTTATAGTGCAAGATTTGCTAACAAAATGCGATATAAGTGTCATGTGATAAATAGAATCTTGCATTCGTGCTCCTGTATTATTAAAATTATTAAACTTGTTGGGGAAAAACGACAAGATGCTCAGCATAGTCTCGCATCTTATCTTGTTCTCCAACTCGTTTAATGAATTCAGTAATACATGAGCAGACATGGAAGATCCTCTATCTATGTATAGTCTGTTTGCTCCCAAATGCAAACGGCATCCCCAATATTTTCTCAAAATTGGTGAGAGGTAAAAGATTTTCGAATCGCTCATTCTTAATTTTCATCCTATACATAACAAAATCATATTTTTGCAGAAATGTGAGGTTTTGCATAAAAAACTTTCTATACAAAAACAGAACCTAAAATATGTCATTGTCACCTCTTAATTACAAGGGAGTAAAAGTTGGCTGTTGGAATTCCCGTTTAGTTTTACGTGTTACAGCATGTGACCAATGTATGCTATCCCTAGAACAATATTTGCATAATTAATTGAAATTTTATTCTAAATCCATTTTTTCTACTTTTTGTTTCACCCATATATTATCAATTTTTATAACATACAAGTTTTACTCGCAAAATAATATAATAGTTCAATATTTATTTACAACATAGTATCACCTGACCAGTGATACCATGCGTTAAGCGTGCGGACAGGTGAATACATTTTACTATTTCATTCATATACGCCCACACCTGTAGTAAACTACGAGTTTACGCTATTGCCTATCAACAATATTTTGGCTGTTCTAACAAGCATACGACGCCCTTTAGTGAAACTGCTCAGTTTTTGCATTAAGGTCAATGGAAAATATTTTACAAAAGCATTGAAAAATTTGGACTTTCCGTATTCTGTTATGTATAGTTGTAGGAATCATTAGGACATTGGAACATTTGATGGAACTTTCATCGTTTTCGAGAAAATAAGCAAAACCCCGTTTGCACTTGGGAGCAAACGGACTATAACCCATTGTCTTTCATGGCAGAATAAAAGTGAAAGGGTTCACTTTCAGAGGAAGTACACTTTGCCATTTGCAATTTTTTCCCTTCCTTCTCAATAACGATAGTTGTTCTCCTTATAAAATGGCGGAAAATATGGAGGTTTACCCATACATCTTGATACATAGTCCTTTTTTCGGCAAATAACTTAAGAATTTCATTTTTTCCTTTATTTCCTTATTCTCATTACTAGGTATACGTATATTTTGTTTAAAAAAGTTTCTTAAACTGTAGATCTACTTATTACGGAAAGAAACATAAGGTCCACAAAATATTCCAATTAAAAGTTTTGGTTATGTGTAAATGTTATTTTAGTATATTGAGGTAAAGCAGAATTTTCATTTAAAGACAAATATTCTTGTTTATTGGGTGTCATAATCCAATAATGCAACAGTCCAGTGAAACTGCTATTTCATCAAAGGAAATACTCTTTCTCACGTAAGCAATGACATAACCGGGTCAGAAAACCACTAAAAACTGGGGGGGGGGGGGGGGGGTGTTCTATATACATGTAGTAGAGTAGTAGAGAGTATTTGTCTTTAAGATGTATGGGCACCCAAACTATTTTTCGCGATTCGTTACCCAAGTTATATCATTGTTAACATGGCATTTGTGATGTCAACATCTAGGCAGTACTTTATAATTTTGAGCTTACCTTTCATAAGATTAAATGGGTACATATCCAGAGGAAGCCACTCTGTTATTTTCAGGATTGTCTCCCATCTCATTGAGGGGTCAACTTTTAAGGGAATGAATTTGCTCTTGAGGAGCAAATTTATTCCCTTAAGAGTAGACCCTTCTCTGGAAGGGCTTTGTCCTCCAGGAAAGCAAACAGTAAATCACAGAATTGCTTCCCTTTCTAAAAATGGCTGAAAAACATGGAGGTGTACCGCAGTTTTTAACAATCTGCATGCATTTTATGGTGTTGGTGCATGCTGTTGTTGGCCATAAAGTTCCGATTAGATATATGATTCGAACCGTGACACGACAAAAACAGCAACGTGGCATGTACGTCACGCGAAGAATCAGTTCAGCCTGGACATTAGCCCAGTCTGATCAGAGTCTTTGCTATGCACCTCAAGGGTAGTTAAGACCCTTAGCTACCCTTGAGGTGCACAGCAGAGACTCTGGTCAGACTTGGTGGTTACCCAGGCTGACCTGAGTTCTAGCATGGCGCACATGCCACTTTGTTGGTTTTACCGTGTGGCGGCTCATTTGATCCATTTTTCTCTGTTATTGTTACTAATTACATGTATGTATATATATCTCATTTACGAATTATAGCGTTAAGGCAACCTTGCAAAATAGGTAAAATTCTAAATTTTGGAGTTACATACATGTACGTAATGTGGAAGATCTCGACACAAGCCAGTAAAATAGTACTTTGCGTTCTCCGAACCTGCTTGCGCGCATGGGTAATCTTGCCAGAGCTTAAGCAGCGCGCAATTAAAACTCGACAATGTCTGTGTTTTTGTCTGACGGACATTTACATGATGTGATCAGACTACACAAGTGTAGAGGTTTCTCTTGAACTGTATATTTTTTTCTCCGGAGTTTGATCACTTATATACCTTTAAAAGGAAACATTGTGTTAATTCCTGTTTTTGATAAAGCGACAACATCAACTATGACAGTAATACGAATAATAATAATATTAATAATAATAATAATTATAATAATAATAATAATAATAATCTTCATGATCATCATAAAAGTAAATAATTTTGTTTCTTTTCAATAAAACATAACTCAGCATAACTTGAATTTAAGATATGATTGTATTGGTATCGTACGGTCTGTATTCGGAGTTGGATACTGAGTGGACGCTGAGTAAGTCACCAGCAAGTGATACAAACGCTAGAATGTAGGCCTTAATTCAATATCGTATAGTGCAAGTACAACCTAGTGAGCATGCGACATTGTACAAGGTCTACTCAACGTTAGATAACGTCATGGACGTTGCCTCAGCGCTGGGTCATCGTTGACCAATGCCGCATGCCCTCTGGGACTGTACATCCTTATGAAATTGAGGTATATAGTTGTAGTAGTTACAAAGTTAGATCGGAAAACAACGATAGTGCCTTCGAATTATTATGGTAACCGACTTAACTCATAATAGCAGTGACATATCCTCCAATAAAAGGAATTACTAATGGGTGCATGCACTTTACATCAGTAAAATAGGCCTGTAAGACCTGAGATTTACCATATCAAGATTTGTTTTCTTTTACCTTTAGAATCACGATTGTAACGTACTTTTTGTCCACCGCTGAAAAAAATTGTTGGAATGTTTGATCGATAATAAATGATTCAGATAATTGTTGCTATTTCCACCTTGAAACATTATATCTGGCCATCATTGAAATCGCCTATACTGAGGGACCACATTATCTTTTTCAAACAATATAACGGTGGATGGGTACACTTTCAGGAATGCAGCTCTTTCTTTAGCTCTGAACCTCCCTTCTCAATGTGGGTCAACTCTTAAAGGAAAGAATTTGCTCCGCATGGAGCAATTTATTACCTTTCAGAGTGGACCCCATATTGGAAAGGCTTCATCTTTCAGACAAGCAAATATGACGTCACAAAAACTGTTTCCTTTTGTAGAAATGGCGGAAAATATGGAGGAGTTCCCACCCAATTTAAATTGCATGTTAGAATGTCATGAGCCGCAATTCACACCTTTATCTGGAACTCTGACTTCCTAAAATCAGAAGTTTGAATTAGAATAGCTACTTTATGTATACATTTATACACTATCATGCTTTTAATTGTTCATGTCTCGGTTCATTCTAGAATGTTCTAATGGCAGGACCCGCTAATTACTCAGCCTATGCTCGTTAACGGTTTGTCGTTGCTTTCATTAATTTTGCATGCCTTTCTGGTGTCAGATGCGTTGTCTGGTTTGAGATTATAAACTGCATTTAATTTTTGCATGTTTTCTGGTTTGAGATTATATATTATCTTTACTCAAACCAGACGGTAAGTTTACGGTGTCAGACTTGTGAGGAGCAGGTACAGGGGTGAGCTCCAAAGCACAGAAACTGTTACGATGATTTGATTATGTCTCCCCCCTTTAGGGTCGGGAGACATATTGTTTTTCCCCGGGCGTCTGTCTGTCTGTCCGTCTGTCCGTCCGTCCGTCTGTCACAAATCGTGTCCGTTCTATAACTTAAAAACCGCTCAAGCTATATTCGCGAAACTTCATATAAATATCAATCAACATGAGACGACGTGCAGAGTGCAAGAATGGTAACTCTGGCATTTATACTTTTTGAGTTATTTCCCTTGGAACTTAGTCCATCACAAAATTGTATTTCAATCGTGTCCGTTCTATAACTTGAAAACCGCTCAAGCTATATTCACGAAACTTCATATAAATATAAATCAACATGAGACGACGTGCAGAGTGCAAGAATGGTAACTCTGGCATTTATACTTTTTGAGTTATTTCCCTTGGAACTTAGTCCATCACAAAATTGTGTTTTAATCGTGTCCGTTCTATAACTTGAAAACCGCTCAAGCTATATTCGCGAAACTTCATATAAACATCAATCAACATGAGACGACGTGCAGAGTGCAAGAATGGTAACTCTGGCATTTATACTTTTTGAGTTATTTCCCTTGGAACTTAGTCCATCACAAAATTGTGTTTCAATCGTGTCCGTTCTATAACTTGAAAACCGCTCAAGCTATATTGGCGAAACTTCATATAAATATAAATCAACATGAGACGACGTGCAGAGTGCAAGAATGGTAACTCTGGCATTTATATTTTTTGAGTTATTTTCCTTGGAACTTAGTCCATCACAAAATTGTGTTTCAATCGTGTCCGTTCTATAACTTGAAAACTGCTCAAGCTATATTCGCGAAAGTTCATATAAACATCAATCAACATGAGACGACGTGCAGAGTGCAAGAATGGTAACTCTGGCATTTATACTTTTTGAGTTATTTCCCTTGGAACTTAGTCCATCACAAAATTGTGTTCCAATTGTGTCCGCTCTATAACTTGAAAACTGCTCAAGCTTTATTCACGAAACTTCATACAAATATCAATCAACATGAGGCGATGTGCAGAGTGCACAAATGGTAACTCTGGCATTTATACTTTTTGAGTTATTTCCCTTGGAACTTTGTACATCACAAAATTGCGTCTCTGTCGAGTCCGTCTATAACTTTAAAACCATTCAAGCTATATTCATGAAAGTTCATACAAATATCAATCAACATCAGACAATGTGCAGAATGCACTCTGGTGTTTATACTTTTTGAGTTATTTCCCTTGGAACTTTGTCCATCACAAAATTGCGTCTCAGTCGAGTCCGTCTATAACTTTAAAACCATTCAAGCTATATTCATGAAAGTTCATACAAATATCAATCAACATCAGACGACATGCAGAATGCAAGAACCATAACTTTAGCATTTATACTATTTGAGTTATTTCCCTTAGAACTTTGTCAGTCACAAAATCGTGTCTCAGTTGTGTCTGCTCTATAACTTGAAAACCATTCAAGCTATATTCACGAAACTTCATACAAATATCAATCAACATTAGAAGAATTGCATAGTGCCAGAACCATAACTCTTGCATTTATACTTCTTGAGTTATTTCCCTTAGACTTTTGTCAGTCACAAAATCGTGTCTCAATCGCTTTATTACTTGAAAACCGGACAAGTTATATTCACGAAACTTCATACAAATGTCAGTCAACACTAGACAACCTGCAGAGCACAGCATTTATACTGCTTGAGTTATTTCCCTTGGAACTTTGTCATTCACAAAATCGTGTCTCAATCGTCTAAGCTCTATAACTTGAAAACCGTTTAAGCTATATTCATGAAACTTCATACAAATATCAGTCAACATATAAATAGACGACGTGCAGAGCACTGTAACTCTTGCATTTATATTTTTTGACAAAAACTAAATATGAATATCAGTCAACATTACATGACATGCAGAGCACAACAACTATAACTCTTGCATTTATACTTTTTACGTATTATGAATCCCTGCTTCAGGGTAGGGAAACATATTGTTTTTCCCTTGGCGTCTTAATGACTGATCCTTTTGACATCAAAAAGGGGGGAGACATTCTGTTTTTTCGTAGAAAAACAATTCTAGTTTTAAACAATCTTTGCATAGCCTCTGCTATGAAATTATATAATCTTACCTTTTGGTTTGAGATTATATTTTTATTTTTTATATAATCTCAAACCGGATGTTGAGTTTACGGTTGCAGACTTGTCAACAGACGGAACAGCTTTCTGGTCGTTTGCTAAGCTCAAAGACGGAGAAATAGTTAAAATGAAAACGTTTCTTTTATTTCTATCAAACTTATGTTGAAGTATGTCAGTGTATGTCGGTGGTGTGATTTCAGTGAGATATCGCGTCATAATATGGTTATGCCACCCCATTTCAAAAACATGTACACCAAAGGTTTAAGCACACACTGTAGATCTAGATCCGACTGCTCAGGGTCTACAGTGTTTGCCGTTCCATCTGCAACGTTTGGACCTAGTACTGTTCCGTTTACAGAACAATTACGGTAATCATTTTTGGTGTCCCAATTTTCAGATATTTTACAGTATTATATGGTTAATATGTATGCATGGTGCCGTGCAGAGTGGTTACATATGAGCCGCGACACGAGAAAACCAACAATGTGGTTGTACGGCCAGCGCAGACTCAGATCAGCCTGGGCTTCCGCCCATTTTGACCAGACATTTCGTAAAGTGTTCAGAGGATAGCTAAGGGTCTAAGCTACCTCCATGCGGACAGCGAAGACTCTGATCAAACTGGGCGGATGCCCAGGCTGATCTGAGTCTGCGCTGGGCGCACAACCACATTGTTGGTTTTGTCGTGTCGCAGCTCATATGTATGAGAGAGAAGAAAGCATGAGCATTATATTATTGCACGTAGACTTTTTCCATTGTCCTTTATGCAAACATTTGACACACAGTTTTGAAAGAGTTTAAGGTGAATGGATACTTTCAAGGGAAGCAACTCTGCCATTTTTATTTTGCCATCCTTCTCAATGCAGGTTTTTGCTTTAAGCGTAGATCCTGGGGCCGTATTCATAAAACAACTTAAGTGGTTGCTATGCTGTTGCTAAGGCTAAAGTTCTTTGAAGGAGATTCCCTACAACTATGAAAGACTGTTCCTCCAGACCTAATTTCATAGTTGTAGGGAATCTCCTTTATAGATATTTAGCCTTAGCAACAGCATAGCAACGACTTAAGTGGCTTTATGAATACGGCCCCTGTTCTTGAAGGGCATAAAGCAGTTCCTCTTTGCACAATGGCGGAAAAATATTGAGGTTTATCCATTCACTTTAAGAATATTAATCTAATGATTTCTACTAACGTGTTAATTGACTAATTAGCATGGGAAAGGAAGGTTAAGACTCATTTAGTAACCTGTTTAAATCATTGATTAATGCACATTTTCCAATGCACATTTGGCACGAATTGTATATTGCATGCAAAATGCAATGAAGGTATATTATGGTCTGGTAGATTTTACTTGACTGCCTTTATTAAGGGTAGCATGTCCTTAAATCATTATTTTTCTATACTTTTAAATAAAACCATTTATTAATATGAAAAACTACAGAAAAAATTAAATACATAAAAAACTTGAAAAATATAATTGTTTTAATAAGATTATGCATAGCAGAGTTAAGTAAATTAGTATACTGTGTCGTGGTATCGCAAAGTATTAAATAAGCTAGTCAGGAGAAAGGGTCAAACCCATATCTTCATACAAATGTGTCATGGATGTGTACTGATTTGAATAATTCATCGAACAGTGATGGGATAGATACTGTTTACTGTTTAAAGGTCGGTTGGTTCAGTAACAACAGCTTTGCTGTAAATTTGCAGATATTTCATATTATACTCTAAATATAGTGTAACGGATATGAATACATTGTATGTTTATGGAAACAAAGAACTAGCCTGTCAGTTCTGTCAAAGTAAGATCCCTTAATGGTTTACAGTTTACCAGGCCCAGAGGTTATTAGACTTGAGTACATTCTCAAACTAAAAATAAAGCACACTGATTGGCTGCTTCCGAGCACATGTTCGGAAGCAGCCAATCAGTGTGCTTTATTTTGAGTTTGAGATTATTCTCAAGTTTTATAACCTCGAACCCAGATGTCTTAAACTTCTTTCTTTTTCGTTATTTCAGACACAATTCGGGACTCTGATTCACCCAGTATTATTCGTAGATTCGCAGATATGCTTCACAACTCATTCCGAGCTTCTAGGTTCAACTCCCGACGAAACTCTGACGATACATCTAGTCACGGTTCAGGGCGTTTATCTCGTAAAACCTCAGTTTCTCCCTCTGGAACCAGTCCAACTCATAGTTTATTACGCCGGGCAACATCCAAAACAGCTAAAGGTAGCTCGATTATTCGGAAAGACGGATCAATCATTCTGACCAAAAATGGCAAAATAATATCTGTTCGGCCAGATAGAAACGCCGTACACAGAGACAGAAGTTTCCAAGGCTTTGCCGATATTGGTAAAAGAATAGAAAATGGCGGGATATCAAAAAGTCTGACGGATATAAACGCTTTGAAACATGGCGAAGTTGAACTAGCGCCTCTTCTCGCGAGAACTTGTAATCCTCAAAATCGGAGCTCTCGGTCTTTATCGGAGCGCTCTAGTCCATCTTCGGCACATTCGTCATCCAGTAAAATATTCCATTCGTCATTAACAAAGATCGACAGTGTCGATGAAACTGAAGTTTCCAATACTTACAAAGACAACCAACTAAAACCACCCGACATAAGGTCGAGTAGGTCCTCATCAGGTAAAACTAATTCAATGACCAAGTTACCAAGTGAAAGAAACACTGAAAATTCCAGCTCTTCAAAGCCGGGGACAAATCAGTCTCTACATACGTCAGAAGATAAACCTGACAATTTATCTAGTCCAGTTGTTATAAAAATAGAATCAAGCGATTCAGAGCCTGATTCAGTGTCACGGGTAAAACCACTTGAAAATAAACTGAAGAATTCCAAAAGTGAAAACACGCTCCAGGAACTTGATAATGAAGCAAAACATGTAAGTGATAAAAAATCAAAAGCAAGCATATCAAAAAGTTCCGATATCGTTTTCACTGTACCCGTATTACGGTACCCCTCGGTCGAACGTTTAGACGTACAGGTGGTGTCGCGATGCTCGAGTGATGCTTACTTAGCCCGAAAATGTGCGCCAAGATCTCCACTTTATAAGAGACGCTGGTTGTCAAATAAATCTGTTCACGAGGACCAGACGAAGACAAAATGAAGGAAATACTGGATTGACACTTTTTATACGCCCGTTTTGAAAAAACGGACGTATTATGTCATGGCGCTGTCCGTCCGTCCGTCCGTCCGTCCGTCCGTCTGTCCGTCTGTCCGTCCGTAAACATTCTTGTGCGTGCCATAACTCATTAACCGTTTGGGATATATTCATGATATTTGGTAGGAATATGTATTAGGTTGGGGGAACGTGTCGCGTAGAGAAGTGGTTGCTCCCCCTTCCTTAGTTTCCAAGTTATGCCCCTTTGATTAATTTTTCCCTGCAAGTCTTGTGCGCGCCATAACTAGATAACCGTTTGGGATAACTTAATGAAACTTCATAGCAATGTGTATGAAGACCCAACGATGTGTCGCGTACAACACTTGCTGCTCTCCCTTTCTTCATTTTAGAGTTACATGCCTTTCATTAGTTTTTGTTGACTATTTTTGTGTATACTAACCTTTTGCATACCTTAACTTGGTAACCGTTTGGAATATCATGATGAAACTTTATAACAATGTGCATGATCACAAGACAGTGTGTCACATATAAGAATGGTTGCTCCCCCTTTCTTAATTTTGGAGTAACCTCCCTTTGATTAGTATTTTTAGGCGTTTCTCATTCACTCCATATCTCCTTAAACTTTTGAAATATTAGAATGAAACTTTGTAGGAATGTGTATAATAATGAGGCAATGTATCCTGAGCAAGAACCATAACTCTGTCTTACTTACTGAATTACCTGCCCTTGCATAAATATCCTGTTTACTCTGTAACATTTCAACTGTTTAAAATATTGTAGTGATGCCAAGGGAATGTAATACAACCAAGAATGGTATGTCTAGTATATTTAGTTTATCTCCCTTGACTCGATATATTTTACATATGATGTTGAATTCATTTATTATAGAATGGTTGCCTCTGTTTGTCTGTCTGTCTATCCTTTTGTAAACAGTCTTGTTCTTTCTTTAACTCCTTTATGACATTTAAACGGGCGTATTATGCGCCGCTTGCGAAGCCCTTGTTGAACAAGTGACGAAAATGGCAGAATTTGCGAACTGCGTAGACATAGATGAGACGGCTCATAATGACACCCTCAGCTAGATCTACACTGTTTGCCCTCTACTCTCTTGTTGACCCACTCCAGCAAGTTTTTTTTCAAAGTTTATGTTTAAATGATATCAAAGCTGCTAAATCAACTTGCCTGTTTCAGTTTACTACCATTTCTCTTAAACAGGTTCTCAAAATTCACTAGCATGCTCTCAACCTTGGAAAGTAATCTTTTGCAGTGTAATTTTTCAGCTTCAAAATGGCCGCCTCAAGATGTTTACAGAATGTACACAGAACAGACCAGACTAACAACAAATGGCAATAGGGGTGGCAAGTTTCAAGTCCATTCTTGAAATGTGCCATTTGATATAAATTTAATATGAAAACAGTTAAGAAGAATTTACTTTGATATTTCGTAACAATTATTTTCATTTCTAGGAAATGTCTTGTGGAAAACTAAAAGTTGTATAAGTGTATTTGACACTGCAATCAACCCTTTGCTGAAATTATCATATTCCAAAAAAGATCAGGTGATTAGTGATGACATCATGTCAGTTGTGATGTCATGATAGATGGTCCCCGGCTTATTAAAAATAGTATGTATCTCCCCAAAGGCTGGAACACAGAAGGAATATTTTTACTATTGGAAACCCACATGGTAATAAAAATTGACAATTATAAAGAAAAGATGTGATGCAATATGCTGCAAGTCAGTTTTTAGCTGTGAAAATGGTTTGGGGTATGTAAAACCTAAAATTTTGATACCTAAGCATATATTAAGAAAAAACACTCCACTAAAACCCACTTCCTGGAGTGGGTCAACAAGAGAGTAGTTTTTGAATTCTCAGTGTGATATAGTTTGGACAAAACACTTTTTGAAATTAAGCAGACGTAAATTTAACTGCTCTTGGTGCATGGAACCCGGTGGCTAAGTGGGTTAAGCACTGGCCTACTAAGTTAGCGATCTGGATTCGAATCCTGATAGTGGCAGAATTCTTTTCAATCGTAATTAGGGTTTCATTGCAAACTGCCTTTCATTATCACCATTTAATCGGCTTGATATGCCAAAAGTAGTATTGAGAGGGTCGTAAAGCCGCAAGTCATCCATCCATATATAGCCCTAATAGCTAGGGCCGTATTTATAAAACGACTTAAGTCGTTGCTATGCTGTTGCCAAGGCTAAATTTCTATGAAAGAGATTCCCTACAACTATGAAATTTGCTCTGGAGGAACAGTCTTTTAGACTGTTCCTCCAGAGCAAATTTCATAGTTGTAGGTAATATCCTTCATTGAAATTCAGCCTTAGCAACAGCATAGCAACCACTGAAGTCGTTTTGCAAATACGACCCCAGAGAGTATATCTCATGTAGGAAGGGCTATGTCGTCCCGGGAAGTTTAACGGAAGTTACGACAGTTGTTTCCCCTTTTAAAACGGCGTAAAAATACGAAGCCTTCATTCTGTAATGGACTCTTCCAATGGCATATTTGGGGAAGTCTTTTTGAACTGGCACAGGCTGTTAATTAAACCGGGTGCCGGATGGCAAACAGTGCATATCCTTCCGTTTATCTCAACATTTGACTAAGTATGTAAGTATTATTACCTACAGACTGGCTACGTGAAAACGTTTATAATGCGGCTAAGTGTACTTGTGACTATTGTCATGCTGCTAGCTTGGGTGCTAGGCGGGCTGTGCATAAGCTTATTTAGTGCTTCTCCTGTCTAGAAGTTGACATATGATCTGATTATTTAATCATTATAGTTGAAGTTACGCATTTTTGAACACTTTGGGAAGATTTACAGTTCTGAGATCAAGGCATTGCATAATTAATGGTGTCAGTTCTACATAAAATCTGTAAAATATATCTAAAGAAAAGTACATTTTTAAACAGAAATATTCCTCTCTAATGCTTGCAGTATGCCCTTTTCATATTGTCCTCTTTTGGGCAACGTACAAAGGACCTCCTTGCACCATAGTTAGCCGCACAATACAAAATACGAGTACAGTAAGGAGCTCAATATACTTTTTCACGAAGCCAGTCTCTAGGAGTTGGTAATAAATTACATGTATCAGAGTTCAGTACTACCGAAAGTCTATTAAAACTTGTCAAGAATTTTACATGTTTGTCATCTCAGCTAACTGGTCCTTAGGTGAGCCTGTGTGGAAAGTCGAAGACTTGTATCAGCCAGTGCTGCCATAAAGATCGACCAGAGTCTTCTGTAGATATTGCTGACTACAGCGCAATACCTTAAACACGCTATATTCGGAGTCTAGAGAAAGGCAAAACGTTATAAGTGACTAGCCTTATATCGTGTCTAAACTACAAAAGAATAAAAGCAAATGAGCATTAAATGCTCATTTGCCTTATATTCCTTTGTAGTTTAGACTCAATGGGAACCATGATAGCGTTAAATCCAGAAATAGCGTTATATTGTGTAGCGATGTAATAAATGGTGTTATTATGAGGCAAACCGGCTATTGGAGAACATTGATCAGATAACCTATAGGGAGAATTGGTACATGTACATTATGAGGGGAAGCAACTCAGCCATGTTAATTTTTACCACCGTTATAAATAGCAATCTGCTTTTGAAGAAAAGACTTTGCTCCTAGGGGAGTTTAATCTTTCTTTTATAACTAAACCCCTTGTGGAAAGCGCTACAGCATCCAGAGAAGCAAATACGAAAGTTCCAAAGTTATTTTTCTTGGTAAAAATTGGCGGGAAAAATACGGGGGTGTGCCCATCTACACTACATTTAAAGCTGCCCAAAGTCTGTATGTTCCTAATATTTCGAGGTACAGGAGGTCATATAAGGTTGTTTTCCGGTATGTAAGTATAAAAGACAGTTGCCTACAAACGTGCTATTGATGAGAGTTTTAAAATATTACCAAGTATAATTTATCATATGACGTTGCATCTGAGAGTGTAATAAAGGCATGCATTAAAAACGATAATCCACTAGTGGGTTAAATATGCAAATTACGCCGTACTGGCGTGCCACCAGTGATGGCCGCGTACCAGTGGTGGCCGTTTGCATTTTGCACGTGCAATTACGTATTTGATGCGTTACAGACTTTGCCATTTTGTAACAGGAAACTTAAGAAACGCCAACAAAAATATTGGTAAAATAGTCTGCCCGGAAGGCTAAAAGGGAAAAATTTCCCCAAGCTATCCTCATGCCAACATCATTGCCTTACCGGGGGACCACACTCTTTGATACACACATAATAAAATACAGAAATAAACATGTACAAAATACTGTATTAATTATTACCTATCACGAAAAAGGTATAACCTGCAACCAAACTGCAAAAAATCATCTAAATTCTTGTCAATCACAGCACACGTGTAACCATTATTTATATTTGTTTTCGACGTAATATATAGCGACTGCCTACGTAATGACTGCGTCAGAATTTTAAAGTCCGTTTCTGATAAGTGTTTCTGTTGCTATATTCCGCCTTTGCTGAACGCGTTAAAATTGTTAAATTTTGACAAAGTTCACAGACTTACAACGACATATCTTTTAAGGTTAAATCCACAACAAGCTTTTGGAATATGCATTGTTCAACGCATGACAATCGTAATGGCCACCACTGGTACGCTACGTTTGTATTTTAATGCTTTTTGGGGACCTAGTTTGAGGATCTGTCACAGACATAGGTTATAGTCTATTTAAAAAAAATCAGTATTAAACCGATAGTTACCCCTAGTTTATTTAATCAAAATATAGAATCATTTAACGCAATATGTCAGTTACAAGATAAGAAAGTGTAAGAAAAAACGGCCACCACTGGTAGCCTGCCAGTAACGTTATGCGTTGACGTCCATAAAACGTCGCGTTTTCTAATGGCGAAATCGTGACGTTTTGTTGCAAAAATTGCTAATAAAATGCGATTTTAGTGTCATATGATAAATAGAATCTTCCATTCGTGCTCCTGTATTATTGAATTTATTAAACTCGTTGGTGAAAACGATAAGATGCTCGGCAAAGCCTCGCATCTTATCTTTTTCCCCAACTCGTTTAATAAATTCAATAATACTTGAGCACTCATGTAAGATCCTCTATTTAAACCTTACCACGAGAAGGTCTATCCCACAGTAATTACGAATTCTGAAGAATCATTAGTCGGGCAGCCTGATCGAAGTATTCCCTGTTGATGAATTAAACAGTCTGACAATCTAGAGAATGCAGATACAGCGCGAACACTCAGCCTAGCCTGTGCATATGTGCAGACTGATCTGAGTCTTCTTTACTTGCACTCGCTTTTAGGCTACACACCGTTGGAACTTGACGTCGCAATGAAACGTCCTGCCGAAGGCGAACAAACAAGGTTCAGTTGCACACAGCCTCTCATTATCAACTTCCCATCGTCTTTTATGACTGAAATACTGTTAAACAAGACGTAATATCGAAGTCTTCCATCTATACATCCATCCATCCCTGGCTTTGGTAAAAAGGTGCTGGTATGTAGATTATACTCCTCCATCCTTGTTATAAAGCTTGCCGGTATGTAAGCTGTATGTCTAGGTTTCTCACTAGTGCGTATGATATTTGAGCCACGACGTGAGAAAACCAACAATGCGGTTGTGCGCCCAGCGTAGACTCAGATCAGCCTAGGCGTCCGCCCTGTCTAATTAGACTCTTCGTTAATTGCTCAAAGGGTAGCTAAGGGTCTAAGCTACCTCCATGCGGACAGCGAAGACTCTGATCAGACTGGGCGGATGCCCAGGCTGATCTGAGTCTGCGCTGGACGCAAGACTACATTGTTGGTTTTGTCGTGTCGTGGTTCATTTATTTTTTCCGCAATCTCAGGACTGCTAATACATGTGTTTATCTACAAGCAATGTGCCAATCTACAGGACTTTTGTGCATCTTTGGCTTTGATCTAGTAACTCTTCAAGCGCCATCAACATCAGAAGACAAAAATTACGTCTGCAAATTTTCCAAACATGTTTGGTCTAAGCTATATCATATTGAAAATTCAAAGAACGTCTGCAAATTTCCCATACATGCTTGGTCTAAGCTATATCATATTGAAAATTCAAAGAACAGGTGACAAACAGTGCAAATCCGGATGGGGCGGCTCATAACGATCATTACATCTGGATTTACGATGTTTACAAATGCAATATTTTCGGCTTTTGACGCTTTAAGGATTAAAAACAAACAAATGCAGCGAGCCTAGAAAGGTTTGATGACAACTTTTGAGGTCAATAAAACGAGAGACATCCGAGGTTTTGTTGATGACTTAATTGCCTGTTAAACGTCTTTGACCAGCTTACTTGTCTGACGTCACATGATGACATCATTGGCAACCTCTGTAGCGCACAAGTATTTTCCATTACAAGATGCCATCAGCTCCATCTTTAGTCGTGTACCTTATAAAAATGTTGCCAAACCATTGCTTCTTAAGGTTTATGGATACACTGTCATGTTGTTTTCCCGACATTTTTTTCAAAGGGACTTAACTTTTACCCCGTCATGTTTACTTCCGTGGACGATAGAACTCTTCCGAAAATGGGTCTACGTTTAAAGGTAAGAATTTGCTCACAGAGGAGTATTCTTTCCAATAAAGGAATCCCTGGATAAAAGTAAAGTATACTATGTGTACTTGGTACCGGTTAACCACTAAGGAGGTCTAAGCCTGCTCCGGAATAGTGTGGTTTGGTTAACTGACCGCCCGGACATGACCATAGCAGTTTACCGTAGACGTCAATTCAGAGCTCTAGATAAGTAGGGGTATTGGGAGATAACTTGGGAAAATTTGTGTTAATACCGTATAAAAACATATGTTGTGACCCCTCATCTGTTCAGATGGGGGGGGGGGGGGGCGGGGGGGGCGGGGGGTCACAACATATGGTTTCAGTGAGAAATAAAAATAATTATCCCTCAATTATCATCAAATACCCCTCTTATCTAGAGCTATGCGTAAAGCAATAACACAATAACAACAAAAATGAAACCAATGCATATGACTATTAATTTATTTCCATTGCAAATGCTCCATTCACCTTCAAAATCTTAACCCATTCTATTCGGGATACTCTTTTAGGGGTAGCTGGGCAAACAGTTTGGATCGAGATCAGGCCCCACAAACGTGGGGCCGGATCTGAGATCCAAACTGTTTGTTGCCTAGACATTAATTTCTACAAGAGTTAGTTAGACAAATATTGTCAAAATATTCTAATATTCTTCATTTTTGATGCAGACGACAATTTCAGCAGACGACAAAAATACCAGAATGCAACGGCTTAATGTTGGTCCCATTATTTGCCAGTATCAGTTTGAAAGCGTGACTACAATCTGGTCACTGTTCCTATTAGAACTGATTACAAGTGTGGCATCACTTGCTCTGTAAGCGATAGCAAATGGATTATACAGCCCATCGCCAAATTTCAACAAAGACTTGTACTTCTTCCAGGTGCTTGTTATTACATCTAGGCTGTGACGGTAAGAATTGCAAACAAATATATTGTCAGCCGGATCAAGAAACAGCCCTCTCGGGCCTCTTAACCCTGGATCAAAGTATTGATATATGTCGGAACCATTCCAGGACATGCGTGTTATTCGATCAGTCTCAAGATCCGATACATAAATGTTTCCCGTTTTCTTGTTAACTGTGAGATAGTATGGTGCTATGAAATTCAAGCTTCCGCCACCTTGCTCATCAGTTAAACCAATTCGTCTCACAAATGTCCCGTCCAAATTATATATACGTATTTCGGCTCCCCATTGTGGATTGTTGTGACATGAACTGTAGATTGTATCCCCTAAAACATCGACACCCCAGCACTTATTTCCAACAGCTATAGTGGTGCCCAGCTGTAAAGCTGTGTCTGTATGTACAAACTGAAGCTGGTTTCTCCAAGGCAGTGTCACGACCAGGCTCGAAGTATTTACAATGGCGACGTCATATGGACCAAAGTTTACCTCCAAACTGTCTATTACATTGAATGTGCTATCCAGCATCTTGATCCTGTTGTTGTTATTGTCACAGGCAACAAGCCGCCCGTCTGATAGGAACACAAGTCCGGTGATATCTGACCTGTCCTCATCAGACGGAACACTTACATCTATAACGTTGCCACTGATCACTGTCATATCTACAATAGTAATAATAACACTGGCTTTTTAAAATGGGTAGGGAACAGTTATAGGGACAGTACATATATCATCATATATTTACATTTTCAGTGCACTTATTGTAAAGCACTATGGTAAGCCATAAGAACGTAATGTAGTTTATACTTCAATAACTACATCGGTTCACACAACGTTACATTAGGCTAAGTGACGCCAAAACTATGGTCTCTCCAACCTGGTTGGACGTAGGCGACTTATGACGTCGTTGACGCTGTTTCGTTGTTAGTAGAAAAACTGAGTATAAATGGTTTTTTTTCTGCTTCAACTGTAGCCCCTAACGCAAACCTGTGGTCAATGAATAGCTAGAAAAAATGTAAATATAAGTAATGAACTCAATTTTTCTGGTGTTTATCGAAGTATAAACTACCTTGGGTCGCTAGTAAAGTTTCTTGAACCCCTTCGGGGTTCACTTACTTTGCACGCAACCCAATGTAGTTTATACTTCGATAAACATCAGAAAAATGAAATACATTGACATATAATGGAGCTGCAGCGTGACATGACATCTGCGATCAGCCAAGACTCAGATCAGCCTGGGCAGTCTGATCAGTCTTCGATGAGCGTTCAATAGGTAGCTGAAGATCCAATCTACCTTTACTGATCAAACTGGGCGAATGCCAAGACTGATCAGAGTCTTTGCATGGCGTATATGCAATTTTGTTGGCTTTGTCACGATGCGGATCAATTATAATGCATGTAGCAGTATAACTGTAACTATCATCCAGTCCAAGGTCCTGTGGACCCAGCACTGGGGTTACATTTGAAAATTACCAGCATTAAATTTTGACATAAGAAAACCTAATAAGAAATATCTAATATTTTCTTGTAACCCGCAGTAGGCATACTTGAAAGGTCTATAAACTTAAAACTGATCAACATAATAAGGCTTTTGCAGTATAAGTATCCACCACTCATTTGAGCTAGAAATTTTAGTGCATGTTTCAGTTGCCTCTCTTCGAATACATGATTTGAGCCGCGACACGACAAAACCAACAATGTGGCTGTGCGCTAAGCGCAGACTCAGATCAGCCTGGATATCAACCCAGTCAGATCGCAGTCTTTTCTGTGGGCTTAAAATGTAGCTAAGGGTCTAAGCTAGCTTCATGCGGACAGCGAAGACTCTGATCAGACTGGGTGGATGCCCAGTCTGATCTGAGTCTGCGCTGGGCGCACAACCACTTTGTTGGTTTTCTCGTGTCGCGGCATAAAATTCTGCATACCTGCTAATCCAGTCTTGAAACATGAAGGCAAGTCGTTATAGGTTCCAGCGCTACAAGTCAACATGTCATTGCTTACGATTGAATATCCAGTATCACAAGTTACTGTAACTGTAGAACCATCAACCACACTACATGCCGGGCGTGATACAGCGTTTGGCACTTTCAGCTCGGGACAATCTGCAGAGTTAGAGTCATAACTAAAAGCTGTTAAAGAAACTCATTGCGTAATTCCATAGATGATATATTAAAAACATCTTTTTATGCAAACGACGCATTTCGTGACTATCCTGTGCGCATATGAAATCAAATATGCACAGTTGGCTTTCAACTCTTTAAAGACGGAAACCCGTCTTGGGGACATAATCCAGTTCAGCCGCCACTGAGCCACTTAATCACTCATGACCAATTTACAGAACAGAACAGAATATATTCTTCATTTACACTCAGGTCTTTACAGACATATGAGGTTATAAAACAATATACATGTATGGGCATGGTCTAGAACTAACACAGTCACATAACAATCACATACAGTCACAATCACATATTCTAACACAGTGCGCCTATAGAAGCAATGAAAAGTTTCCGTGTTTTATTCTGCAACAATTCACTGTTTCGGAGCGCGTGAGTCTAAGTTCTGACGTTACCGGTAATATTGACGTAATTTTGAGACGTTTTGAGACGTTAGACGGTGTAACGTCTCTTTTTCTTTCTAAAATTGCCATAAAAACGTAGGCTTATCTTATATGAGCCGCGACACGAGAAAACCAACAATGTGGTTGTGCAGCCAGTGAAGACTCAGATCAGCCTGGACATCCGCCAAGTCTGTCCAGACTCTTTGCTAAGCGTTTTAAGGGTAGCTAAGTGTCTAAGCTACCTCCATGCGGACAGCGAAGACTCTGATCAGACTGGGCGGATGCCCAGGCTGATCTGAGTCTGCGCTGGGCGCACAACCACATTGTTGGTTTTGTCGTGTCGCGGCTCATATACAGTTAAGAATACTGGCGGGAGCATGAACGCGCAGGCAGGAAGGTTGGGAGAATTTGAATGAAAAGAACACTTTTTCGGGGTTTTTGAGTGTTAGAATCGAAATAGTTCAGATCTAGCAGTGAATTGTTGAGTAATAATTCACTGTTTGTCGGTCATTTGAAAGTAGATCATATCCGCGCTCGTGATATGATCTACTTTACAACTGACCTCCAAACAGTGAATTATTACTCAACAATTCACTGCTAGATCTGATCTATTTCTTAAATAAATCACAGAGTAAACGTAATAATCTCATAAACACAGAATAATTCATATAGTATCCGCTCAGGCACAAAGTGGTTAATCAACATTGAATCAACGTTGATTCAACGTCGCGACATTTAATCAAAGCCGATTTAATGCCAATACAACGCTTTATACCGGTGGGATGTTTAAACACCAAGGTATAGTGGTCAAATTGTACACCTGATAATGCTGTCAAAAATAATGGAATGATACAGGTGTTACTCCAATATATTCTCAAGGCCTAGTATACCCCGATTCTTTTTAAATTTGATCCGGTGTGGAAAAAATGACAATGTCGGTCAGTGTCAAAATAGCCGGATTCGCTGGTAAGTTTAGGTAAGTAGGCTTTGCCAAAGCTTTTCGTATTCTTTCATCTTTGATGAGAGAGAGAGAGAGAAACACGTCGCAGGATTCGATTAGTTTGCAAGACATTTGATGAATACCTGTTATGCTAGCCTCCACACAAGATGGTACATTTAGATAAACGCCATAGTTACACGTCGCTGTGTCATTGCCGCGTAGCGAATATCCACTATTACAAGTTATTGTAACGTTAGAGCCATGAGAGACACTAGTTGCCGGATGTGATACTCCATTCGCTAGTTCCAAGTGAGGACAATCTGTAAAATTCGATAAAGTATTTTTTTTATGAAAAAGCTTTGATTGGACCAATCTGCTCGTCAATTCGGGATAAACGATTTCACATGAGCTTTTTATTTTTTTCTGAGCGCTGTTAATGTTGTTGTTTTGAGTAATGGGTTTGACGTCCCAGTAAACAATGTTTCAGTCATGTCGAGACGTTTCCGAATTTGTAGGACTTCTATCCACTTTGAGATAAATGACGCCCAGGGTCCGTATTTATAAAACGACTTAAGTGGTTGCTATGCTGTTGCTAAGGCTACATTTCTATGAAGGAGATTCCCTACAACTATGAAATTTGCTCCGGAGGAACAGTCTTTTTAGACTGTTCCTCCAGAGCAAATTTCATAGTTGTAGGGAATCTCCTTCAAAGAAATTTAGCCTTAGCAACAGCATAGCAACCACTTAAGTGGCTTTATGAATACGGCCCCAGGTCCTGCTACATCTACTGGCAGCTCTGTTGCAGATGCACCAGGCAGCCCATCTATTTCGCACGCCCCGAAGGAAGGGGGCCCGCTGATAAAATTTTCACACATAAAATATCAGCTATTTCAGAAAGCACCACGGAAGGCTCGGCGTTCAACCTTATGGTAGATGGGCGTTTGCCACCATTTTTGTCGAGCCCGCTTGCGGTGAGCGAGAGATAGTTGTTACAAATTCAGTTCGGTGTATGTGCGTGCGTGAGTGTGTGCGTGCGTGCGTGCGTGCGTCCGGATTTTCTGGGCCATAATTTCTACATTTGCGGCGGTGGATTTCAAAATTATTTGGCATAATTGTTCTCCTTGATGAGTAGAAGTGCCATTTGAAACATATGTTCAGGCAGATCCAAGGTCAAGGTCGCACTTGAAGGTCAAATGATAAAATGGCCATAAATTGAACTTGTCGGAGCCATTACTTCTACATTTAGGAATGGATTTCAAAATAATTTGGCAGGATTGTTCTCCTTGATGAGTAGAAGTGCCATTTGAAACATGTGTTCAGGTAGGTCCAAGGTCAAGATCAAACTTGAAGGTCAAATTATAAAATGTTCATAAATTGAGCTTGTCAGAGGCATTACCTGTACATTTATGCATGGATTTCAAAATAATTTTGTACATTTTTTCTCCTTGATGAGTAGAAGTACCATTTGAAACATTTGTTTGGGAAGATCAAGGTCACACTTTGAAGGTCAATTGACAAAATCGTCAAAAGCTGAGCTTGTACCAACCATTTTTCTACATTTATGCATGGATTTCAAAATAATTTTGCAAGTGAAATATTTGTTTGGATAGGTCCAAGGTCAAGGTCATAGTTGAAGGTCAGATAATAAAATTTTCATAAAAAGAGCTTGTCTTTGTCATCCTTTCTACCTGTTTTCCTTTGTGAAAATTTAAAAAAAAAAAAAGAAATATGCTGTCTAGCATGATGTTGTTTGGCTTTTTTAGAGTGAAATAGTAACTAAGTCTTGAATAATTATAGGTCACTATAGCAAATAGCGGGCTCGACAAGTTGTCCATGGACAACCTTCTAGTTTACAAAGAGAAATAACTTCTGTGATTTCCTGATGAGTTCCCTGGAGAAAGAAGTCATTTACAAAGGATCCTTTCAGAGATAACTGTCACTCAGAAAGGAAACACACAAAAAAAGAAAGTTACAGAGTTACTTTCATTGAAAGTTAACATATTTCGAAGCGTAACACATCTTATGGATCAATTAATCTTACAGGATATTTTGCAAGTTTAGAAATGACTACCTGCTGTGCGAGCCTCCACACAAGACGGCACATCTAAGTAGACCCCATCGTTACAAGTCGCTGTGGCATTGCCCCGCAGCAAATATCCACTATCACAAGTTATTGTAACTGAAGAGCCATGAGAGACACTGGTTGCCGGCTGTGATACTCCATTCGATAGTTCCAAGTAAGGGCAATCTGAAAATTGGACAGATAAGCTGCAACAATACTTCTGCAAAGGACTGTCTGTACTTTATATCGTTTTCTGTCTTGGGGTGTTTACTGTTTTGCCGAATCAATGCGTTTAAACGCATAGTCTGTGCGTGCGTGTGTGTGAGTACGAGGGATATTCAATATATAGTGCAAATGTGTTAATATCTCTCAAAGCATTAGCTGTACAAGACTTGCACTAAAGTCTATGGAAACATAAAGTATTTGGCTAAATAATGGTATCAGAACATTACACTGGCGCTCACGTATTTGTACACATTCAAAACGCGTCGGGGACGCAGTTGATGCGCGCGGGATAGGCGGTAATTATGGACGCGAATATTTTAGTAGCCAATGAAAATTCGTTCTCAGTTTTGCGTATACCGCGAAGCGACGCGTGCAACGCGCATTTTATGCAAATTTCATGGACCCAATCAAAATTGCGCACATGATACGGGTAGTGACGTAGTCCTTTGCGTCTCAACGCGCGCGTACGGGAACCAATCAAAATCGCGTATTGAATGCGCATTTTAGTGAGGTCAACTTTAAGTAAATCATGTGAAAGAAAGAGCCATTAGTCTACATCAAGCTTGATGTCGAATGCTCATTTGGTCTTACTTGAACCATAACGGGAAAGAAAGAAAAAAAAAAAAGAAGCCTATACTAGTAACTCGACCGGCAACTAAAAACTAAATGCGACTGGGACAGTCCCATGACACTTCGCCATTGAAGTGGAAATAAATCGCACTCTTCAGCCATAAATTCCTTTCGTATCAGAAATTAAAATCGTGGAATCTGAAATTAACATGGTCTTTATGGAAAATAAGTGCCAGGCGGCAGTCACTTTGAATCTTAAAGAATTCAAGTCAGGGTGGGGGGATCAGTGACCTATAAATAGCAGTGACCTGGAGAGCTGATTGGAGTTTTACGAGAGCATGTTTGGGAGAGGAGTGGTAGGTCACTGCTCTGATCAACATGACTTGGAAACGGCTGTCTCCAGGACAGTGTCCTCAGCCCTATCCTATTTATTGTAATAATAAATACCCTTCATGATGCCCTGGGGGGGAGGGGGGGGGGCAAACCTCTCTCTTTCTCAGTTTGCAGATGACAGTGCTATCTGGACCTACCACTCCTCTCCCAAACATGCTCTCGTAAAACTCCAGTTAGCCCTCCAGACAATCGAGATATGGTCCACGCTCTGGGGCTTCAAAATACCCACTATTAAGACAAAGGCTATAATTTTCCCTTAAAAAAGACTTAATATTGAATCACTTTAAAAACTCTCCCTTTTTGGGACAGAAATAGAATTTAGTGACCATTCACCTGCCTGGGCATGATCCTAGATAGCAAACTAACATATGGGGTCAGCATATTAAAAATCTGATTGAAAAATGTAATAAAGACCTAAACCTCATGAGGATGGTTTCAGGCACCTCCCATGAAGCAGATAAAAAATCCTATCGACATTATATAAGGCCCTAATCCTCAGTAAAAGTCGATTATGGTGCCCAAGCTTATAACTCGGCACCCAAACATCTACTCTCAAAGCTCAAGACCTCATCCAAAACAACTTAGCACTCCGTATTGCTACGAGGGCATACCACTCCGCCCCTATTAATGCTTTAGAAGTTGAATGTGGAATTAAACTCCTACAGTTGAAGGTGCCGGGCTGCGTAGCGCAATTGATAGGGCACCTGACTCATGCCAGAGGTCTTGGGTTCGAGGACCCGGTTGGGCCACATTCTTCGTTTCTCCTTCCGCTGATTCAAGAAAGGCAGTTGTCAATTATTGACCACCGGCACTTACAACCATACCAAACCCTCAAAATTGGACGTTTGTCCCCTAATAAATGAAGCAGTAACTGAAAAATGGCAATCTCAATGGACCAATAGCAACAAGGGCCACACCTTCTATTTCGTCAAACCAAAGGTTAAACTTCAATGTGACGTATATAGTCTCAATAGACGTTTCGACATAGCCTATTCCGGACTAAGGCTAGGACACTGCGGGCAGGGCTGCCTTCACTACAGTAACCAGTCCGCCCTATGCTCCCACTGCAATGATGCAGAAGATCTCAACCATATCTTCTTTGACTGTGTGGCCCCATAACAATCAAAGGCGAGACCATAGAATCCACCATATTCAAGTTAGGCTATCACACAATAGACCTGAGACTGCTCCTGTCTCCCCCAAAGAAACATGCAAATACAATACAGAAGGCAGTCTTTGAATACCTAGACAAAACCAATATCATTGCCAGGATATAGATAGATTCCAATACAATAGGGGAAAAAATCCCCCTAATTTTCTCTAATTCGAGCTCCTGTTGCTAACCACCTACCAAACCCATTTCCCAAAATCCCTGGATCCACATTAATACCCTACTAAGTGCAGTGCTCATGACAAAAAATCCCATTACCCAGTAAAAGCCTCAGAACCCATCTGTACGACTACAATCTGACTTTCCCTACGGTCGTATAAATAACTTTTGTCTATTGACAATAAAGGCTAAAATTAATGTGTATCCAACCTCCTTAACCTCACACCCAGGCTAAGTTACCTGGAAACTAAATGAACCATAATAAGGTTCAGCACATTTGCTCCCTAGAAACAGCCAAAAGAAACTGCCCTCTTTTCCCGTCAATCCGCAATAAGATATAAGCTATAGTCCTCTGGTCCATTAATAATACTCTCCATTTCTTCCCAACCCCCAAATTAATGTGTATCCAACCTCCTTAATCTCACACACAGGCTTAGTTACCTGGCAACTAAATAAACCATTATAAGGTTCAACTCATTTGCTCCCTAGAAACAGCCAAAAGAAACCGCCGTCCTTTTAGAACAACCCGCAATAAGAAATAAGCTACTGTCCCCGTGTCTATTAATAATATTCTCCATTTCCCCTCCAAAAAATAATGTGTATCCAACCTCCTTAATCTCATACCCAGGCTTAGTTACCTGGAAACTAAATAAACCATTATAAGGTTCAACTCATTTGCTCCCTAGAAACAGCCAAAAGAAACCGCCGTCCTTTTTGAACAACCCGCAATAAGAAATAAGCTACTGTCCCAGTGTCTATTAATAATATTCTCCATTTCCCCTCCAGAAAATAATGTGTATCCAACCTCCTTAATCTCATACCCAGGCTTAGTTACCTGGAAACTAAATAAACCATTATAAGGTTCAACTCATTTGCTCCCTAGAAACAGCCAAAAGAAACCGCTGTCCTTTTTGAACAACACGCAATAAGAAATAAGCTACTGTCCCCGTGTCTATTAATAATATTCTCCATTTCCCCTCCAAAAAATAATGTGTATCCAACCTCCTTAATCTCATACCCAGGCTTAGTTACCTGGAAACTAAATAAACCATTATAAGGTTCAACTCATTTGCTCCCTAGAAACAGCCAAAAGAAACCGCCGTCCTTTTTGAACAACCCGCAATAAGAAATAAGCTACTGTCCCCGTGTCTATTAATAATATTCTCCATTTCCCCTCCAAAAAATAATGTGTATCCAACCTCCTTAATCTCATACCCAAGCTTAGTTACCTGGAAACCAACTGAACCATTATAAGGTTCATCACATTTGCTCCCTAGAAAACAACAAAAAGAAACTGCTCTCTCTTCCCAACAATCCACAATAAGAAATTAGCTACAGTCCTGTTGTTGACTAATATTATTCTCCATTTCCCAAAATATTAGAACACTAAAAAAACTCCCATGAAAATACAGGACCCTAAAACTTTAAATATGCAATATATTTTGGAACCAACTAAACCAAGATAAGGTTTAGAACAAATGCTACAGTCCTAGGTCCCAAAAGGAATTTTTACCCCACCTACCTCCCTCCCAACAAATTTAAGCTACGGTCTTCTCTGAGACCAACGGTCGCAATCATGATGTAACCCAGGCAGTCTCAATTACTCATGAGGGCCACAAAAACATGAGACAACTGCATTCTAGATCACCCTCAATCTCTTATCCCCCACTGCCCATTGCATTAGTTAATAAGAGAATTTGCTCCCCACCTAAGAATTGCTCCCCATTCCCCCCTAGACCTGCCCTGGGCCCAGCCAGGACAGGGGGCTTGTTCAGGCAGAACTAGCAAAGTGAAGTCTGATGGAGGCCTGCAGTTCGGGGAAGATGCATTATGGCTTGAAGTATGCCTCTCATGCCATGCGTTTCCAGAAGCCCTGAATTGTATTGCTAAAGCCAACCCACAGTGGGTCGCGAGGGCTGTGTGCATGGGAAGTGATTTATGTGGATCTGTGCACAAGTCCATTTGGGTTCTATCCCATTGCTACTTAATGTTTCTGGAAGTTTTTGCTCCCCACCAAAGATTTTGCTTCTCCCTTTTTCTGAGACGTCACCTGCCCAGGACCCAGCACAGGTCCACTTCGGTGCAACCCCACTAACACATGAATCTGGGCAGTCTTTTGCACCCGCCCCCCCTCCCCACCAAAGAATTTGCATCCCATCCAAGAATTTGCTCCTTGTTCCCTCCTCCTCCTCCCCCTTTTTTCTCCATAGAACTGCCTTGGACCTAGCCAGGACAGGGGGGCTTGTTCCAGCTTGGGTCTAACTTCGGTTAGAAAACCAAGTTCTTCTTGTAGAGAGTCAGGTGTTTTTTCTTGCCGGGGTTCTCGGTTTTCAGTCACCTTGATGATCATTCATCTCTGGCCCCATATGCTGAAAATTTTTGCAGCATTAAATTGCTTTCTGGAAAGCGAGGTTTATCTTGGAATGTACGTTACTATTCTGCCTTCAGCCAAAACTACATGCTACAAATGAAATATTCTTAAACTTTATTTTGTTTACTTTTACTCTGTGTAGAGGATATCTGTTTCGATTCGGCACAGATTGCTCTGCAATAAGGTAATCCGAAGAGAACCCACTTGTCTGTTCTGACTATACCATTTCCAATTTAATGCAAATTTATAATACTTCGTAGTAAAATAATGTTTTTGATTGGGTGCAAGTTACTTTGCAGTAAAGTAAATGCAGCCTGCTCAAATGTTAACATGACCTAGACATGCCCGAGGTCAGTTCAAAAATAAATTTTAATGCGGCTTTGCTTCGGTTTGCTGTTTAGACAGGACTTTTAATCCGAAGTAAAAGTTAATTCGGATTCGATCCAAGGTACTCTGTAGGATTAGTTTAATTACTCCGAATTAGTTTTTAATTTGAATAAGATTTGCTAGTCTAAACAGTTCATTCAAAGCAAATTCTGATTCGATTCGGATTAAAACTCTAGTCTAAACAGGATTATTGAAGGTATAGAAAATTCAGGCATGCGAATGTTTTTACATTGTCTCAAAGGCAAGGATAATTGCTTATTTGTGGCCTTGGTTGTGGAGAAAACTTGAGTACCTGAAGAATACCACCAACCTTCCTGCAGAGACTGTCCGAGTGATTCTGCTTCCTGCTGAGGATCTTGGCAGGAAGCAGAGTCACGTGGACAGTCTCGGTAGGAAGCTAATTTTCGAGGACAGAAGTCTCTGCAGGAAGCAAGAGCTCGCGGACAGTCTCGGCGGAAGCCAAATATGATGTGAAGTCCGCCGAGACTGTCCGCGAGTTCTTGCTTCCTGCAGAGACTTCTGTACATGATAATTGGCTTCCTGCCGAGACTGTCCGCGTGACTCTGCTTCCTGCCGAGAGGCTAGACAGGAAGCAGACTCACACGGACAGCCTCTGCAGGAAGCCATTTATCATGTACAGAAGTCTCGACAGGAAGCAAGAACTCGCGGACAGTCTCGGCGGAAGCCAAATATGATGTACAGTCTCTGCAGGAAGCGAAAATTAGAGGAATCGATTATACCATGTGGTATTGTTTAACTCAGTATAGTAGTCTGGGTCCAAATTTCACTGGTCAGTTTAATTCTTAGCGAGGATTACCGTGTGTGTTCTGGCCCAGATAAGTTGTGACTTTTTTTTTTGTTTTCTGGGCTTAGAAGTTAAGAAAAATAGAAGTTATGTATAGTTTCTAAGCCTAGAAGTTCTATTATAGAGTTAGTCTAAATGGTAGTTAATGAGTCCCATTGAATTCAGAAATCGAGACGTTACGAGTTGTTATGTAAAAATTGACCCAGATAATGTGGGACTACTTTATGGTTCCCGTCTTCTGCGCATCGATTCGGTCAGATTCCCGGCAGAGAGATCGAGACAATATTTAATTAACTTAGTAACTTATATTGTTTTAAGCTATCTTAAAACTATTTTAATTAGGCCAACGTACAATCTGCGGTTGTACGCGTATTGAACAAGTCATGAATATTCATGTTATCATCGTTTGCGTCTCCCGCGTCGAGACGCGTCAGTGCGCGTCTAGACGCGTCTGATGCGCGGTTCTAGGTGATACGCACGCAGCACGCGCATGCAACGCGGTACGAACGCGTTTTTGGTGTACAAATACGTGAGCGCCAGTGTACCAGTTATTTGCGCATCTTTTAGACTGTCGGTGTCAAAAGATGGGTACTGTCCTAACACTGCAATATGAGGTAAAACGGTGTTTGCAACGTTAGAATACTGCAAGATCCGAAGCATCGCAGCGTCTTTGTTTTTCTTGTGCTAAATATTTCAGTTATGGTAAACAAAACTTGCGAAAATAATAGCTGTAGTTTCTTTTTTAATGAAATTAGGGACCAATGTTTTGGGAACACAACACCACTTTTATGTAATTTTTCGGAAATTAAGTTGACACTGCCTGTTTTGAAGACGAATTATGCTGACATCCCATCAGCCACCACTTACAAGTAGCTCTATGAAATAGAGGGGTCTAGTGTTTAGGCTGAGCAGTCGGTTTGACTACATTGTCTGTTAACAGAACTCAAAAATAGCATCTACATGTAATTCAGCAACTGATTCTGATGAAAAGATTTTTGGAGTATAGTGTTGACTTCAAATATGTCAATTAAAACATAGAATTACCATACATTTCCTTTCACATGAATTTATATCATCTGTTCATATTGGTACTTACTGACATCAAAGAAATTAGAATTATTACAAAACCTAAGAAATACAAAGAGCCGAAATTGGGATACTAGCCACGGAACTGTCTTTGAAGGTCTGTAAAGAGTAGGTTTGCTCGGCTATAAATACACTATACGTTTTCGAATTTTGATATCATTTAATATGGTCTATTTGCATTTCAAAAGACATAGTTAGTCCAGTCAAATTGTGGGGGAACCTAAAACAAATTGCAACAAAAGGTTTCTTTGCCGTTATAAGCTCCTAAGACCTACATTATTAACATACTAAAAGTAGGACAAAATTGGAGAATGCGAAACTTTGATAAAACAGTTATATACTGTTCTTTAGCTTTTGTCTACCATTAAATTTGATGATTATGCATAATCGGTCGATCATATAGTATATTACTATTGGTTACCCCACCCACCAGTGCAAATTTTGCTTTTACCATAACCTCTATACAGATGGACAATATGGATGATAATGAAGATAGTATAGAGAATCAATGTTTATAAATGCAGATTGAGGCAGAACAATAGAAGAAAACAGCTTGATATAACTCCTATTTTTCAAATGACGGGACATCCTAGAGTATTGTTTTGTTGCTTCACGTCCACGGTAAACAGCTATGGTCATGTCGGGACAGTCAGAAAACCTTACGACCCCATTCTTGGGCCGGCTTAGATCTCCTATGCGGTTAACCAGTACTAAGTGCACATACTTTCGCCAGTAACTGAGAACTGTCCTTCTTTAATCAGCGGAAGGAGAAACGGAAGTAAATAGCCGGACCGGATATCAAACCCAGGACCTCTGGGTCTTGAGTCAGACGCTTCCGACTGCAATATGCGGCCCGGCTAAATACTTCATGTGTTGAAAGGATAATCCACTAAAGGGTTAAATTTGCAGATAACTTGGACATGCTTTGGGATTTTAGGTGATGACCTCCATGACATTTTTGCATTCACAAATGGTAAAATGTTTACTTTTCTGGTTCAAAATTTACAAATTATATCCCCTGTCCCCAACCTCCTTCCCGCCTAACAGCCACCTCTCCACCCCGCCCACTCCTATGGAAAGAAGTTATTGTTTTAGCTCACCTGAACGACCTTCGGGAAGAGCTATTATTGTCACCCCGGTGTCGGCCTACGCGTCTGAATGGCCGCCATGCCCACCTTTTGCGTGTTTTAGGTTATTTAAACACCCATATCTCTTTAACCCATTGATAGCCTAAGTTGATACTTTCACTTATGCTAGATAATGGTCTTGCGTACATCCTCGCCCCCTCAGTGAATTTGAGGTCAAGGTCATGGACTTGGAAATTTCATGATAAAATATGGGATATTCTTTAATTTTTTAGCTCACCTGTCAAGGTGAGCTTAAAGTATAACCTTGGTCCGTAGTCCGTCGTCGTCGCCCACACTTTTAAACATGAATATCTCCTAAACCATCTGCCCAATCTTGATAAAATTTTACGTGTAGCAGTGTTGGGGTGGGGGATTGACTGCATAAGGTTAAAGGGCAGATCAGATTGGAACTCTGGTTGCCATGGCAGCATATAATTCCCACAGACTTATAATTGGAAACCCTTAACTCTTCTTCTCTGAAACCATGAGGCCCAGAGCTTATATATTTAGTATGTAGCAATGTTTAATGGTCCACTTCATCACTCCAGCCAATCCATCCCCTGGGGTCCAAACTGGCCCCATCCTAAGGGCCCATCGGTTTATATATGGCTATATAGCTAAAGAACCTTCAAAAATCTTCTTTTCTGAAACCATGAGGCCCACAGGTTACATATTTAGTATGTAGCAATGTTTAGTGGTCACATACATATATCCTGCCAACCATGGCCCTTGGGTCCAAATTGGCTACCCCCAGGGGTCTTTAGCTCCCATAGACTTATAGTGGGAAAAACTTAAAAAATCTTCTTCTCTGAAACCATGAGGCCCTGAGCTGATATGTATAGTATGTAGCAGTGTTTAGTGGTCCCCTACATAAATCCTGCCAACCATGACCCTGGTGTCCAAACTGGCCCCATCCCAGGGGTCATTTGTTTATATATCGCTATATAGTTAAAGAACCTACAAAAAATTTCCTCTCTGAAACCATGAGGCCTAGAGCTTACATATTTAGTATGTAGCAATGGTAAGTGGTCACGTACATAAATCCTGCCAACCATGCCTCTCTGGGGTCCAAATTGGCCATGCCCCAGGGGTCATTAGCTCCCAATGTCTTATGAAGGGAAAAAACCTAAAAAAATCTTCTTCTCTGAAACCAGGAGGCACAGAGCTTACACATTTAGTTTGTTTAGTGGTCCCCTGCATGAATCCTGCCAACCATGCCCATTGAGTCAAAACTGACCCCACCCCAGGGGTCATTTGTTAATATAGGGCTATATAGCTGAAAACCTTCAAAAATCTATTCTCTGAAACCATGAGGCCCAGAGCTTACATATTTAGTATGTAGCAATGTTTAGTGGTCACATATATAAATCCTTCCAACCATGCCCATGGGATCCAAATTGGCCCCTCCACCCAGCCCCCGAGGATAATTGGCTCCCATAGACTTATAATGGGAGAAACTTAAAAAATCTTCTTCTCTGAAACCATGAGGTCCAGAGCTTATATACATGTAATTGTTTAATTAGTATGTAGCAATGTTTAGTGATCCTATACATAACTCCTGCCGACCAAGCCCCTGGGGTCCAAACTGGCCCCACCACAGGGGGTCATATGTTTAAATAGAATTACATATATACCTAAAGCACCTTCAAAATTATTCTCTGATACCATGAAGCCCAGAGCTTACATATTTAGTATTTAGCAATGTTTAGTTGTCACGTACATAAATCCTGCCAACCATGCCCCTGGGGTCCAAACTGGTCACGCCCCAGGGTCATTAGCTCCCATAGACTTATAATGGGAAAAACTTAAAAAAAAATCATCTTCCCTGAAACCATGATACCCAGAGCTTACATATTTAGTATGAGGCAATGTTTAGTGGTCCCCTACATATTTCCTGCCGAGGAGATTTTCAAAGACATACATAGGTACAGTATGTTGCCTTGTTTGTGTTATTATGCATGTAGTAATCTGCTTTTCTTGTCCTTGTTTCGGGCTTCTCGTGCCTTTAGAGATCAGTATTCTAAATTGAAGCATGTTTATGCTAAGCAAAGTCATCAGTATGACATATTTCTTATTACAGTTTAGTTACTGTCCTTCAAAACTTCACTTCAGATTTTAAGGCAGAATAAAGTGGGTGGGGTAATTTATACCATTTTTAAACCAAGATTGCTTTACATTGAACAAGAAAATGTGCCAAATTCAATATTAAACTTCTAGATACAATTCTGGCAATGGCATATTAGGTTCTTAGAAATAAAACTCACAGCAATACTGTTATGTCATATAAAACATTACAGATAATTGGTATATTTAACACGCAAATAGGCACTCGTAAAAATGCCCCCCCAAAAAAATATTTAGCAATATCCGATTTTTTCCTTCTTTTGATATGTCATGTGTGAAAGTTAGTTCTCAACAAAATTGCAAAAAAAGCTTTTGTTGCAATTTGTTTTGGGTTTAGGGAAAAATCTCCAGTTTGCCTGGACTAAATATATTATTTGAAACATATGGACATCACCATTCCATCGGTAAATAAAGAAAATGTATTCGTATTGCATGGTGACAGTCAACATAGTAACCAGCAGCAATCAAATGTCTTCAGTTTGTTATATGCAAATGAAGACTACATATAGGTATGTCACTTACAGTCAAGATATTTTATAATTATTCATCTATATCAGGAACTACAGCGCTTAGTTTTGATGTTTAGAAAAAACACACATTTTACTTAGGAAGAAAAATAAAGCCAGTGGTCTATGAGTGGACAGTTCTTGAAGGCTAGTTTTCGATAAAAAGCACATATCATGCAAAATGTTTTGAACATCACTTTAAAGGTCTGATATTGCTCTTTTATTTCATATCTGAATATAATGCTATTGTGCAAGATGAGCAAGTTATTAAGCTATTTGCATTATATTGAATCCCCTTCGTATGTGTGTGTCACATGTGTGCAGTCTATTCGGAACCCGCTTTACTTAGGTACCTAAGCGCTCAGGTAAAACAGAGTATGTACTATTAATGATTATCTCGCGACTTAAAATGTAATGAATTTCAAACCATAGAAGTTCAGTGCTATCGAAATATTTTTCTTGTAAGATATATTCTCTAAACATTGCAGTGTGGTAGATTTAGAAAACACATCGTGATTCTATTCTGGTTTTAATATTTTTTTCTTTATCTTCCCCCGATGATCAAAATTGAAAGTGGCCCTTGATGTTCTAAATCTCTGTGTTGTATCGAAATTTGAGGAAGGTTAAGCATGAAAATGAGAAACTATCAGTAAAAGAAGATTACTACCTGGAAGTATTTGTGAGCACGCATTCTCTTCCTTATAAACATATATTTGGAAAAAAAGAAATTATCTTGAAATATAAGATACCATGATGTGGGATTTCCCTAATTTTTGTGTCCACCCTGGATGATGTAATTAAATAATTTACCGCTCACGCACTTGGCGTTGGACTCCCAGACCACAGGAACTTTACACTGCGCCGAGCCCGTCGAGCTGTAACCGGGGTCGCAGGATATTGTAGACGTTCCTCCAAGAAATGAGTCTCCAGTAACATTTCCATTAGCAATTTCCTTATGAGACCCGCAGTCTGAAATAGAATAATGGAAACATATGAGCTGTGACATGAGAAAGCCAACAAAGTGGCATGTGCACCCAGCGAAGACTCAGATCAGCCTGGGCAGTCGCACAGCCTGATCAAAGTCTTCTCTATGCGATTAAAGTATAGTTAAGGATCTAAGCTAGCTCCATGCGGACAGCGAATACTTTAATCAGACTGGGCGGATGCCCAGGCTGATCTGAGTCTTCGCTGGGCACACATGCCACTTTCTTGGTTTTGTCGTATTGCGGCTCATATCAACATATGAGCCTCCTGTAAGAAATTATGCGCAATGAAAATACATAAATAAATCATGGTAATTGTGAAGGATGGTCACAGGCTTCGGATAGTTTGTCTAATTTGAAAAATGAGATATAACAAGTCAATTCCAACTTTAGGAGTTTCTATGTCAAAGAATTTATTTCTACACAAGTTCAAACAAATATGAAACTGTCCTCCTCACCCTTCCCTCACATTTACATGTAAAACTTCAATTTACATGTAATTACGCGTAAAATAAAGCGTAGTTACATGTAAAACTGCATCTTGCCACGTAAAGACATGTAACAACGCGTAAAAGTATGTACTGGAACAGAAAACCAGAGGAAGCACGTAAAATTTTACATGTAGTTACATGTAAAAGTTGATCCTTAGAAAAATACACCTGGCAAAACCTGTAGAAATCTAACTTTGTCAAAATAAAGCCTGTAAAACAAACTATCTGAGGACTTAGAACATTTCTACACGTAAAATCATGTAAAACTGAGAATTTAATCATCTGTGTGTGTAGCTTGAAACTTCCTGGTTCCACTTTGTAATATGGTTTTATGCAGAAATGACTATATGTGAGGGTACCAGCTAAATGAGAGGGAAAGATACAATCTTGCATTTCAAATTCTGAAGTCTTGTTCATGTGTAGAGATGTAAAAATGAAAATATAATAATTTGGAGCTTATTATGGACAAAACATACAGCACTGGATATAGTGTTATCAGAGTGAGTAGATGGAATGATATTGCAGTGATTAAAACTTATTTCCAAAGCTTTAATCTCAGTCAGAAGCTGAAACATGTCAACTTGTGCATGACATCATTGAGTAAATAATTCTGCCCATATACTTTGCATTCACAAGCAGACTGAGGTGAACACACTGAAGGCTAGCAGCTGGAATAAGGACTGTTAGGACATGCATATTTGTGCAAATTTTCAGTGTGTGAGATAATGTTGCTTTCTTGAAAATGGGATTGGTAGTCTAGCTGTACTAAGTTTAAACAGGTGGGTAATACCATTTTCTCTACATGTCCTGTTGATGAAGCCAATTCATTACCATGCAGGAGCGGCTGTATTGTAGTTGATAACACTCCGGACTACCAATCTAGGGGTCGCAAGATCGATTCCTCACTTCTCCGGCCTTTCGGATGAGACTTTAAACCGAGGTCCCATCTCCATATGACCTCATTGTTGGTGGGACGTTAAACCTGAGTTCACTCACTCATTATCATGCACATATGCAAAAATACTGTATAAATCTTAATAAAGGCCCCTGCATCATAATAAACGTCCCCTTCCTTTTTTCTGAAAATAATATTATGTTAACTAGCATGAATTCCTGTTTGCTTCATCAGATGAGGTAGTTCTTTCAAATGGGATCTGCTCGTAAAGAAAAGAATTTGTTCCTAGAGAGCAAATTCTTTGCTCCTAGAGGAGCAGATTCTTTTCAAGAGTTGATCCCCAGCCCTACTGAGAAAGGAGGCAAAAACATGAGAGTTACTTCTACTGAAAGTATCTCTGTTCACCTTAATACTGTTTGTTAGAGGTATTTTGGCAGTGGCTGGTTAATTTCAATTTAGGCTCTGTATAGCTTCCCCACTCCCCATTTGTAAAATGCAACACCCCCGGGGCATTTAATAGGATTAATACAGTAGCTATTGTTCAAGCTTATCTCGCTGTAGTATGTACCATTTACCATATGGCTCGACTGAAAGCTATAATCCTTGGTCTACACTTACTACTCCATAGACTACAGAGGTGGATTGGGGGGGGGGGGATAATGAAAGGTTGAGTGCAATAGAACACATTTAGACATTTACACTCACAGAGGTTCTGACCTAATTCTGCTACATCAGCAGGCCAGGAATTTTACCCGTAAAATTTTCCAGAATTTTACATGTAAAATTTTACGTGTAAAAATTATACACGTAAAATTTTATGCATAAATAATTTTACATGTAACTTCAGGACAATGTATACCTACATGTCATTTTCTACGCGTAAAACCATGGTAGACTTTTATGCAAGAGGTATAGTATTCCTCAAAATTATTGAGAATTTTTTGCAAAGTGAAAATTAAGCGCTTGTAGTTAACAGGTCATGTATAAACTTAATATCTTTGTTTACTTAGTTAACAACATCCCTCTGTGAACTTTTAAGCATGTCAATATTACTCATATGTTTGAGTCACAAATGTTATCTCCCCTTGAATTGTGCCACCTAGAGATTTTTTGTCCGACTGGAAAATTATGTACCCTTACTAAATACAATCGATATTTGTGGAAAAGATAATGACAAATCAGTTGATTTTTGAATGGTTTTCTCATCTAGAGATAGGGTATTGGCGAACTGAAAACAGAATTTTGTGTGAGCTTGTCAGCTGTAGATGCTGCTGGCGTTCAAACACGTGGCTTCATTTAGAAAAAGTGCCCAAAATTGGGGAAAATTGCAATTCTGACAGAGGGTATGTTGCTCTGATTCATTCTTATTGTATACATCTCAACGGAAACGGCACAAAATTATATTTTTGTACGGCTTAGTAAACGTGCTTTAAGGGATATGAGTTTTGACATTATTATCTATACCTTGCCAAAAGTATTCCGTTCAGATCACTAACAGATCAGATTTTTTGCTGCTTCTGTTGCCTTCAATATTCTTCCTATTACATAACAGCCAGTCCCTGACTCAGAAGCTGGAATTAGTAACTTTAAATCATGCAAAATATTAAAGGCAACATTAATAATGTAGATGATGTTGAACAATGGAGAAAACAAACTATTTCATCTGAGATAGTCTATTGCTAGCAAAGGTAGTATAGCAAAACATAGTCGAAATCAAGGGACATATTTTTACAGGGGTATACCCTAGCCCATCCTTACCTACCACTGACGAAAGAAAATGCATCATATTGTCATTTTTGTAAATCAAACTTGACAAAGAGGTTCTTTTATTGTATTTTACGCGTTTAAAATATTGCTGAACATGTTTGGCTAGCATCTATGTGCCAAAATGCATTTCTCAATAATTTTGAGGAATACTGTACATGTTAAAATTTACGTGTTAATTTATGAATACGTATTTTAATACATGTAGCCTAACTACATGACATTACGCGTAAACTGTGGTTTAAGTTTCAAAGGCAGTTTTATGAGGACCTCATGAATGCGTAAAAGTTTACGCATTGGAGAAAGTTCTACATGTAGTTACATGAAAAAACGTGTAGTTACGTGTAATTTTTTACGTGGTCAAAAATCTGATCTTCAGTCATCCTCTGTTTCTTTATTTCTACGCATTCACGTAACAGCCTGTAAATGGAGGTGCCAATACACCGCATTCCTGGCATTACGCGTAAAGCCATGTTATTTACCCGTATTTACGTGTAACTTTGAGGGAAGGGTAGGCAAGCCACTGAAACACATTTCTAAGTCAACCACTGGTCAAATACGAAAATGTCCTTCCCAGGCAAGCCATTGAAACAAGTTCTAGTTTCTTGTGTTCTTTTTTAAAACATGTAGCGAACGCATGTAACAATTTAATACAGTTTATACTGATTTTTGTATATAAAGGCTAAGAGAAGCTATTAAAAGCAAGACTCAGGAATTTATTCCATCTCAATGCGTTTTGTAAAAAACAACAACAAAAAAAAAACAAAAAAAAAACAAGAGCTGATTCGTACAAAAATTCGGTGAGCTGTATCATAAAGCCATATGGGTTCGCTCCAATAACACTAATACCTACTAGGCACTCGAGGTTTAACCAATCTTGATGCGACCTTGATGTTGAATCAAGGTTGATTCAAGGTTGATTCAACATTGTGTGCCTGCTGGGATAACCTACACAAAAATCACCAATCTTTTGACTGACCTGAAGCTACGGCCAAAAGAACAGTATAAAGTCAGACTGGACAACGCTGTGTTTGAAGCAGTTCGAATGGTATGAAACGACGTGAGGATTACGCTGACAAATACTTTTGAAATACAAGGTACAGGTCGAAATTTGTTTACTGTTTAGTCAATGCACTTTTGAGCCGCGGTCGTGCGCCCAGCGCAGACTCAGATCAGCCTGAGCATCCGCTCAAATTGACTAGACTCTTCGTTAAGTACTCAAAGGGTACCTAAATGTCTAAGCTACCTCCATGCGGACAGCGAATACTCTGATCAGACAGGGCGGATGCCCAGGCTGATCTGAGTCTGCGCTGGGCGCACAACCACATTGTTGGTTTTGTCGTGTCGCGGCTCTTTTAATTTTTGACCGAACCTTACAGTTATACATTTTTATGATCTGCAACTTTCAGCAATTTATTTGGGACTTAATGGTTATTATTTTCAAGAATACAATAATAAAGCCCAGATCGTCATGAAACACTCGAAATAATTATCCTAAACCAGTTACTGCTACAAAAACAACAGTAATGAAGGTAAACTATTAACTGTCTAGAATTTCATTCGGTCCAAAAGAAATTATTCGAAAGCTAAAAGGCTGCTGTTTATAAAAAGATTATCATTTTTAATGGACAAATTTATTACAACAACTTACTTTTATTCACTTTTACTCACCTTTTACGACAGGTAAAAATGTTTAAAAGTTGTCAAAATGATAAAAAAATTGCAGACAATATGTCACGGAAACATTCGGCTCTTTACACTTTTTAGTATGACGTTATAAAAGAATACACATTATAGCTGAAGTTTAAAGAATGGAATGACTCATTCAAAAATTGCCATATGCCACTAAAAGAGACTGGACTGCGACAATAACTAAATCACTCAGTCTGCCCGATTTTGCATGGTCTATTTCGGGTTTCGTTATTCAGCAATACTGTGAAGAAAACGGAATCCTGATCAGACTGCATGAGTCATCGCTTTTCTGCTCATATTAGTCTTCCAAAGAGAAGACTTTAGTAAATACGGGTTAGGCCTTTAAGCACCAAAACAGCAGACGACAAAATTTACGTCTAGAAAACTTCAAAAAGTGGTTTGTAAAAGCTTTATCATATTCTTGAGAATTCAAAGACTAAAGGGCAAACAGGGTAGACCTAGATGAGGCGGCTCAACATGAGCCGCCTCCATAGGATCTACGCTGTTTGCAAATTCAGCTGTTTTCGTCTCTGACGCTTAAAGTGTTAAGCACGACAGCGCAAAACAAATATCATGCAAAAGATTTGAAAATATATGTAACACAAATGCAGTATTAATATAACTGGATACAATAGTGCAAAAAGACACAGATTATCGACAAAAATACTGCTCGGCGCCATTAGGGCCATTAAGCAGCAATTAATATCAATTCTCTGTAACTATCAGGAATTTTATAATAGGTGTTGCTCACGTATGGTCTCAGATTTTGTTAAAACTCGATGACAATGTGATTTGTCATGCAAAAGCGAATCACTGAGTGTTATTGCATTCAATTATATTTCCGTTGTCATAGAAACGGCTTCTTTAAGATTTTGGCCAAAATCACGCAAACATCCTTGAAATCAGGCCTTTTTACCCTAAAGCTTATTTTCTTGTTACAAGTGCTTTCCTTTCACTTAACTCTGCCTTGCCTATGGTAACAGAGACTTTTATATATTACATGTACCTATATTTCAAGATTCCCCTTAAAGTCTCCATAGTCTTACCAGTGGTAAAAATCGTCAAAATACAAATCATTATAAAACATGTACAGCCTTCAGAATTAATGAAAATATGTCGGTTGATGTGCTCTTTTTGTATCATATAACTGGCAAAAAAGAGGGAACAAGGTATTTTGGAAAAATGATAAATCTCTCCATAAAAATAGGGTTATCGTCTCTGGTTCCCCGTTAAACAATGACATAATGCAACCGCAGCACAATCAATGAGATCCTTGCTTAACATTTTTGTACATTGTATTTTTATCAACTGTTAAACGCTTGTACCTTGTATTTTTATCTCCCGTACCCTGTGTTTTTACCATGAAATAAAGCTTGTGAAATCGAAAGTAGGTCATTTTAGTTGGCAACTAAAATGACCTAGTTATTGTTTCAAGTCTATTTTATAGTAAACTCAAGGACGTTTTGATTTTTCAAAGCCGGCCAATCACGATAATACAGTAATCAATGGCGAAACTGTAATGAGAAGTTTGCAGCGAAGCCTCACGATGAAATATTTCATACTGATAGAGCAATGGGGCCTTTAATGAATTGTTGTTGTAGTCTCACGTACCAAGAAAGGCGGGTGGAAAAGCAATTAAGGCATCTTTTAAAGGTGCAGCGATTTGTCGCAGGCGCTCTGATATATCTGCATACTGCATACTAAATATTTTACACTGGAATGTAACATAAACCTACAAAATGGAGAAAAAAATGTTTGGGAATTTATAACCTAAATGTAATAATAGCCATGGCAACAAAATCTTTCCTATTGAAAAACTCCAAAAGTAAAATATTGTGCAGAATACAGCGATTTATTTCGATATGTATGATAGAAACAATTCTATACATACAGAATTGTTATTTAAAATGTCATTATTATATGACCAAGATGTAACACGCAATTTCATTGTCTGCTTTGACGTCACGTGCCGGTCAATATTTTGTGATATTCACCGGCCTGTCAGTGAATATTAGTTTTACGCTGACGTCATTGTATTTTCGTGACGTAACGTCTGATTTACATTGATGTTAATGGCGTAACGTCGCGAGATAATACCATGTAGTACCATCATAAATATCTAAGGAAACTGAATTTAGAATTATCAGATAATAAAATAATTGTTGACCTTTATTTCGGTGAATATGCAGTTTATTGACCTGCAAACATAACATATTGACCGACGCGAAGGTCAATAAAACTGCATATTCACCTCAACAAAGGTCAATAATTGTATATTCTTATACAGAAAGTCAAAAGATGCTGCGAACAAAATAATTTGGGTCCGTCAAGAGGCACCATATGGGACAAAAAGTGCCACTTTCGGCACTAAATTAATAGAAATTTCTCAATTCAAAATACAGCTCTCATAGCACAAGAAATATTCCACTGAGCACACAACCTTGAATCAACCTTGATTCAGCGTCATTACGTTGAATCATGGTTGATTCAAGGTGATTCGAGGTTGTGTGCCCGCTGGGGTGTTATTAAACTGTTTGGCATATATCATGCATAAACTATGACAATCTGTATCATATATCATTTTAGACAAAAAGGGATTCTGAAAGCAGATACATGTAACAGTGCCATTTTTTTAAATCGAAAATGATGTGCATTATATTGAATGAAATCTTATCATTTGTGAAAGGTAGAATGATCCAGAAAATCTTACTAATGAGAACATTTGACATAAACAGCTTTCACCTCAGAATGTGTTACATGTAACTTACAAAAGATGCTGTTAACAGACTAATTTTAAACCTAAAAGGGAAACCTAAAAGGGTGAAAGGTGTCATTGAAACACAAACCACATGAATTTTAATTTAAAGAGTAACTACACTTCAGGAACTGACTGAATCAAATCCCAAACCCTATCCCCAACATCAAAGGGAAAGATTGACAAAGGAATCCCAACAAACAATAAATAACAAGTGATAAGCTGAGTCAGCAGCTCTTTCCCAAACAGGTGGCAACTCAGCTATCTTTACTGAACTTAATAATTTAGATCAACAGAACGTTTACAACTGACTAAGCAAATTATTAGAAAAACATGTAACAACTATTTTTACCTATTTTCTATTTTTATTATAGAAGGGTTAAATTTTACTTATGGCGTATAGGCTGTATAATTTTCGAAGTATACGGTATAACTGTTTAGAATACGTGGGTACAGTTCTTATAATTGATACAGAGTATCATACCAATACTCTATGTAGTCTGGGGGCTCATTTTCTGCACAAAAAGGGGCCCAGAAAAACGTGCAATAGGTTATTTTTAACCAAAAATATGTATTTGTTCTAAACGATATTGAAATGTCATGATTGCTAACGGGTAAACTGATTGAAGAAATATACTTGAGGAAAAAAGTTCTGCAAGGATGTCAAAGGAACACCAGTGCAGAACTTTTGTCCTTATGCATATGACTTATGCTAACAACTGACGTAAGATTTTCACATGTGAAATTTAAAAGAGCTTTCAAAGGATGCTGAAAATAAACATATTCTCAGTTCAACAGCCCTTAAATCTGACCGCCAGTGACCAAGAATTTTCCATTCTTTTGCAGCAATTTAAGGAAGGATGGAAGTTTAAGACAACAAGAATTTAAATACGACTGAGCCGCGACACGAGAAAACCAACATAGTGGTTGTGCGCCCAGCGCAGACTCAGGTCAGCCTAGGCATCCGCACAGTCTGATCAGAGCCTTTGCTGTCCGCATGGATGTAGCTTAGACCCTTAGCTGCCCTTAAAGCGCTCAGTAAGAGTCTGAACGGACTGGGTGAATGTCCAGGCTGATCTGAGTCTGCGCTGGGCGTGCAACCACTTTGTTGGTTTTCTCGTGTCGCGGCTCAACTGATTCCCTGTTCATTTCCATGGAATTTGAAGTTTTGAAATTGAGTTTTTTTTCTTAAACTCTACACAAATTCAAACACTGTGGTTGAAAGTGATCCTTTCAAACGAGTTACCTAATAAGGCATTCAGTTTCATAGACAAAATTGTCGTTTTGATTTTGGTTAAAACTTTAATGTTTTTTTAATCTGCTTTGAAAAATGACATTTTTCCCCAAAATTCCATTTTACAAAAATCAGTCTAAAAAAGTACAGGATATTTGATCAAACCTCGTGCAGCCAGTAGCCTTTTATCCTCTTTCAGATATTGGCAAAAGAGCTAGAAATGCAGGTTTTTTTTCGATCGAAAGTTTATGACTCTAAAGCTGGGGATGCATTAGCATAGTTACCAATATATCAGAAACGTGTTTTCAGGCCACTTGTGAAAAGGGTAAAAACAATATATTTGTGTAATTTGTAACCGATATATACATGTACCTTTGTCGTTTGCTGATCTTATAAAGTATCTCCACTGACAAATATTAAAAGTACATAAAATCAGTTACTTTGTTTTATATTATTTATGATTTACAGCCAATTTAGCTAGCTCCGGCAGATAAATTTTTGTTTTAATTGGATTTGATTTTTGAGGCGATCAAAAGCATGCTCGTAATGCAAATTATTGTATTTGAAGTCAGTTCTACGTTAAATTTCACTTTGTGGTTTTATTTAGAAATGACGGCACATTTGGATCATTACATCTTGGGTAACAATGCGAAACATAAGGTTTTAGGATTATTGAAATATGCCGTGTAGAGTTGTCTATGATTTGTTGAGTTAAGCATCAGTAATGTCAAGCAGATAATTGTTTGTAGAATATTGTCTTTCACCGGGTCGGCTACAACAAAAGAGTTTACTCTCTGGACGTTCCGTGGTGTTACTTTCACGGTATGGCGTGTTAAGAGCCATTCTCTGTAATGACTTAAATTTTTACATAGGGCCGTGGCACGCATAGTCACCGATTTTGCTTAAACTTTCTTATATTACTTATTGTGACACACAAACAAGAAAACAACATCAGTTTCATTCCAAAGCATGCCCGTTGCCATGGCAACAGCAGCTTTACATTTTGGGAAAAAATGTGCTAAAAAATGTCCTAAAATGGGCAATTTTTCAACAAATATATTAACTTTCAAATGCATGACAAACTCTAATTTCTTTTTACCTACAAATAACTTGTTCACACTTACTTTAAAAAAGAAATTAAAAAATTATTTGGAAAACCTCTGTGGTCATCAGGCTCAAGCAAAGTGGGTGGGGGTTTCCATATATGGCAAAAATCCAATTTCACACATCTTTAAGCACATTTCTAGAGTTCTTGCGGCCTCGTCAATATATGTGTGCACCGTCCTCCTACAGAACAGTGTTCTGTAAATATGTTTCTGGAAAAACATGCTTGGGAAAGTATACTTCCTGAAGCGTTACCATAGCAACAATTAGTGTACCGTTGCAAAAAGCAAGTTCTTAGGGGTACAGTCCTTGTAATGTCAAATCATACTAGTTTATGATCATATTTGTTTCTTAATTTTGAAACTCATTTTACAATATATTTATCTTCTATAAGCTATGGACATTTTGTTGGTTTCTCTTATCAAGGTCAAGGTCAAGGTCACAGAAACAATAAAAACTGCTAAAATGCATATTTTTTTTCATAATATGTGTTCTGTATCAACCATATATTGCAACAATGGGTTTGAACCTGGTCATTATCTGACATATTACAGAAGCTTTCAAATACACATATAGTTGGTTTTACTCAGGAAGCTCCAAGTTCAAGGTCAAGGTCACACAAACAAGAACAAATGCTACAAATACATATTTTTTAAACATTTTGTGTCCTATATGAACAATAAATTGCAACAATGTCTTTCTAGTTGGAATTTATTTAATATATAACAAAAGCTTTCAAACAACCAACTTTCCTCCAGAAGCATCCAAGTTCAAGGTCAAGGTCACAGAAACAAGAAAAATACTAAAAGTGCATATTTTTCTTATATTTTGTGTTCTGTATCAACAATATATTGCAGCAATGTGTTTGTACCTGGTCTTTATCTAACACATTACAATAGCTTTCAAATACACATTTAGCTTGTTTCATTCAGGAACCTCCAAGGTAAAGGTGAAGGTCATAAAACAATAAAAAATGCTAAACATGCACATATTTGCAAAATTTTGTGGCATATATCAACAATATACTGCAACAGTGCCTTTGCAGTTGGCATACATTTAATATGTTACAAAAGCTTTCAAACAAACAACTTTTCTTCAGTAGCCTCTAATGTCAAGGTCAAGGTCAGAGAAAGAAGGAAAAATGCTAAAAGTGCATATTTTTCTCATTTCTTTATCTTCTGTATCAAAATATATTGCAGAAATATCTTTGTACCTAGTCTTTATCTACTATATTACAATAGCTTTCAAATACACATACAGCTAGTTTCCTTCAATAAACGCCAAGGCCAAGGTCAAGGTCACAAAAACAAGCGAAAATGCTAAAATGCACAGAATTTCGGTATTTGTGTCCTTTCTCATCAATACTGTTACACTGCAGCCATGTCTTTGTAGTTGGTCTTTATTTAGTATATTACAAAAGCTTTCAAACAAACAACTTTCTTTCAGTGGCCCCAAAGGGTGAGGTCAAGGACACAGAAACAAGAGGCAATGAGGCCCTGAATCGCTTACCTAAGTAATTGGCCAAGTGGCTCTTACTTATGTCTGATATTGTCAAAATATGAGTCTTGGGTCAAAAGTCAAAGAATGACCATGATTCATAAATCTCCATGTACTCATTAAGACACCATATATACCATTTTTAGGCCAAAATCTTCAAACTTTCCATGAAATCTTATGTTCTACCATTTTCCCAAATTTGACCATGCCGCAAAAAAGGTCAAGGTAAACCAAAGGTCATTATTTGAACAGTATAGGCAATACTCCAGTACTCCATGCGACTTACCAAGTTTGAAGGCCATCGGTCTATTGGTTCTGGAGAAAAAAAGTATTAAAGTTTTATATGATAAATGAGTATGGCGGCCCTGTTCATCATGTGACCTGGACCGTTTGAATTTTTTTCATTCCCTCAACCCCTGGAGACTCTATATGAAAATTGGTTGAAATTTGGCTTTTGAGGTAATGTCTGAAAATGTCAAAATATGAGAGACCTGGTTCAAAAGTCATAAACTGACCTTGACCTCTTGTACTCAAAAGTCTTCATGACCTCATTAAGATGAGTGTATATACCAACCTTTAGGCCAAAATCTTCAAAATTTCCCCTAAAATCGTATGTTCTAGCATTTTCCCATATTTGAACTTTCTGTAGAAAAGGACAAGGTCAATCAAAGGTCATAATTCGAACAACCTTGGAAGAACATGAGCACCCGATGCTACTCATCAAGTTTCCAGGTCATTGGTCAATTGTTTTTTCCGAAGAATTGTTTTAAAGGTCTTTGCCATATATGGGCATGGTGGCCATGTTGATTATGTGACCTGGATCGTTTGAACAACTTTTTGTTCTCTCAAGCCCTGGAGGCTAACAAATGAATTTTGGTTACAATTGGCCCAGTGGCTTTTGAGATGATGTTTGAAAATGTCAAAATATAAGAGACCTGGGTCAAAGGTCAAAGAATGACCTTGACTTTTTGTACTCATAATTTTTCATGTACTAATTTTAAAATGACTGTATTTACCAATTTTTAGGCCAAAATCTTCAAACCTTACCATGAAACCTTATGTTCTAGCATTTCCACATATTTGACCTTGCCATAAGAAAGGTCAAGGTCAACCTAAGATCATCATTTGAACAATCTTGGTAGTACTTGAGTACTTTATGCTACATACCAAATTTCAAGGCCATTGGTCTATTGGTTCTGCAGAAGTTTTTTGAAGCTTTTTACCATATATGGGTGTGGCGGCCATGTTGGTCATGTGACCTGCACCGTTTGAACAAATTTTTTATCCATCAACCCCTGGAGACTCTATGTAAAATTTGGTTACAGTTGGCTTAGTGGCTTTTGAGGAGAGGTTTGAAATTGTTGAAACTTGAGAGAAAAAAAGACCTTGATCTCTTGTACTCATAAATCTTCATGTACTCAGTAAGATGGCTGTACACACCAATTTTTAGCCCAAAATCTTCAACGGTTTCCAAGATATCATGTGTTCTAACATTATTCCATAGAAAAGCACAAGGAAGCAAATTTGACCTTATCGTAAAAAAAAGTCAAAATCAATCCAAGGTCATAATTTAAACAATTTTGGTAGTATTTGCTTACCTGATGCTCCATACCAAGTTTCAAGGCCATCTGCCTATTGATTCTGGTGAAGATTTTTAAGGGTTTTTATCATATATGGGCATGGTGGCCATGTTGGTCATGTGATCAGGATGTTTATCAAATTATTGTTCCTAAGACTCCTAGAGCCTTGGTTACAATCGGCCCAGAGTTTGAGAGGAGAAGCCATTTGAAATTGTGGACGGACGACAGACGCACGATGGACACCGAAGCCTTCCTATACTATAATCTCCCCTGGAGCCTCTGGTTCAGGTGAGCTAACCAGAGGACTATTGGTTCTGTAGCTCACCTGAGTCCATTCACCCTCAGCACTCAGGGGTAAGTAACTGAAAGGTAAATTGTACAATATGGCCTAATTTCAACTTTGACTGAGTTGTTATGCTTGTCCTAGTTAATATTAGCAAAATTGATGAAGTTACAATAAAAAAACAGTTTGTAAAACTGTATGCCTAAATATTGCAGTAACACAGAAATAAATGGCAATTTGCACTTTTCCCAATGCAAGTCTATAGAAACTTTAAAATGCCATAGCAATGAAACCACGTGAGCAACAATAAAAAAGAACAATATTTATTTAGTGGTTAATGTCATAAACATGTATGCAGAGAATCAGCTTCATCCCCCTATATGGTTTTTGTGGGAAAGATTTTTGAATATTGTTTCAAAAAAAAATTCTTGATGTTGCCATGGCAACGAATCGAATTGAGTGATTTAGACAAAATTAATATGAATCGTAGAGGACTACTCAAGAAACATTTCTGTAGAAAAGAATTCCAAATAACTGCAGTGAGGTAGCAAAAAATTGCCAATTTCCAGTTTTCCCATTATAAGTCAATGGAAACTATAAGTGTTGCCATAGCAACCTAACTGCTGAAGTAATTCCAATGAAAAACACTAATTCTATAGAGGCTAGCACTAAGATCCTTTCTGTCAAGTTTGAGCTTTATTGGCCACATAGTTTCTGCAAAAATGATATTTTAATATCTTTTCTATTTTTAACCATTTGGTTGCAATGGCAATCAGCCAAATAGTGCAATTTGCATAAATTGAATGAGGGTGGTTGAGGACTACTCTTGGAACATTTCTATAAAATTTTGTCAAAATATCTGCAGTGACATAGCAATAAATGCAAATTTACTATTTTCACATTATAAGTCAATGGCAATTTTAAGCTGCCATAGCAACCAAACTGCTGAAGCAATTGCCAAGAAAAAGTACTTTTATAGAGGGAAGTACTAAGACCCTTTCTGTGAGGTTTACGCCTTATTGACTGCATAGTTTCTGAGGAGGTGATGTTTGAATATTTTTTTTCTATTTCTATACGACCGTTTTGAAAAAACGGACGTATTATGTCGTGGCGCTGTCCGTCCGTCCGTCCGTCTGTCCGTCCATCCGTTAACATTCTTGTACATGCCATAACTCAGTAACCATTTGGGATATATTCATGATATTTGGTAGGAATATGTATTAGGGTAGGGGAACGTGTCGCGGACAAAAATGGTTGCTCCACCTTCCTTAGTTTCCAAGTTATGCCCCTTTGATTAATTTTTCCCTGTTAGTCTTGTACGCGCCATAACTAGATAACCGTTTGGGATATCTTCATGTAGCTTCATAGCAATGTGTATGAAGTCCCAACGATGTGTCGCGTACAACAATGGCTGCTCTCCCTTTCTTTGATTTAGAGTTACATCCCTTTCATTAGTTCTTGTAGGCTATTTTTGTGTATACTTACCTTGTGCATACCTTAACTTGGTAACGTTTGATATATCATGATGAAACTTTATAACGATGTGCATGATCACAAGACAGTGTGTCACATATAAGAATGGGTGCTCCCCCTTTCTTAATTTTGGAGTAACCTCCCTTTGATTAGTATTTTAGGCGTTTCTCATTCGCTCCATATCTCATTAACCTTTTGAAATATTAGAATGAAACTTTGTAGGAATGTGTATAATAATGAGGTAATGTATCCTGAGCAAGAACCACAACTCTGGCTTACTTACTGAATTACCTGCCCTTGCATAAATATCCTGTTTACTCTGTAACATTTCAATACTTTAAAATATTTTAACACATGTCAGGGGAAAGTAGTAGAACCAAGAATGGTATATCTAGTATATTTAGTTTATCTCCCTTGACTTGATATACTAATAGCATATTTAAATAATGTTGCAGTCATTTATTATACAGCGGTTGCCTCTGTTTGTCTGCCTGTCTATCTTTTGTAAACAATCTAGTTTATCCTGTAACTCCTTTGTGACATTTAAACGGGCGTATTATGCGCCGCTTGCGAAGCCCTTGTTAACCATTCAGTTGCCATGGCAGCCAGCCAAATTGTGCAATTAACATAAATTTCATATTATTGATAGGGAGCTACTCAAGGAACATTTCCGTAAAAGATTTGTCAAATCATCTGCAGAGAAATAGCAATAAATGCAAATTTTCAGTTTTTCTCATACAAGTCAATGGAAACTGTAAGTTGTCATAGCAACCAAAGTTTTGAAGCGATTTGGATGAAAAACAGTATTATTGGTTCCCCCTGCCTATGGATGCTAGATATGAAATTTAGTAAGAATGAGCCTTGTCGTTTAAGAGGAGATGTATACTAAATAAAGACCAAGCACAAATACATTTTCTACATTTAATTTTGAAACCGAACACAAAATATTAACAAAAGGTGCATTTTTTAGCATTTTTCTTGTTTTTATTGGCCTGACCTTGACCTCGGAAGTTTCTTGAGGAAACGAACTGTACATGTATTTGAAAACTATTGTAATATTCCAAGTAAAAAAAAAAGTATAAATACACATTCTGTATTTGCTGTTGATACGGAACACAAAATATGAATGTAAGGTGCATTTTAGCATTTTTCTTGTTTTTGTGACCTTGACCTTGACCTTGTAGGTTATTGGAAGAAACAAGCTATATGTGCATTTGAAAGCTATAGTAATATATTAAATAAAGGCCAAGTCCAAAGAAATTTGCTCCATTTAGTGTTAATAAAGAATATAAAATGTGAGAAAAATGTGCATTTTAGCATTTTCTTGTGTTTGTTACCTTGACCTTGACCTTGGAAGCTACTGCAGGAAACAAGCTATATGTGCTTAACAAAACTATTGAAATATATAAGATAAAGACCAAGTACAAATACATTTTCTGTATTTACTGTTGATACCGAACATAAAATATGAACAAAATGTGCATTTTTAGCATTTTTCTTGTTTTTGTGACATTGACCTTGACCTTGGAGGTTACTGGAGAAAACAAGCTATATGTGCATTTGATAGCTATTCATATATACTAAATAAAGGCCGAGTAGAAAGACATTATTGATACAGGAAAAAAAAATTAACACAAATGTGTATTTTTAGCATTTTTCTTGTATTTGTGACCTTGATCTTGACCTTGGCTGTTACTGGAGAAAGCAAGCTATATGTGTATTTGAAAGTTGTTGTCATTCACTAAATAAACTCCAAGTACAAAGACAGTGCTGCAATATTTTGTTGCTAGAGAACACAAAAGTATAAGGAAAAAATCGCATTTTAGCCATCTTTTCGTGCTTCTGTGACCTTGACCTTGACTTTGAACAGAGAAACTAGCAATATGTTGATATTTTATAAATCTTTTCGTGCTTCTGTGACCTTGACTTTGAACAGAGAAACTAGCAATATGTTGATATTTTATAAAAGACCAATTTACTACTAAGTGTATTTTAAAATTAAGGAAAACACATATATTAATAAGATATGATGATTTGACATTATAAGTATTGTTACCCTACATTTTGGAATTTTGCGACGGTCCACTTATTGTTGCTATGGTAACGCTTCAGGAAGTATACTTTCCCAAGCATGTTTTTGCAGAAACTTATTCTTGGAATGTTGCTTTGTTAGATGAAGCTGCACACATACGAGGGGCATTTCAGAAATAATGTAAATGACCTCAGGGCAGCCTATTGGCTGATATTTAGCAGTAATGTTATATATCATTGGAAAGCTAAATTCAAGTGCTTTAGAATAGTATGCGTTAAAATAATTTCTAAGTCACCCATGCATGACAGCACATGCTTATATGTCATAAGGGTGTGGATACTGGAAACTATACATTTTCAGTAAAAGTCTCTTGTGTTCTATTGGTGTTTGTTCAATGAGAAAATGATATATTTTAAAGAAGAAACACGTAATACTGTCCTTTAAATGTAAAATAAGAAAGTTATACAGAAATTGTTTCCAGATTCTACACAAGTAGCATAATAAACGAGATTTTTTGTCTGCTATGTGGTTATAATTGCAAAGTTATTATAAATGCATTATATCAATCAAATTGTGATTTTTGACTCAGTCACGTCCAATTTCAACAAATGACAGACATTTTATTACTTAAATGATCAGATCAGTATATTTTGTTACGACTGGCATCAAGTCACTGATGAAACTGGATGAAACGTGTGCAAACCCCACGACGGAAGTTGCGAGGTAGCAGCAATTCATGTAAAGTACATAACAATAAAGTGAAATTATTTTCTAATAAAAAGACACAGGCTCAATATATTTAACTTTGTTTAATGTAAAAATTTAGAAGGACATATTGATAGAAAAATTCATATATAAAGACTTGAAAGATTTGTTATTTAATATGACATACTGACAATGAAATATGTTGGTGGGTGGGGAAACTTATCGTAAAAACCAGGTAGGCCACTGACAAAAGAGCATAAGGTGCAATAAAAGATTATTTATAACAGAAATTGAGCATGACGAATTAAATCTTATTTATTTTTTGTTTCATATCTGTCACCAAACAATCACTTTCACTTAATTTGACCTGAAAATCGATGCTTAAACAACTTACTATACATTTCAATTTAGCCCAGGAAGTGACGTCATCAGAAATGCGCATTGTTCCATGATTAGCCTATCTTGCAAGGTAAATCTTGTGTGTTAGCAAGGCTGATACAATGTTTTTCATACTGAAATATTTTCAGTATAACAGGTATTATAAGTATCAATCCAGAGCTGCTTGTATCCGGAGATAAAAAATATGAATTTATCTTTACATAAATATTCCGACTGTTTCTACTCAGTGTCCTTACCCTAACAACAGTTGTCAAGGCATATTTTGAAGAAAATATCAGTGCCTCAAATGTTTTGAGTGAATTCCATTGGGAGATATGTAAGCCTATAAGTTAAGACATAAATTTCAAAAATCGGTCAACATCCCTAGGAATGGCCGAATTATTTACACTATTTCTGAAATGACCCTCGTATGCCGGTATGGCTGCAAGAATTCTACAAATAACCTTAAAACTGCCTTAAAATAGCCTTTCGCAATATATCACTACCCCCACCCACTTTGCCCCAGCCTGATGACATTACATACATTCCAAATACATTTCGAAGTTTTGGTGTGGACTCAATGTGAACAAGACATTTACATATGAGAAGCATTCAGAGTATGTCATTCTTTTTCTAATACATAAATTTGTTAAAAATATGTCTATTTGAGTACATTTTTTACCTCAATTTCTGACAAAATGTTCAACAGCCGTTGCCATGGCAACGGGCACATGTAGGAATGAAATCGACATGGTTTTCTTGCTTTTGTGTCACAATAAGTAAATAAGGAAAGTTTGAGCAAAATCGATGACTATGCGTGGCGCGACTTTTTAAGTGGTTACAGAGAATGGCTCTTAAATACTAATGCACAAGAATTAAAACAGTGCGTCGGAACAGGCTTAACGATAACGTTCGGTTTATCTTCAAATCAAGTTCTCTAATATTCTGCCTGAAAGAAGAGTTTTTGAAATGTTGCTGGTAAAGAGAAACCAAAGACTAACTGAGAATTGGTAGTGCACAGAGCAAATTTGTATACTGCTTTGAAGTGCGTCGAAATCGGTCAAACGACTGTACAAGTTTCGAAAGCAAATTTCTGAAAGGAAAACAAGTAATTTTTCTCCCTTTTTACATTTCCACACACACACCATCATTTCGCTGTCTTTCACGGGTTTACCCATAAAATTGATATGAGATTGCATATGCGGAAATTCTCAGTATGTGGCCCTTATTTTATTTGTTGAGTTATCTTTTTCAGAGATCACAGTAGTTAAAGCAATCATTAAAAACCCTGCTTATTCAACACTATTTGCTAAGGTCCTTGTGTTGGGGTAATGGGTTAAAATACTTGTACCATTCTTGCCAGAGAACGTGAACAAATGAGCCGGGCCACGACAAAACCAGAAACGTGGCATGTGCACCCAGCGAAGACTCAGATCGGCCCAGGCATCCGCCCAGTCTGATCAGAGTCTTTGCTAAGCGCTTAAAAATTAGCTAAGGGTCTAAGCTACCTCCATGCGGACAGCAAAGACTCTGATCAGACTGGGCGGATGCCCCAGGGTGATCTGAGTATGCGCTGGGCGCATTACCACTTTTTTTGCCATGTCGCGGCTCATATAAAGTAGTCTCAGCATAGTTTGTCCACCTGTACGAGTGATATTTCACTCGCTAAAGCTGGTGGACTCTTTCCTCGCACAGGCGGACAAACCATGCTATAGCTGTTATGTTACATAAGATATTTCTGTAATAACCTACCTCTTAAATCGTCCTGGGTTACAACAGATCCACTACCTGACAACGTCGCTTTCAAATTTTCAACTTCTAGCTCCAAATTGCCAATGCGTCTTTGAAACGAAATTTGAATCTGATCTATTTTAGCATTTAGTTGCCTCAGCCTTCGATTATCGGCGGCACATTTTCTCGGATACACTGTAATTATAGCAAATATTACTAGCACATGCACATGCCACACCACAGCCATCATTAACTTACATTTTCTAAAAGTACAAAGAACAAAATTCTGCTCTAAATATCAATGGCTGTTTCCATCTATACCATGTATACTGACTTGAAAACCTCTGACGTAATTGTATTTCCTCACGATCAAACAGAAGAAGCTTGTGATAATCTGTTTGAAGTTATCTTTTATCAAACGTATTTGAGCCCGTCCAGGTAGAAATCGTCCGTATGACACGCGACGTTAAACTGAGATAAATGACGTCAAAATTTGACGTTACGTCAGACGATTTTCCCGCTGCTTCACACGGCATGTGATTGAACTTTAGCATGAATGTTAATAGTGTGGGAAACCACCGTAGGCGCTTATTTGTTGCCAGGAATCCGGAAATATGATTTTTTGGAGCATTATGCATCACCAAAAGTGCAGTTTGCGTTTTAACCCGAATTTAATAAATTGAAAAAAAAAATGTCTTTTATTTGCAGATGCGTAAAAAAGTTTGAGACTGGTGACAGTTCTGGTCCCGTTTTAGTTCATGTTTATAAATTTTCAGTTTTATTAAATTTCATAAAATGTGAACTACAATAGTAAAAAGGCTCCATATGGATATCTTTGGTGCCATTTATGCTTATGCAAACAAAACTTTTATTTAATAATTAACTAAGAAAATATGGCTAAAACCGACACTAAAACTATTAAAAAAACGAAAAGCATCCCAAAATTTATGTATGTTCCAGTCAGTGTCAACCTATGAAATTTCCTGAAAAATATGCCATATGTTTCCTCTTTATACCAGAGGAATTTCATGAAATTTGGAAACCGGTAACATTGTCACATAATGCATGATATAGATGAAGGTGATTTGTTTGACAAAAATGCATGTCACATTTAAGTGTTAACATGGTCATAGAAACACTTCATTTTCTAGTAATATTAATATCTACCTAAACTACAATCATAATAGAAAGCTCCATATGCAGATATATTGATCTACTTTGTCTGAGGAATAAATGGAAAACTAAATTAACTCCGACCACTCGACAATGTATAAAGAAAAAAAATACAACATTGGACCTACCAGAATAAATATTTCACATGACATTTTTACTCATCAAGGAGACCAATTGTGCCGGATTATTTTGAAATACATGCATAAATGTAAAATTAATAGCTGGGACATGCTCAACAGTTTTATAATTTAACCTTCTATTGAGACCTTGACCTTGGAACTACCAAAATAAATGCTTCACAAGACATCTCTGCTCATCAAGGAGGACAACTGTGCTAAATAATTTTGAAATCCATCCGTAAATATAGAAGATATTGTCTGGACAAGCTCTATTTATAACCATTGTATCATTTGACCTTCAAAAATGACCGGCTTGACCTTCAACCTACCTGAACAAATGTTTCGAATAGCACTACTACTCATGAAGAAGGGGAACAACTGTGCCCAATTCTTTTGAAATCCATGCATAAATGCAGCAAAATGCCCCGGACAAGCTCAATTTATGATCATTATATCATTTGACCTTCAAGTGTGACCTTGATCTTGGACCTGACTAAATATTTCAAATGGCACTTCTACTCATCAAGGAGAACAATAGCGCCCAATTATTTTGAAAAACATACATAAGTGTAGAAGTTATGGCCCGGACAAGCTCAATTTATGACCATTATATCATTTGACCTTCAAGTGTGTCCTTGACCTTGGACCTACCTGACCAATTGTTTCAAATGGCACTTTTGCTCATCAAGGAGAACAATTGTGCCCAATAATTTTGAAATCCATCATTAGTGTAGAAGTTAGGGCCCGGACAAGCTCAATTTCTGACCATTATATCATTTGACCTTCAAGTGTGACCTTGACCTTGGACCTACCTGACCAATTGTTTCAAATGACACTTTTACTCATCAAGGAGAACAATTGTGCCCAATAATTTTGAAATCAATCCATAAGTGTAGAAGTTAGGGCCCGGGCAAGCTCAATTTATGACAATTTTATTATTTGACCTTCAAGTGTGACCTTGACCTTGGACCTACCTGACCAAATATTTCAATTGGCACTTTTACTCATCAAGGTGAACAATTGTACCAATTTTTTTTAAATCCATCCATTCAATGAAGAAGTGATGCCCCGTACAAGCTAAATTAATGACAATTTTATCATGTGACCTTCAAGTGTGACCTGGACCTTGGACCTACCTGACCAAATGTTTCCAATGGCACTTTTTCTTATCAAAGAGAACAATTGTGCCAAATTATTTTGAAATCCATCTATGAGTGTAGAAGTTATGGCCCGGACAAGCTCAATTTATGACCATTTTATCAGTTGACCTTCAAGTGTGACCTTGATCTTAGTTCTACCTGAACAAATGTTTCAAATGGCAGTTTTACTCATCAATGAGAACAATTTTGCCAAATTATTTTGAAATCCATCCATAAATGTAAAAGTTATGACCCGGACAAATCCGGACGGACGCACATACGCATGCACGCAAGCACTAACGCACATTCGCACATACACCGAGCTGAAGTTGTAACAACTATGTCTCACTCATTGCAAGTGGCTCAACAATAAAGGATTTGGTGACGCAAATAGACGATAAAATTTACTAAAACTTAAAATAATTAGCATAAAAATAATCACAAAACTACATGTATATGCAATCCTAAATTTTGTGTTTTTTTCATCTGTTAACATTCAGCATTCCAAAAAATCATGTTACCGGTTTTCAATTTTCAAGAAAATTTATAATTATAATTTACACATGTATGGCCTAATTTCATATAAATTTGAAAGGTTGACAAGAACTGCAACATAGACAAATCGAAAATTTAATCTAATCAAAAAAATATATGGAGCTGAAATTTGGGGGCATCTGCAAACAAATGTAATATGGAAAGTTTTATGGTACATGTATACATTTGAATACAAAAGTGGTACATACATAATTAAGACTTATTAGGAATCATTTTTAGAATGAAATGGGTCAGAAATTCAAAAATCCTACAGCTTTGGGCTGCTTGAAATTGGGGTGCCCCTATTTTTTGCATCACGTCCAATTAAAATGTTGTAATTTAACAATTAAAATAGATGGATCAGCAAATACTTCATAAAGGCAAGAGTAATGTCTTAGACAATCGCTATGCATAATATTATGGAATTCGCTGCGAGGGCAGAACCCTATGTAAATTTCCTATAGGGTGGAACTCCCCCTTTGCAATACGATTTTTACCACTCCTGCAGTGCCAGGGCAATCCTGCTGATTGGGAAAATTGTAGGGCAAGGGCCTACTGTGCTTGCAGTAGGTGCGGGTAGGGGTTGTTTGGGCATTTTTCTCTCGTCTATCATTTGTCTTCTTTCTCCCTCTCTCTGGGAGACGGTTTTGATAACATAGACTGAAATACTCTCAAAGGGCCGTTACCCCCCCCCCCCCCAAAAAAAAAAAAAAAAAAATCAATCAATCAATCCTCTCCTGCTTGTCAGCGCTGACGAATATCGGGTGACAAACGGCAAAGGGCGGCATAAAGAAATGTCTGAATCTTAATGTATCTAAATGGTGGAAGACAAAACGCTTTCCAATGTTAACACAGTTTTCGGAGATCCTGAACAATTTTATCTACTTACAATTCCTTGTCCAATGAGATGAAAATACACAGTTCCGAGAATAGCTGCTAAGCTCCGCCTGCTTAGTTACTGTTACTACGTCTCACAAGCTTACACAAAGATGGCGGAAAAACAAATGACAAAAGCAAGTGTCTGCTAAATGTTGGCGATCTATGGCAAAGAATCAGCCTCCTCATGATCTACACATGGCAGTTGGCGCATCATGCATTTCCGATGCGTTCTGTTCTTGCAAAGCATGGTAAGTTTATTAAAAGTGGTGTTAGTTTGTTTTCTTTAAACAGGTATACATCCCTCCATTGACTGTTAGGTAAAATCACGGACTTATGTTGGATACTGACCACGTGCGATTTGTTTGTGAGACTATGTCACGTGCTAAGTTGTCGTTGCATTGGCCAGGTATACGCTATCATGTGATTTTTAGTGATATTCTGGGTGTGGCTCGGAACTGTGTATTGCGAGTTCAAGTCAAAAGTCCGTCTGGTTGTTTTGTTTTTTCCTTAACCTTATACAGTTTCTTTTATTTTTTATCATTTCCCTGTTTATATTGCCGGTTGTTGGTGGATTATAGTTTGTAAAATAAATTGAAGTCTCCGTAGTCCTACCAGTGGTAAAAAGCGTCAAAATACAAATCATTATAAAAGTGTACAGCCTTCAGAGTGTGTGCTAATATGTCAGTTGATATGCTTTCTTGTATCATATAACTGGCAAAAAGGAGGAACAAGGTATTTTGAAAAAATTATCTCCGTTAAAATACGGTCTTTGTCTCTGGTTCCCAAGTGAGATACAATCAATGGGATCCTTGCGTTACATTTTTGTTCATTGTATTTTTATCAACTGTTAAACGCATGTACCTTGTATTTTTATCCCCTGTACCTTGTGCTTTTACCATGTAATAAAGCTTATGAAATCGAAAGTAGGTCATTTTAGTTGCGAACTCAAATGACCTAGTTATTTTTAAGCCGGCCTATCACGATAATAATCAATGGCAAAACTCGGGGGCGAAACTGTAGTGAGAAGCTTGCAGAGATACCTCACGATAAAATGTTTTATTCTGATAGAAGAAATTAAAAACAAAATGATATTTTACTTTCGTTTAAAATTGTGATTAGTTTGCTTTTCCGCAGTTTGGTAACTCAAAGTCCATACCTGATACCATAGTGACGATTTTACTTTTGTTACGGACACAGAAAATATAAGATCACGTCTCTTTCTATAGAGAAGCCTATATGATCAAGAAATCCGTTTTAACCAAAAGCTGTCATAGGTGTGGAGGTTGAAAAACGGGAGGGGAGGAACTCGTAATAAAACGTCACTGAGTTGCACATAAAAAGGTTGAAAATTATTTGAGTCTTTTAAGCTGGCAAGTAAAATGACCTCCTTTCGAGTTTTTTTTTTATTGCTTGAACAAAATGGTAAAAAAACAATGTACAAGCCTGGAACCCAATTTCTTGTCTTACCCTTGTTTATATTGCATTGCTGGAAGGAAAACTAGAACAAGAAATTGTGTTTTGCTGAGCAGTTAGACAGTTTTCAAATTTTTTGCCAGTTATCTGGCACAGCATATGCTCATCAACCCACATTTTGTCACCAATCTTGACGGTCGAACTGATTTTCAAATCAATTTGTGTTTAGGCGATTTTACAACTGAAAGGAATATGGAGACTTTAATAGAACATGCATGCAATCATTTGTATGCAAATAAACTCAGCCTTCGCATCAGTGTCTTTGTGTCCACTAGTTGCATATACATGTATAATATCGGCCTTTAGGCCTGGTAAATTGTATGGTGAACAGCAAAGTAGAAGTGATAATTCTTGTGACATGGCGTATGGTACATGTCTTTGATTTTCCACCATTTTTACAAAGGGAAACAACTTTTGTGACTTTCTTTTTTTTTTTTTTTTGCTTCTTCGGACGACATAGCTCTTCCGAAATGCGGTCTACTCTTAAAGTTAAAATGCTGCTAAAGGACTCTGGCACAGGAACAACAAATCCTTTGCTTTATTAAAAAGAAAATTACAAACTTTAAGTTAATTGCTTATTCATCTTTAGAAACTGTTGAAGTATTTCAAAACATCAAAAGATACTTTATTTGCTTTATGCACTCGAAGCCATAGGAGCACCGGAGGTATAAAGTTTCCGGATTGTCCGTACATGCGACAATACTTAAGCATGTCGGTCAGTCCGAATATTAAGTATTTTTTTTTTGTTAAAGCTGCTTTTCGGAAAATATATTTCTTGATTACCATTCGAGCTATAGGGATCATACTTGGTATGGCATTTACTTGGATCAAAATCTTTTCATCTTTTCTACCTATCCCAAGAGGCATGTCCCAGGGTGGGACCAAAGTCTAGAGCTGTGTTACAGGAAAATCTACTCATACTGATTACATGCGTTTGCTGTGTTAATGTTAATAATAATGATATGCATTTCAAGAGAAAACATTGGTAATTGCGTTATCCATAACAGTGTAACGTGACGTCACGTAAGGTTATCAATTCTGGCAAATTTCATTAGATACCAGTGTGTTTAAAACTGCCATAACATCCTTAAAGTCTCCATAGTCCTACCAGTTGTAAAAATCGTCAAAATACAAATCCTTATGAAACCTGTACAGCCTTCAGAATTAATGAAAATATTTCGGTTGATGTGCTACTTTGTATCATTTAACTTGCAAAAAAAGAAGGAATAAAGTATTTTGGAAAAATTATAAGTCTTTCCATAAAATACGGTTTTCGTCGCTGGTTCTCCGTTAAGCAATGAACTAATGCAACCGCGGCACAATTGATGGGATCCTTGCTTTAAATGTTTGTAAATTGTATTTTTATCAACTGTTAAACGCCTGTACCTTGTATTTTATCTCCTGTACCTTGTGTTTTTACCATGAAATAAAGCTTGTGAAATCGAAAGTAGGTCATTTTAGTTGGCAACTAAAATGACCTAGTTATTTTTTCAAATCTATTTTATGGTAAACTCAAGGACGTTTTGATTTTTCAAAGCCGGCCAATCACGATTATAATTAATGGCGAAACTGTAGTGAGAAGTTCGCAGCGATACCTCACGATAAAATATTTCATTCTGATAGAGCTAAGGGGCCTTTGAAAATCAAGATAACTTCAAACGGTTTTTACCTTTTTGTTCTATAATGGCATGCGCATTCCGATAGTAGAAAACCTAAAGATCGATTTTTATGTCATAAGGTCGATTTCTATCTTTACGGGCTCATTTACTGCAATCGACAGACTTGGCACTTGAAAGACGTCACGTTTGGTAAAGGTCTGTCAGTCCTCTCTGTTTCTTGCAGCGTGCTGCAGGCGTAATGCATCATGTGGGTGCATAATAAATTACCCCTTTACTCAGAGATCTAGATATCATAAATTATACCAAAACGTTCAAAATCTTTATAATCCTGTCAGTGATAAAAATGACTAGACACGAATCATTCCGTAAGCGCTTCAACCGTCACATTTCGTTGAGGTGCACATGTTAAGCCATTTAACTGTGGAAAAGTATGAAAACATGTTTCTTAAAGTAAATTAGTTGCTCCAAAAACATTCAATTTTTGTTTTCTAGATCTGGTAGAATAAAACAAAAGCGGGACAATGATTGAGGCCCACGCCCGTGCATTGTATTTTTACAGTTTTATGCAAATTTATGAAATTGGAAGTAGGTCATTTAGCAACAAAAATGGATCAAATAGACCTTTTTCACATTGTTATCTCTCCTAGTCTCGCGGCCCGTTACCTGGCGAGATTTCGCGTTACCTTGCAGGCGTGGGGCAATGTTTGGATACAACAATATAAATTTATAAATTTATGTTTTGATGATAAACTAATTAAATATTTATAATTACTGTAACAACCGAGCGGTATGGGTGCTGTTTTCTATATATTAAGTCAGGATGACACCGTAGACTATCTCTCAGGAATAACCAACAGAAATAAACACATAAAGACCCAGAATATGATTACATAAGATTTAATAAATTCTCTTATGTTTCACATCAAAACAAATATATAGAAAGAACGTGTATGTTGCCTTTTCCAGCAAAACTGGTCCTCAGTCCTTGTATTAATTTAACATTTCATAAAAACTATTTCCCTTAACGCGCCCCAGTGCAATCACCGTGACTGGACTATAAATAGTAACATCAACAAACCCCAATGGCGCGTGATTCAAACAGAAACGTACAGGCAACCCCTGTATACACGGCAACCGAAACGCAGCGTATCCTCTCCGCAGATACTGAACTGAAGGCCAGTTTTGCTGGAAAAGGCAACATACACGTTCTTTCTATATATTTGTTTTGATGTGAAACATAATAATACAGTTGGCTCAGTTTCTCTATAATTAACTTCAGGATTTATACCTGTTTCTGAGTTTTGTGTTGCTATATATTTTTCTTCAAGTCATTGATCCTATTAATAAACTGAGTTCGAAAGAAAACAGCATAAAGAATGCGGCTGTGTAATTGCAGAGTGCGTATTTTAGGCGGATCGTCAGCTTTATTTGTAAAATAAAGACAAGTCTTGACACGTTTTGATGTATACGATTGCAGATAACGATATGAGTAAATGATTAAAACAAGAAAATTATAATTCATTACATGTAAAGTCTCATAGGCGGAAAATCATATGCCCCTTCTGTGTAACGTCTCGCCGATTATCGGAACATAACGCGTTACCTGAGTGGTACGCGCATGCGCAGAAACAATGTGAAAAAGGTCTATTATTTTCAAACTTTTGTTACGTGAAACTCATAGGTGCTTTATTTGTTTAAAGTCTCCATAGTCCTATCAGTGGTAAAAACGTCTAAACTCAAATCATTGTAACAAGCGGTTCAACCTTCACGTTTGGTAATAAAATGTGGGTTGATATGCATATACTGAATCATATAACTGGCAAAAAGTAGAGAAAACAAGTTTTTGAAAAATAACAAATCGCTCCACAAATTAAAACTTCCTGTTCTGGTTTCCTGTCTAGCAATGCTAAATAAACATATGCGGGATAGTGATTGGGACTCCACGCCTGTACATTGTATTTTTACCATTTTATTCAACATAATGAAATCGAAAGTAGGTCATTTTAGTTGCCAACTAAAATGACCCAAATAAGTTTTCAAACCCTTTTTATGTGAAACTCAATGATGTTTTATTGATTTAAAGTTAGCTAATCGCCGTCATATACATTGACGAAACTATGTCGAGAAGCTTGCAGCGATACCTCACGATAAAATTTTTCATGCTGATAGAGCAATGGGGCCATTAAAGTTGACTAATCACGGTCATTTAAAATGACGAACGTATGGTGAGAAGCCTGCAGCGAAACCGCACTATAAAATATTTGATACTGAGAGAGCAATGAGACCTTTAAGATTTATCTTTTTTCTATCTAAACCGCATGCTGCTTCATACTAGGCACGCGACATTGAATCAACGTTGATTCAAAGTTGATTCAGCATCAAGGTCATTCAGCGTTTTATGTCCGGTGGGCGTTGCTTTCCAGTTCGAACCCCGCCTAATCGCGATAGTTCTAATGATTGGTCAAAGCCTGTTTTGATGGATTATGAAAGGAAATTTGATGCTTGCTATAATTTTCGTTAGAATCCTAGCCAATAAGTATCCACTGGACACAAAGCGTTGAATCAGCATTGACTCAACGTTGATTCAATGTCATATGCCTGCTTTGTACTTGCTGTCAAACCTGAGTTAAGGGGTCATCCAAGGAAACCGGAAAAATTGGCTGCTTAAGACAGGCGACCCCCTAGTACAGATTTTTTTGCACTGTATTCTGGTCCACGGGAACCCAAAAAGCTGGCTGCAAAAGGCAGCTGCCCCCCTAACAGTGGTGACTACATAAGCAGCTTTGATAGTATGCACTAGAGTAGAGCCGTTCGCCTATAGCCATTACAAAGAGGATCTTACACGACTGTTCATGTGTTATTGAATTTATTAAACGAGTTGGGGAAAATCATAAGATGCGAGGCTATGCCGAGCATCTTATCGGTTTTCCCCAACGAGTTTAATAAATTCAATAATACAGGAGCACGAATGCAAGATTCTGTTTATCATTTGACACTAAAATTGCATTTTATGAGCAAATTTTGCACTAAAACGTTACGATTTCGCCATTAGAAAACGCGACGTTTTTTTTGTGGACGTCAACGCATAACGTACGACGTAATTTGCATATTTAATCCACTAGTTGATTATCGAATTTAATGCACGGCTTTATTACACTATCAGATGCGACGTCATATGATAAATTGTCAGTCAAACTGCATAAAACGGCAAAAGTAATTTCAAGCTGTTATTTCATTCCATGTTCAATATGAATTTATTGTTAAAGGACCATATCGTTAGATTATTATACGAACATTTGAGTGAAAAATGGCTTTTATACCACCAATAGGGGTATGGGTGTAATCATAATATATAACATTTGTGGTTTATAATGTATAAAAGCTAGATGCCTAAAATGGTTTTGTTAGAGCCATTCAGATTATTGAACAACTTTGGCATTTTTTCACAGAGTCTCTATAAAAAGCCTCTATAAAAAGCAAAAAGTAATATTTTTGCTTTTCGAGGAGTCCATGATATAGTGTAATGAAAATAAATTTCCAGAGGTCTAAACTGTATTTCAAGTGGCCTTATTTATGGCGCATAAACCATTCTTTCAAAACATATTAACATTTGGCTCATTATATTGTTCAAACATATTTGAGCCGCGACAAGACAAAACCAACAAAATGGTATGTGCGCCACACGAAAATTCAGATCAGCATGGACATCCGCCCAGTCTGATCAGTCTTTGCGGTGCGCTTAAAGGGTAGCTAACGGTCTAAGTTACCTTTATTATTGCAGCGAGGACTCTGATCAGACAGGGCGGATGCTCAGGCTGATCTGAGTTTTCGCTGGACGCAAATGCCATTTTTTTTTTTTGCTTTGGTGTCAAAGCTCATTTATTACGGACTTCAAAAAATTACAGTATGCTTTTTCTGGTTTCCTCACCAGATATTGTCAGGGTCACTGACGAGGCTTTATTAGCCGAAACTACGTAGTCTGGCCCATGTTCCTACTTCTGTATGTATTCTCCGCTCTTGAAGGAACTTTTTAAGATTTTAATTCAATAAATATCTTTGACATTCAAAATATAACGGAGTAACGTGCAAATAGCTGGCCATCACAGAGTTATGCAAGTTGGCCATGGTGGCAAACGCTGAATTTGATAACTATCTATCAAGAACACCGAGTGTAGCCGAACAATTGTGCAGTGACGGATGTGTCGTATCAGGCGTGTGTCATGTGAAGGCTTAATCGAAGCTTTGTCTAGTAACCATGACTTTCTCTGTTAGTGTACCTGCATATTTGCTTTCATAGAAGAGCGCACGAAACACAAAGAGGATATTTGACTTTTTTGGCTTGCGATGACGGTCGCAAGCCGGTATTCAAGTGCTTTAGTGATACCGGGTATTACTTCGGAATAGACGATACGTCACGCTTAGTCGGAAAATACCAAGAGAGTCTATTTTTATCCATATCCGATTTACCTCATCTGCTAAAAATAACAGACGGAAAATCTATTTTTGATAGTGCATGTACTTTGTTTTGATATTTCCGTTAAAAAGCACGTTTTTCTTTCACAAGTGCCTTGAACTTGGCCACATATCTCTTTCTTTTTATAAACTGATTGCATAAAAATGAAATTCTTAATTTAATGCAAAATATTTGGCTTTGCATCCTTAGATATATACCAAAACCTGTGTAAGAAACAGTGTATATTTATAGCTTAGTTTACAAGCATTAGCTTTTTACCAAAATCATGCAGCGGCGTCGCGAAAAATAGGCCTTAGGGTATCGCATAATCTGACTAGTCAGAGCAGCCGGCACACTGTCCAGAGCCGGTGCATTCTTGGGGTCTGATCAGTCTTTTTCGGCATATATATTCTTCATGATGCAGACATCTTTCATGCTGAGGATAGACTGATCAGACTGCGCTTATGCCGAAATGGGCTGATCTGTGTATCTGTAAAAAAATAGCGAAGTTCAAATTCATTGTTTTGATTTAGAAACATGCGCTTTTAACGATTTTTCCCGTTATCACTCATCACATTTACTGAAAAAAGCATCCCATCCATCCGTGTGTGTGGCTTTTATGTACAACTGACCGTGTTATGCATGTAATAGCTGGTAATGTAGGTGAGTATTATTAACGCATACGCATTGCAACAGGCATAAGCGATATAATGTACGCATTTTTAGCTTCTGATAAATTTCCTATTGGCCATCAACATGTTCATGAATAGCCTGAACTGGAAACCTCTTCATCGAAAGCCAAAAAGGGGACAATTCAGAACCGTTAAAATTTAAATCTCGTTGAGGCCGACTGTTAGGGAATCATTGACAGCTTTATGACAATGGATTGTTTGGTTGGATGATGCGATGATGCTGGGTATAACTTCCAGTGCCGGGACGTACTACTGATTTGGATTATAGTTGGGCAAGGGCCTACTGTGATTGCAGTAGGTGCGGATGGGGGTTGTGTGGACATTTTTCTTGCTTTTATAACACTCTCTTATGTTGCCTTTTTACTTCACCTATACAAATGTACAGAGAAACATTTACTCTCATCGACGGTTTCGTTAGATGAACCTATACTGGGCTGACGATGTTCATACATCCATGAACAACACTCATTCATATAAGCGTAATTATCCGTCACGGATAATTCAAAAAAATGATTGGCCGATGTAGCGTTTGATATACGTCATGTCATAGTGGCGGCTGTTGTACATCATTATAAAACACGTTGGTTTATAACTATTCTTCGTCCTTTCCTCGGCGTTAAATTAGTCAGAACTTCACAAATAAGTAACAAAATTGATGTGAAAACATAGCATAAATATAAAAGATAAATTTCATTTCTCGGAAGTTCATGGAAGTATGAACGCAATGGGTTCGATGTTTTGTTGCTCCCAAATGGTGTAAAGCAAGTTATTTTCTCGAACAATAGCAGCATGCATTTTCTTCTCAGAGTGTCAAAATTGCCACTGATGCCACTAAAACCAAAAATAAACTTCAGTAAATATAAATTTATTGTCTTCTTTGATGCCAAGTTCAGATATGCCAAAATTCCATAGACATGGGTTTTAAACAGCCTTTCCTAAAATTTGATTCAAACTAAGTGACTCAGCAGCCGTAAAGAAAAGACTTGAAATAGGTTCATATGGTAATTTTCCTTGATGGATGGATGGATGACTTGCGATTTTACGTCCTTTTCAACAGTATTTCAGTCATATCAGGACGATGGGCTTGTGATAATGAAAGGCTGTGTGCATGCCTAACGGTCAAAACGTTTGAAAACTCTCTCTCTCTCTCTCTCTCTCTCTCTCTCTATGTGTGTGTGTGTGTGTGTTTTTAAATATTTCATCAGTTTGTTTTTCAAACAAATTCTACACTTGTTTTTACCTCACACCTATGGATAATGCCACCATTCAAAAAGTTAAGAAATTAAATGCTTTGCTTATTAAAAGATAGCAACAGAAAGTGCACCAACTATTGGGTTCACTTCAATAACAACTCATGAAAATTTCACTGGCTTAGATGGGCAAGCCTTCCTTTTAAAAGGAAATTATCAGTGTAAGATCGATTTTTATGTCACCGAATGAATACCAAAAGCAGTATTTTCACGAGTGGCGAAGCCACGAGTGAAAATACTACTTTTGGTGTTCATGAGTGAAATATAAATCGATCCTACACAGAAATAGTCAAATTTTCTGTTTCTTTTATGCTTTAAAATTGCAACAATTCAGTTAATTCCAAGCATCAACCATCACGATAAAGACACAACTTTTTATCTAGCCGTTCTGCGTCAAGTTTGATGCTTCCAGCGTGTTTAAAGGGTATGATATTGAAAACGGCTTAAAATTTCATTCTGATAATCTGATCTCAAGAAATTTGCTATTAAAGCTTGCCTACAGGAGACTTAGGCGGCCTGACGTCGCGTGCACTAACAATGTTACTTTGGCGCTTTAAGTGACGTCAATAAAGTCGTAATGCCGTGCAGACATGCGTGACGTAATTATGTCAAGCCCGATAAAGTTTAATCAGTTAATCAACAAATAAATAAGACTATTTCACAAAAATCCTATTTTACACAGTGAAATCTAAAGTGATAATTTCTCAAGTGAGATTTTCAGTTTCGATTTCATCGAGAAATCTCTATAATTCATAAAAATGTATAAAAGATATTAGTTTCTTAGCGTCTATATCAGCGAGTAAGATACGCATCCTTTGGTGTAGTAAGAAAACTGACGCGTGCAACATTCGCTTAGTCGATGTAAAATGCATTTGGAAATATGAGGAAAATGTTTTATATCTCAACTGATAATGACTGACAGACATTCGTTCTCGTAATCAGCCAAGCCATTATCTTTCAGTACTGTGTTGGTTTTGTCATGTCGCAGCTCATTTGTATTGCTTAATCCCTGGACGTAGGCTCTACAAGCAAGCTCATACATGTTGTAGCGGGTAATAGCTGTCCAACGGCTCCGGCGCGCAAACAGCTTGTACACTTGGTTTAACTTTGCTTTAAGTGGTTGGAATCATCTGATGTCAAATGGCTACAGTGAAGAGGCAATGCGAGGGGTATATTTTCTTTCCCTGCCAATTCTGTCACAGGGTTACACACATGCTTCTTGTGGCCCTTTATAAAGTAGTAGAAATATCTGATCTTCATTTTTAGGTCTCTGCGCGTACGTTAAGAAATGCTCCCGAAGAAAGTCTCTAAATATGACACTATTGGACCATCCTGAGTCAGACATCACAGCTGTTGTAGCAGCACTTTTGCCCTTTAGAAGGTCTTCACATAGCATTTTCCCCTCACTGGTAAAAACAAAAGAAAAAGATGGAGTCGCAAAACCAGCAGCACAATCACAGGATATATGTGTTGTTGTTTCTGCCATGGGACTCGCAACTCGTTTGTTATCCATCCAAGCAAAGACCCGGGTTGGCGCATGTTCTGTAGATATCCCTGTCTTATCTAGGCTATTAATTAGGTGAGGCTTGTCAAGCTAATCGTTTTCTGTCAACTGTCAACATATTTTCAAATTCAGTGTGATAATTATCAATAATAGTGGAGTTGGTTGACGTTGCCCTTACTCTTGTGCTCTCAGCTTACACAATTTATCCAGTAGTCACTTAATACCTTTGTAGGTAAATCTGTTGCGACATGACGAAGATCCATTCCACCGTATCCATAACCAACTGATGCCATATATTTAACAAGCTCAGCCAAATCAACTTCTTCCTGCCATGACAGAAGAAATTAAGGTCCAGACGCAGAGGTAGTCACTGAAATGCGCCCAGCTACACGGTCCGTTCGGGTTGTTACAGGCGCACCATAGTCAATGGCAGCAAGATTTACACTCCGATTTTCAAGTTTAACACTGTTGTAGTCGAGTTCTAATAATATTGTGACGTTGGCTACTGGAATCTGGAAATATAAAATTTAAACTCTGTTGAAGTTTCATAAATGATTACAGGCTCATAAGTTCATATTCTATTCAGAACATGGTTTGATCTATATACACTGTTCAGCATAAGAAAATATTGAATAGTCCCTAAACTTAAACTTAAAGGCATAGCCGCGACACGAGAAACCAACAAACATGCATGTGCATCCAGGAATGACTCAATTCATCTTGGGCATTCGCCAAGTCTGACTAGATACTCCACTGTCCGCATGGACCTAGCTTAAATCCTTAGCTATCTTTTAAGCGCATAGCGAAGACCTGATCAGGGCGGGCGGATGCCCAGGCTGATCTGAGTCTTCGCTGAGCGCATATGTCACATTGTTGGTTTTGATGTTAAATATTGACCGAGAGAGTGTACTACAGTACAGACAACATTAAATCTACCCAGTGGATTTCACCGCTACCACCACGTTAATGGAATGGTACCGCACCGGTAATGTCGTTTGAATGACGCAGGAGCGCCACGGAACGCACCGATGTTTCAGACCACTCCATTCCATCGGGACCGCTCAATAGAATGGTAACTTGTAAAAGCGGATCATCAAGTATTGGACGAAATAATCTATAGCTCACCTGAGCATTTTGGCTCATAGGTGAGCTTTTAGTATACCAATGCATCCGTTCTCCGTCGTCCACCATTTTCAGAGGGCTTCTTCTCCAAAGCCGCTTGTTCAAACGAAGCTAAATTTCATGTGAAGCCTCCAAGGGTAGGAGGAACAAATGTTTGTTCGGGATATCTGGATATCTGGGTCACATGACCAAGATGGCAGCCCCGCCCATATATGGTAAAAACCCTTCAGAGATTTTCTTCTCCAGAACCAAAAGGCTTATGACCTTGAAACTAGGTATGTACCATTGGATACTCGGGCCCATTATCTTTTATACCAATGATGACCATGCATAGACTTTGACCTAATTTATGACACTCAACTTGGATACGTTAGGCTTTTGTATGAGAAAACGCTTAAACAGTAGATATTTCAGAAACTATTTAAGTCAAAGGTACAATATTTGGTATATATGGTCAACTAAATGACAAGATGAAGACATTATGTCACAAAAGGCAAGGTCATGCTGTTCATCCGTCCGTCGACAAGATTTTCAAAAATCTTATCCTTTGAAGCCACTGGGCTGATTGAAGCCAATTTTCATATGGAGTCTAAATGGGATAGGGCAACGGAAGTTTGTTCCCGTAGTCTAGGCCACATTACCAAGATGGCCGCCATGCTCATATATGGTAAAAACCCTTCAGAAATATTCTTCTCCAGAATCAAATAGCCTATGACCTTGAAACTAGGTGTGTAGCATCGGACACTCGTAGTTTATACCTATGATGACCGTGCTTTGACCTTGACCTTATTTATGACATTGTCAACTTTGGTACATTAGGCTTTTATGTGGGAAAATGCTTAAGCAGTGGATTTCTCAGAAACTATTTAAGTCTAAGGTATAATATTTGGTATCTATGCTCAACTGAATGACCAGATGAAGATATAATGTCGCTAAAGGTCAAGGTAATTCTGTCCGTCCGTCCGTCCGTCCGTCGTCAGGATTTTCAAACATCTTCCCTGAAACCACTGGTTGATTGAAGCCAAATTTCAATAGGAGTCCTAGTGGGATGGGAGAACGAAAGTGTATTCCCGGGGTCTGGGTCACATGACCAAGATGGCCGCCATGTCCATATATAGAAAAAAAACACTTAAAAATTCTTCTTCTTCAGAACCAAAAGGCCTGCGACCTTGAAAGATTGTATGTAGCATCGGCACTCGGGCCCATCATAAAATGTACAAACGATGACCATGCGTTGACCTTGATTTAAACTAGAACTGTCGGAGAATCCGACTATACCCCCGCTTAACTGCTTAAACAAAGGGTGTTGTTTTCGTTACAAAAAGCATAGAGAGAGAACTCATTGTCACCATGTATACCAAATATCAATATTCTATATAAATCCCTTTCTATGTAATACGGAATAAAATGATTTCACAGAGGCAAAAAGAAAAAATAATAAATGCATGTAAGACAGAAGTCTTTATCAGTTTGTATACCAAATATGAACATTCAAACTTGAATGGTTGCTGTTAAATCTGTTACAAAAACATTGCATTATTCAAATGCAGGAGAGTAAGAAAATTGGAAAAATACAGGGAGGAATAAGCTAGAGAAGGCTCTCAGTCCCACAATACAGGAAGTCATCATCAACCTGCATACCAAATATGACTACTCTAGCTTGCATGGTTGTGGAGAAATCTTTTTTGAGGAAAAAATACATTATTCAAAGTATGGAAAGAAAGAAAGTCGGACAAATACATGGAAGAATAAACATGAGATGGCTGCTTCTCAATCCCACGATACAACATGTCGTCATCAACCTGCATACCAAGTATGACTACTCTAGCTTGCACGGTTGTGGAGAAATCGTTGACGAAAAATTTCATTATTCAAAGTATGGAAAGAAAGAAAATTGGACAAATACAGGGAAGAATAAGAGGAGAAGGCCGGTTTGCAATCCAACGATACAACAACTTGTCATTAACTTGCATACCAAATATGACTACTCTAGCTTGCATGGTTGTGGAGAAATCTTTGAGGAAAAATTTCGTTATTCAAAGTATGGAAAGAAAGAATATTGGACAAATACAAGGAAGAATAAGCAGGAGAAGGCTGGTTCAAAATCCCACGATATAATATGTCGTCATCATCCTGCATACCATATATGTCTACTGTAGCCTGCATGGTTGTGAAGGAATCTTTGACGAAAAATTTCATTATTCTAAGTATGGAAAGAAAGAAAATTGGATAAATACAGGGAAGAATAAGCAGGAGAAGGCAATCCCACGATACAATAAGTTGTCATTAACCAACATACCAAGTATGACTACTCTAGCTTGCACGGTTGTGGAGAAATCTTAGACGAAAAATTATATTATCAAAGTATGGAAAGAAAGAAAATTGGACAAATACAGGGAAGAATAAAAGGTGAAGGCTGGTTCTCATCTCAATCCCAAGATATAACATGTCGTTATCAACCTGCATACCAAATATGACTACTCTAGCTTTGATGGTTGCGGAGAAATCTTTGACGAAAATTTTCATTATTCAAAGTATGGAAAGAAAGAAGAATTGGACAAATACAGGGAAGACTAAGCAGGAGAAGGCTGGTTCTCAATCCTCTGATACAACATGTCGTCATCAACCCGCATACCAAATATGACTACTCTAGCTTGTATGGTTGAGGAAAAATCTTTGACGAAAAATTCAATTATTCAAAGCATGGAAAGAAAGAAAGTCGGACAAATACAGGGAAGAATAAGCAGGAGATGACTTTTTCTCAATCCCACGATACAACATGTCGTCATCAACCTGCATGCCAAATATGACTACTCTAGCTTGCATGGTTGTGGAGAAATCTTTGAGGAAAAATTTCATTATTCAAAGTACGGAAAGAAAGAAAATTGGACAAATACAGAGAAGAATAAGCAGGAGAAGGCCGGTTCTCAATCCCACGATACAACATGTCGTCATCAACCCGCATGCCAAATATGACTACTCTAGCTCGCATGGTTGAGGAGAAATCTTTGACGAAAAATTTCATTATTCAAAGCATGGAAAGAAAGGAAGTCGGACAAATACAGGGAAGAATAAGCAGGAGATGACTTTTTCTCAATCCCACGATACAACATGTCGTCATCAACCTGCATACCAAATATGACTACTCTAGCTTGCATGGTTTTGGAGAAATCTTTGAGGAAAAATTTCATTATTCAATGTACGGAAAGAAAGAAAATTGGACAAATACAGAGAAGAATAAGCAGGAGAAGGCCGGTTCTCAATCCCACGATACAACATGTCGTCATCAACCCGCATGCCAAATATGACTACTCTAGCTTGCATGGTTGAGGAGAAATCTTTGACGAAAAATTTCATTATTCAAAGCATGGAAAGAAAGGAAGTCGGACAAATACAGGGGAGAATAAGCAGGAGATGGCTTGGAAGAAATCTTCGACGAAAAATTTGATTAAAAGGGGACGGAAGGACAGACGGACGGACGGACGGACGGACGGAAGGAAGGACGGACGGACATTTGTAAACCAGTATACCCCCCCCACTTTTTCAAAGCGGGGGTATAATTATGACACTGCCAACTTTGGTACGTTAGGCTTTTATATGAGAAAATGCTTAAACAGTGGATTTTCCAGAAACAATTTAAGTCTAAGGTACACTATTTGGTTTATGTGATTAACTAAATGACCAGATGAAGATATTATGTCGCTAAGGGTCAATGTCATTCTTTTACCTTTGTTTAAGGTCAGTAAGATTCTGTCGCGAATCAAGATTTTCAAATATTTTCTCCTCTGAGGCCACTAGGCCGATTGAAGCCATATTTCATATGGAGCTTCACTGGGTCAAAGAAACCAAATTTTGTTCAGATGGTCTTGGTCACGTGACCAAGATGGTGACATGCCCATATAAGGTCAAAACCCTTCAAAAAACTTCTCCAGAACCAAATGGCCAGTGACCTTGTTGCTTGGCTGTTACTGAAGGTCAGGGTCATTCTTTGACCTTTTATCAATGTCACAGATTCTCTCACACTCACCCGTCAACATTTTTAAACGTCTTTTCCCTTGAAGCCACTGGGCTGATTGAAGCCATATTTCAAATGTATCTTCACTTGGTCAAAGGAACCAAAGTTTGTTCAGATGGTCTTTGTCACAGGACCAAGCTGACGTCCACGTCAATATATATCCATCTTCTTCTCCAGAACCAAAGCCCCAGTGACCTTGAAACTTGGTATGTAGCATTTGGGACTCGGGCCCATTATAGTTTATACAAATGATGACCATGCATTGACCTTGGCCTAGTTTATGGCAATGTCAACTTTGATACATTGTGCTTTTATATGGGAAAATGCTTAAACAGTGGATTTCTTAGAATTTAATTAAGTATAAGATTTAATATTTGGTTTGTATGGTTAGCTCAATAGGCAAATGAAGATATTTTGTCACTAAATGTCAAGGGCATCTGATACCTGTGTTCAAGGTCGCTGAGATACTCTCACCAGTCAACATTTTCAAATAGCTTCTCCTCAGAGGCAAATCGGGCCGATTGAAGCCATATTTCATATGGAGCTTTCTGGGTCAAAGGAACAAAAGTTTGTTCAGATGGTCTTGGTCACATGACCAAAATGGCCACCACGCCCATACATGGTAAAAACCCTTCAACAGTCTTTTTCTCAATAGCCGAAAGGCCTACGAGCTTGAAACTGGGTATGTAGCATAGGGCACACGGGCCCATCATAGTTTAAACTATTTACAGTGATTTTCTTAATATTTTGGAAATGGTGCCGGTACCCACTGGATTGGTAAAAATAGCGCGGTATTTTCATGAAATTGGGATTGTTTGGTAAACGCATTTGTCGTCAATCTATACTGGACAAAAAAGGTTAAGGATCAAACATTAAACTGAATTTTTTATAATCGAAAAAAATAATTTTCAAAAAATCATTTTCTTCTGTTGAATATATCTACTAATGCTGCACAAGATTCCATGACACATATTGGAATCTGATCACATGACACACCAGCAGAAATGAAGAAACAAGCATACCCCTAAAATCAAAGTGAAAACTGACATTAACACAAAACTGAATGTCCATTATTTTTGGCTTTATCAATGCAAAATCATTTTCAGTTCTCAATGTGACCTCCAAGGGCTAAAATATCTGCATGACAGCCACTCGTTATGCTTCTGGTAAATTTCGAGAGGCCCTGTTTAGGGACTCGCTTGCCATTTTTCACAAAAAGCCTGAATGAGCTCTCCCTGAGTTTCAGAAAGCCTCTCGTGATCAGGATTGGCGGTGTAACATGTCCAAAGAATGCTTAGTCGGATTTGAAGCTGATCTGGATTTTAGATCAACTTGGCATGTCAAAGCGGGCGTTTGTTTCTGTCGCTAGGTACTGGTCCACCACATTTGCCCTGTAATTCGATGATGCCATCGCCAAAATCTTCAGCATACGGTCTCGTAATTGGATAAAACGTGTCATTCCTAGCTCGAACACCAATCAGAGCACCTCTGTCTGGCATGCGCAAGACCACACAGCTGCCAACCCAGATACCGCACCATACCATCATCCACCCTCCTCGAGACATGTCATATTCCGCAACACGATTTAATTCATAGTCTATATGACGTGTTCATGGCAGGCGTTACACCCTTCTCCCATCATCGTGGGTATCTGCATTCAAATCTGGACTCATCTGTGAAAAGAACATGGGTCCAATGACCCAGCTGCCAATTTGTGTGACTTTTTGCCGACTATCGCATCGCATTTCTATGGAATCGCATCAATCCTGGCCTCATTACCAGCATGCACTTGCGGAAATTAGCTGTGTAAAGTCTGTTTCCAGCCGTTTTCGCTGAAATTGACCGATTAAATCATTTAATTCACAAACAATGCGCGTCCTCGCAGCGTTATTGTCATGAACCAGTAGCTTGGGACAGAGACTATCGTCCGTATGGACAAGTCTTGTTATTCGCAAGTTTTTATCTGATTGAACATGCTTGACAAATGTTACAAAACAGCAATACTAATCACCAGAGGCTTCAGGAACCTCCTGGAGGGCTAATTCAGGCCTTTCATGAAAAATGGCGAACGAGTCCCCAAATAAGCCTCTGGCGCTTAACCAAAAGAACACCGACTAGCTGTCATGCAGTTATTTAGACCCCCAGAGATATTGATGAGCACTGGCAATGGTTTTGCATGGATAAAGCCAAGAATCACGGACATTCAATTTTGTGGTGCTGCCAATTTTCACTTCAGTTTTAGGGGTATATCTGTTTATTTGTTTCTACTGGTGTGTCACGTGACCCGATTCCAATATTTTTAATGCAGTTCTGTGCCGATCTGACAGATGTATTGAACAGAAGAAATTTATTTTTGGGTAATTTATTTTTCATGATTTAAGTTTTAGTCAAATATTTGATCCCTAACTTCTTTTGTCCAGTATATATCTAAACGCAAGGCAAATGCATGAAAATAACATTTGTAGAGAAAAGAAATATAATATTCTAATAAACAAGACTGGTGTGAAAAACATTTGATGCAGCAGAGAATTAGCTCTAAAATTGATCATGATTAGATCTGGTACTTCATCGACACTTAGTACAAGTACTAACTCCATCATGATGCATAATGCAAATTTGTTGTTGCATGCAAAGAGTGTAACTAAAGATATCATAATATTTATTTACACTGTCTGCATCCAACATAATGATAAGTTAATGAGTGTAAAAACCTATCACAATTTGCATATGTTGGCATCTTGGTCTTGGAATAGGACTGGCTGGTGACAAAGTAATTGAAAGTCAAGACTGCTTGCTAGTTACTGCAACCAACTGCAATGAAATAGTTACTGCAGCATAATTTCCATTTTATATAAATAATTCGAGAGGAGCATGGCAACACCAATGATGTCATAGATCTATTACTATCGCAACTATGGAATTACCAACTGTTTTGCTTAGTACCTTGGCGGAATGACATTTCGATGATGTCACTTTGACATATGATCAGTATGAACTCTTAGTTGATAAGGTAACAGATATATGACGCCATTTGTTAATGACACTACAGTCTGACATTCTTTCTGACAGAAACGTCAGATTTTCTCAAACAAATAAATTATTCTTAAATCATTTAATAGCGTGTTTATAGTGCGATTTCTCTCTGTCTCATATTTTTAAAATTTTGTACAATAGTGTGTTTCTGCTGTTGCGTTAAACAAGAGTCTCCCTCAAAGCACATCCTCATAAGAGCGCAGAGGGTTTGCTGGGACAGCCTGTTCCTGGTGTCTGTACACAGGAGATTAATCAGGCTGAATGCCCTCTCAACTGATGCTGTGCTGGAGGGGATCAACCTGGATAGAAGCACCAGCTGGAACATAGATGGGAAAGTAGCTCTTAAAATGTTGTCATCCAGGAAATCTTGTAGGAAGTCTGTCTTGGGACTTCTCTGCATGAAAGATAAAAACGTGAGTAATACAATTCAATAAAATTAAAGACGTATTAGGCTTGTTCTTTTTACCCCAATTCCACCCATTTTCAGAAAAAAAATCATCTGTTAAAGACATGAAGTATATTTTTCATCTTTGTCTTTCATTTTCAGATCAACACTGCTTAGGCATTAACAGCCAAAATTAGCTAGAATGTCCCACATCATACAATAAAACTGTTGTTATAGAGTGTGTTTACTGCTGTCAGTCGTGGTCAATATTTGCAGAAACCTATAAAGTTTACAATAAACAGGATCTGTAAAATAAAAGAAAACACAACAAAACGATCCCTGTGTTCAAACAACAACAGAATTAAATCAAGAAAAATGATCAACTCTGAATACCTAAGCATGAACGTCTGATGCTAAAATATTTGGAACTCAGCATCTGCAGTTGCTTTTCCGAAGAGAAGAGAGTGTAGCCTGTGTCTTGTGTCCATTGTATTCATCAGCTCTCATTTGGCCGTAGTAAGATGTAAGGGTTTCAACGTCCGCCTTATAGTGGGAGGAATCAAACTAAGTATATTGTAACCATTTGTATCTAACCGTTTACAGTACAATGGCACAGAAACAGAGAACAATTAACTGAATATTAAGTTGAAATGGATACTAATTATTTATTGCACAAACTGTAAAATTTGTTGTAAAACTATAAATGATCATAAAAACTTTAAAGGTTATCTTTGTCGCTGGTTTAATCGGATATATAAAATCATAAAATGACTGCACATGTTCAGCTATTTATAGTATACTTACGTTTCCATAGTCTGTGAGACCCAACACTGTATCAGGCAGTCTACATTTCTTGAAGACTGAAAATGCTTGGAGAACAGGTTTAATCAGATATATAAAATCATAAAATGACTGCACATGTTCAGTTATTTATAGTATACTTACGTTTCCATAGTCTGTGAGACCCAACACTGTATCAGGCAGTCTACATTTCTTGAAGACTGAAAATGCTTGGAGAACAGGTGTGGTGTTGAAACCATCCTCAAGTTCCTGAATCAGCTTGTATACCATAGGTACTGCCAGCTCTTCAAGGACTTGCTCTGGTGTATAAATATTCCTATCTCTGTAAAGATAAAAGTCACGTTTTACAAAAAAGAGAAAATTATCACTTCGAGAAACAGCTTACTAAATTTTTAACAGCTATATTTTGGAAAAAAAATCATAAAGCTGCCATACTGCTGTTAGTATTGTGGAGCAATTTAGAAAACTCTGTGACTAATAAGGTAAGCCAAAATAAAAAGTTCATCTGAACAAGGTTTTGTCGACAGCATAAATATTTTAGTATCAGAAATAATACCGCAGCCTTCTGGTGTAAATTGTTCTTTCATCGATTTCTTCAAACAAGTTAGCTGCCTTTCCCAGGAAGAGGTCAGAAGCTTGAGGTTGGTTTACAGCACAAAATTTGTCTATCAGTAAATGAAGGGTGTCTGTCAGTTCCTGTAAACCAAATGATGAAAAGTTTGTACATATGCAGAGCAGACACACAACATGCAGATTAGTCAGATGAATAAGTGTTATTTAATATTGCAAACAGGTAATTATGAACTATGTTTCTGACAGATTATTCAATGTGTTTGAGAGTCAGTTGGAAAATATACTTTTGCTTAAGTCTGTGTGAGGGGGGGGGGGGAGGGGGGGGATCATGGCCTGCGTTGCACATTCCATTACTGGTCACGAGCAGTCTCAGTACTTCAGTGTATTCCTTGATTTCAAAGGATATTGCTTTTCAGAACGTACTTAAATGAAAATGTATATCATAAAAAAGTTTCTCAGAGTGCATCATACAAATGTTCTTTTACCTTAAGTTTGATAGAAACCATTGAAAATCCACCGACCCCTGCAGGTATGAATACATCTGCCATCCGACAGTTAATGATTGTCGAAACCTCGGTGTATTTTTACATTAACACTATTTTACATCGCATGAATATTGAAACAACTTAGGTAAACATTGTTATGAAATCTATGTCACGACATGTGATTATGACATACTGATTTGTTCTGACGTCATGTAAAAGAAATTAAGGCAGCGACACCAATATTTTCTATAACGAAATGTTTTGGAATTTTGGCCCCAAGCTGTGACTGCCAGTCGAGGCAATTAAAAACAGTACCAACTCTGCCTCGACTGGCAGTCACACAAATTTTTGCTATGCTGTCAGTCGAATCGTCAGCCACGAGCCTCTTTGCACAGTAACTGTTTTACATAGGTTAGCAAATATGTGTGGCTCCCGTGATCATAACTTACATGTTAATTTGTAATCTACGTGATCTGTTTAATATGCAGCTCCCGGCCATCAAGTCCATTACAGAATATTAACAATGTGAAGCTTGATAGTCTCTGGGAGACGTCCCGATATAGACTGAAATACTGTCTCAAAGGGTCATTAAACCCGAAACAATCATAATTCAATTTCAATCAAACTGTTTGTTTTTTTTTTGGTCGAGTTGCGGGACTGACAATGTCCTTTTAGTAGTTTCAAATCATTACTTTTAACATCTTTCGGTTTCTAAACTCAATTATTCGCCATTTAAGGAGATTTAGTTTTAGAGTATCCGAGTCTAGCGGCATTGTAGATGGGATGATCTCGTATACGTAGCAAAAAGTCAATTTCTATAATGAGAACAGGAAAATAGTAAACAAAGATTATGTAAAAGGACAATCTAAAAAGGAAATAAAAGCTTGACCAATAAATTTTACTTTTGGTTAAGATATTGTTATGTCTAATACAATTCAAGCGTTTCATTTTCTCTCAAGAAACAATTCCGACCGAATCTTACGTGACACAAACAATTCGATTTCTTAGCGGTAAGGGACAGGCTAGAATAGAATAGAAATACGCGTTTAACCGTAAAGCAACCAACACTCGTTGGTTGGTTCCTATAAATTATAGGTGTAAGTTGCGGATTGTAAAAACTGTCCCTCGGAATCCCTGTTTGACAATGCTCGGCAAAGCTCGTTATACCATGACGGTTTGTGTTCAATCTAGATCTCACATCCATGAAAGGTACTTGAAATCCAAAGCCTCTGTTTACCACGAGTGCCATAGCAGGGTATTCATGAGTTTTTTGTAACGACAATTCTTATCTCATCCAAGACTGGTAAATCATCACACATGGTTCATGCAGAAAGTGCACTATACTTTTAAGAGGCCACTTGTCTACGTCGTCAAGTGACTTTGGTTGTACATGTACAGATGATAACATTTTTGTAAGCGGCTAAATAACATCAATATACCTTGCCGAACGTTAACGTAACGAACCGAACTTCAGTCGTTGGAAGCATCAGCTTCTTCAAACTTTAAGAGAAAAAAAAAAACACTCTTAGACGCTAAAATCATGCATTTCAACTAGATCTTCATTTGTGACGCAAGCGGTTTGCCAAGGAAATGTATCGGGCATGAGGTTGGGGTGTCGACAGAGAAGCTGTCCCTCGGATCACTGTTTGGCAAGTCTAATGATGCCGAACAACAACTCTTGGTACAGACGTTTCTGTGCACAACTTGCATCCTTGAAAAAATCCCTCAGTCGCCTTATCTATCTATAGAGCGGTAGTTGTTAAAATGGAAACTGCGGGGTCAGTAATATTCATTTGGAACTCAGACTCATCACATTAGAGTAATTCATTTTCTGAACGGTCGTCTACGCACAAAACAATAATCCCAGAAAAAATGGCGGCCAATTTTCACAAAAATTGCCACTGATTATGCCACCTGTCATAGTTACCAAAATGACTAATTCTACTGAAATACAGAATAAGAATAACATTTTGAGTTTCATTATGAGCATGAACTCAGTTCAAGACCCAAACGGACTTCCTCAAGTAGAAAATAATGACCACAATCTGATGCACCCAGTTCGAAGAACCGGAAAAACCCCAAACTCTGCCACAAATTATTTTGCAAAGAAAATTGTCGCACAAACCGATTTCGGAAATATTAATAAAAGTTCATAGTCAGGATATTATTAGTCCTTCATTCAAGTGTAGTGCTATGGTGGGAGAAACCCTTGTGACGTAGAAATCGATGAATGATGTAAGTGCAATTTTCGAAGGTCAGCTTCACACGTGCTCGTGTTGACTGTTTTATGAACTAAAACAAGTAGTGAACTTTGGCTTGAACATTAATTCTGCATACATGTACCTGGAAGCTTTGAAGAAAAAGGGATAAAATTAGTGACTGTGTTAAATGTATGTTTCCTACTTGTTGTTTCCACCAGATTCAGAGGACTGCAACTCCCCCCGCCCAACCCCCTTCCCCCCACCCACCAACAACCAACCACGCACAAGCTGATATAACCACATAAGGAACGCGCAAGCCCGCTAGTCAGAAATTCCTTACCTCATATGATTTTTGCTGTGCGTCACATGATGTGTACATCCTCTTAGAGAAAAATAACCTAAAATTTATGCCTAACTGATAATCAGACCAGATGTTTTAGCCATCCCCTAATTATCTGGACACTGCAGGTATCAGATTTACGTGCTCTGTGAACTACTTACCCGATAACTCTGGTTGCTGGTTAAAAAAAAAAACCCAGGTTATTTAAGCTTCGAGTATTGTTATCAGCATTGCTACTGAAACCTGATTCACGGTGTTAGTGCGCGCTTAAAGAACGCCCTCATAAAATACTCTAGAAAATTGCTTATCCAATGATAAAGATTTGTCTACTTTTATTCTAAATACAGTCTGTGTGTGAAGACATATTTTTGAAGTATCAGACAAAAACAAGTTTGCAATACAACTGGAACTATTTTTTTATAAGGTGAGTACTGTTTCGCTGGTTCCCGTGCCATTATAGAATTGTTATATTAAAAAACACTTAAATTTTAACGTAGAAGTCCGTTCAAAACGCCTAAACAACATAACTTTTAACGAGGATTTCGATTTTCTAGTTTATATCAAGATAAGGATGCGGGATATTTATGTTTTATTTTTAAGTAGAGATCATCGGTTAACGGCGTTATCTTTACCACGTGGGGCACTGCTGCGAAATTGCATAAATGTGTATTATTGATTGGTATACTTGAGGATTACACGACCGGTTTCTTTAGAAACACATGTGAAATCGATACACCGAGCAACCCGAGTTTATATAGTAATAAGTCGGGTCGGTCGTGGTCAATTCTCTAAGAGCATGTTCACAGCATAAGTGAAGAGCAACTTTTTATCACATATGAATATATTCTATCCTGTTCTGGGCTACATTGGTTCCCCTTTCCCTCCCCCCCCCACCCCCCACCCCCCCATATTCAGAACTGACTTATGCTGTGCATCAGGTGAGAACATCTGTTTGTCCAAACAGTCCGACCCTAATGCCAAGTACAGACATGCTACAAAGCTCCGGACTGCAATATGATCAAGTTTTAGTGAATTTCAGAAAAGAGTAAGGTCTTTGTTTTTTTAATGGGTTAAATCTACTCATATGACATATGCCATGAAAATAAGAGAAAACATTCCAACTTTAAAGACAAATTTTTTTCCACTTCTATTTGCCATGCCAGCTTTATAACAAATGTGTGCAAAAAGGTAAGACCCTCATATACAATGAGGAAATATATAAATAAAAAGATAAAATAGACTAATAAATAATATATAAAAGGGGTAAAATATTAGCCACAAACTTAAAAAATGGCTAAAAACTGAAAGATCACATCTTGACAGGTTAAAAACCTTCTGTTGCAAGTTTTCTTCTTGTGTAAATTATTTGATTGATTGAAAGGGACAGGGGCTTTGGGGAGAGCCGGGGTGGGAGAGGGGGGCACAGTAAGGAAAGCTCACAGCTTACACAGCTCATAAAAATCTATATATGGATGCCCAAACATATTTTTACCTTTGGCAGTTGTGTGCTTCAATTTCATACAAAAAAAGAATTAAAAGGCTGAAAAAATATTTATGGTTGAATACGAGGGGAGTCCAATAAGTTTGTAGAACTCGGGGTTTAACTCACAGATTGGAAGATGGTTTCAACATTATTTTTCAATATATTCCCCTTTACTTCAATGCATTTGGTCCACTTTTCTGTGAAGCAGTCTATGCCTTTGAAATAAAAGTCGTCTGTTTGGTCCTCAAACCAAGCCTCTATAGCAGCCTTGAGCTCATCATCGTCCCGAAATCTCGTTCCACGAAAGTGGGACTTCAAATTTCGAAACAGATAATAATCAGTTTGGGCCAGGTCTGGACTGTATGGCGGGTGATTTAACTGCTCGAACTTGCACTCACTAATAGCCGCTTGTGCAACCGTGGTCTCCACCCTTTGCTGACGATCTTGCATGTTCAGGTTTCTGGGTACCCACCTGGCAGACACTATTGACATGCCTAAATGTTCATGGATTATAGTGTAAACACTTCCATTAGAAAAACCACATTCTGAAGCAAGTTCGGCAGCTTTGATTCGGCGATCGTTTAGCACAAGTCTCTCAACACGGTCGATCATCTCCTGGCTGATGACATCAGCAGGGCGACCTGGTCTTGGGTCGTCTTCTAAAGAGTCTCGCCCATGTTTAAATTCTGCTGACCACTTTGCCACTTTGGAATACTTTGGGCTACTATCACCATACACATCAGCCATGCGCCGATGGATTTCTTTGGCGTTTGCACCCTCCTTAGTGAGGAACTTTATGACTGCTCTCAACTCAATATTCTGACTTTCCATTTTTTTCCATTTCTTTTCATTCAACTGACAAAGGTTCACACTGCACAAAAATGAAAAAAAGAAATCTTTAATTCTATAGAAAAATACCGATTTCTACGAACTTATTGAACTCCGCTCGTATGAAATAGAAATCAATACACCTGACCTTTGACCAGGAGCTAAACTGTTAAAAATTAACCCCCCCACCCCCCAGATTTCTTATTAGGTACAACTGCATCCCCCCACGTTTCCAGATGATTCAATTCTTTATTTACACTCAGGCTTACATAAGTAAACAACATGAGGAGCAGAAAACGAAACATACATAATACAACAACATGGTGGTATATCAAACACATAAATTTCAAGGCGCCACAAGAGATCAAAATTATCTATATGCGATTGGCATTCAGTATTGAGTATTTTGATTAAGCTTATTTAACTATTGAGTATGAGAGAGAGGAGCACATACACTTACACAGACACACACACATACATGCACACAAGCAGATGGGAGAACACTTACTGCTACAATGATGTGTCAAAGCACCTTATGAACCTACATATTACATATTATATCTGTAAGATATAAGTACAAGCTATAATGACACAGCATGATATACAGGTACTATAAATAGTAATGACAGAATTAGTAATAAGTTCACTTAGGAGGACTCAAGCAAAATTTCATTACCCCATGAAAACATACTTAGAACAGTATTGGCTGCCTATATATTTACGCATGGCTTACCTGCACGAGACTGCATTCAAGGTTCAGTTGTTATGTAAGAAACTGGTTTAACATTGCCTAGTCCGTGCGAGTTGTGTCTTGACACGTTGCGGTTTTATTGAGGCAAAACCATGAATGAGGCCTCGTGACAGTGAAAGTGATGATAATACTAAAAAACACTGTGAATACTCAAGAAAAAAGAAAACGTTAGACTGCATGTGACCCTTATACAAGTACAATACCTATAGCAGAAATTTACTTGTTTGAAATTTTAGGAGTTAGAATGCATTATTCATCATCTCTCTAATTAAAATCAAAAGTGGTGGGACATACACTTTGAACATTTTTGTGAAAAAATAGAGTACTACAATGACGTTTTAATTTTAAATCACTTATAATGACAATAAAACTAATTTTGGCGCATAAATATGAGCTTATTATTTCTTCTGATTTATTTATTTGATTTTGTTTAGTTCAATTATACAGTCGTCAGCCCATAGATTTTGCAGGACTAAAATCAAGTGTGTTGGAAGCTGTATATTTTTATTCTGGTACTCAGTAGAAGCAGGGATAACTGTTGCTCAGAGTTACATGTTAGAGAGAAACATATCTCAATTAGCCGAGATTTGTGAGAAATTCGCTATAATTCTCAGTGAGAATCTAATGATATATATTATCAATTTGCATTTTTGCGTGAGAATTATGCCCTCCGTTGACAGATTGTCAAAAAATATGAACACTTTTACCGTCTGGCAGAGCTTTGAAACTAATAGCTATACAGTTGATTCTTGTTATCTCAACCAGTGATGTCTCAAAGTACCTTCTTATATCAATGAATATAGTTTGGACATATCTCCTATTTTTCTTGATATTTCACCTGCTGTTATCTCAAACTACTTGTATCTCAAAGTAAATTTTCAGGGATTAAAAAATTGACTTTTACATATCCATACATTCAGATGACAATAGACTTTGAGATTTCGAGTGTTGACTGTATATACTGGCACTTTAGATTCCAGCAACAAACTTTTTATTTTCATATTGTCTATTTTATCTATTTATATTGCCTTCAGGTATTTAATTATTTTATGATCTGGAGAAAGATGTGAAACTTGCCCAAACTGGTCACTTGCGATATACACAACACCGGTATCAACTCTATGGAGAATGTTTATCAGGCTTCTTTTATACCCCCTCCTTCCATCCCCCCCCCCCACACACACACCACCACCACCACACCCAACGCTCACCCACACCCAGCCCTTTCACAGACCCCTATCTGACTGATTTTGCCTTCAGCTTCTTTCATGTACTCCCTCCCTACCCCCCCCCCCCCCCCAAACCCCCCAACCACCATCGCACATACCCACACCCAGCCCTTTCACAGACTCCTATCTGACTGATTGATTTGCCTGCAAATCAGGGCCTATTACTTTTTCTATCTCGAAGCAAAAAAGCACGTGCTGTGTTAATTGAATAAGTGACCAGTATTTCTTGCTTTAATTTTCATACAGCGTCATGATACTATTTAAAATACTGGCACACAGGCTAAAAGCCGACTTACAAGTACATATACTGTTCACGTCATAATATCATGACGTGTCCAGTCGACTACTGTAGTTTCCTTTGTACACATACTGTGCAGGTGGGTATGGAATGGCTTTTATTTCTGAATAAAATATAAAAAATAGACTTCTGTCATACTTTGGACTGCAAGTAAACACATTTCATTTAATCGCTCTTGATAGTCTAGCAATGCATGGGATAATGGTTCCCCTGATCTTGTTGAAGATGTTGAAATGTAAAGCTCGGGCACTGATTACACAGCTGTTGTCCGCCATTTTGTCGAAGAAAAATTTATAGGATACCTGAACATTATTTTGCAAAGAAAATTGTCCCACAAACCGAATTGTTCGATTTTTAACTTGGAGAAAGGTCAGACACCATCGATTTTCATGTCATATGTCCGCCGACGGGAGAAAGTCGATGCTATTTAAGTTTGCGGATAAGAATCGTTCATACACGGTCATGTAAAATGAAGAGGTCAGTGCAACAAGGGACCTATCTCCACATTCGGCTAAAAATAAATTAACCACTCTATCATGTAGAAAACATGATGTTTCTTCACCTATTTAGCTCCCCTCTGACCATAGAATCAGCCAAAAATGTTTTTAATGAGGACACAAACTTTTTACAAAGGTCCTATCTCCATTTTTGACTTATTATGCAAAAAAAAGACCTAAATCCATCATACTTGTTTTTTCACTATATGTCATCAAAATATTGGTTTAAAGTAAAAATAAGTATCTAAGTATTTTCATATTTAGACATTTTGGTGACAAAAGTCATTTTCAACTAAATTTTTTTTTTGAATTGTTAAAAATTGATCTTAAAATTACAAGATGGAGTTAGGACCTTTGTTGCATAACCATCTTAACTCTTAGCGATAATTTTGCTTAATATGGAACCTATTCATATTTGAACAAATGCTTAAGCTAGAAATAAGTTATCCTCACCATGTTATGTTTTGGATACTGAAATGGCCACATTAACTTTTAAAATGCGATTTTCTGTTTTATGAAATCTGGAGTAAGGCCCTTTCTTGCAGGAACAAACTCGCTAAAATCCAGTTTTTCTCAATTTATTTCTTTAAAACTTGTGGAATACTCGCAACACCACTTGAAATCAATGTTTCCCCACATACATTGACTAAGTTAGCAACAAAAATCAATTATTTCAAGTTTCAAGAAAAAAATGATGTTTTTTGCGTTTTTCTCGAAATGATGAAAATGGAGATAGGTACCTTGTTGCGCTGACCCCTTCAAATGTCCGATTGCTGAATATTTCGGTGTTCATTTCTGCTCTCAGAGGAATAAATGATCAAATTAAGGTGCGAGGGATAAAACCGTATATTATGTTTGGATGTGTTTCGTTTGATTCGCCGCCAAAGCCGCGTTGAAATTGCGACAATTCCGTCGATTGAATCTGAATTTCAGAATTTTCGAATGTTTTGTGGTTGCTATATGTTTAAAATATCACTTCGCCATAGATAGGCGTTCCCACTGATTATTACTATTATTTCTACACTACTATTACTACTAGCACCATTATTGTTTTTTTCTACTGTTATTACAGGAATTAAAACTCAAATCCGTACATTACTGTTAATTAAGAATTCATGTTAAAATAATCGTTATCTGATATTTGTTTTTGTCGAACTCTTTCAACCGTCTGGCGTGACATAGCAGTGCAAAGGTAACGTTAACGTCAGGTAAGTATATATGTCACTCCGTTCGATGAAAGAAATGTCTATGACGACAAAGTTTACTAAGGTGTTCAATAGGCTGGCGATTCAACTTAGCTTACGGCATCACAAAATTTTAGCGATAACGTGCTAATTCGTGCTTTAAAAAGACAGTTTATGAAGATCTTATATTCCACACGCCTGTGTATCGCAGATTCAGACTGGGTGCATTATTTTAATATTCCAAGAGAGAGAAATCTGTAAAGTTATTTCCCTTCGAAAGAAAGAAAACAAATTAGAGCCTCAGTCTGCCTCTTCGTGTTGCGAGGCATTTTGCAATCCGATCAATGCGCAGCAACTTTGAAAAATAGCAATTAAATATTACGTGAAGTCAGTGAATTGGTTTATAGAAGTAACGTTTCTACGTCGTGATGTCACGTTTAGTGGTACAGGTGATGACGTCATGCAGACGGCAAATGAAGTTAGGTAATGTCATGCGGACGTTACCACAAAGAAGTCGTTCGTTTATATCATCTTTTTTATTAAATGGAAGCCTATCCAACGCTAAACTAAGGCAGTTTCAGAGGTTCTACGTTTAACCCATTAAAGCCTAGCGTCCCAAAAAAGAGAAGCAGACCCAGATCAGACGCCGGATTTACCAGACGCCCTGAAATGTTGAATGGACTCATCCATTTCTGACATTAGAGCAGATTAATCCATTCGTCAATAATGGGTTAAATGAAATATTGTGAATAGGAATGCTGCATGAAGAAGTATACCCCACTGGGCACATAACGTTGAATCAACATTGAATCAATGTTGATTCAACGTCATGACGTTGAATCAACGTTGATTCAACGTTGATTGAATCAACGTTGATTCAATGTTGTGTGCCTGCTGGGTATCGATCATAGGTGTGAGTTCCGGATAGAAAGAAAACTGTCCCTAGGATCATTGTTTGGCATCACTCGGCAAGCCTCGTTATTCCATGACAAATTTGCTTCAATCCAGACCTCACACCCATGAAAGGTATTTGAAATCCAAAGCCCTTGTTTACCATGAGTAAATTATTTTTCACGGTCTTGCTAAATGTGCAGACTGAATTATCGTTTTTCAATCTTCTCAAAATTGACATTCAATTAATATTTGATGTTTTCATTTTCCGAGTTACAGTACACGAATGTAAACAAGGAAAAATCGAATTAGTACAATTGAAAGGATATTTCATCAGTAAGACGAGACTAACTTAAGCAGTCTTCTAAGTCTAAATAGAATATTTTCGTCTTTTCTTCAGGTACTGGCACGAACTACCATCCTTACAGTTGTCACAACTGTATTTATGGAAGTACAAATGAACCGCGACACGAGAAAACCAACAAAGTGGTTGTGCGCCCAGTGAAGACTTAGATCAGCCTGGGCATCCGCCGAGACTGGTCAGGCTCTTCGGTACGCGCTTAAAGGGTAGCTAAGGATCTAAGCTACCTCCATGTGGACAGCGATGACTCTGATCAGACTGGGCGGATGCACAGGCTGATCTGAGTGTACGCTCGGCGCACAACCACTTTGTTGGTTTTGTCGTGCCGCGGGTCATATGCTTTGATGTCAGTTCCTTGACATTTGGTAAAAACTGAAGGTGAATTATTGTACTTGCCAGACATTACTTAATAAATAGTAAAATACATATGTAGACAAAATGGTATATATAATGCTTCTACCTTAGGCTTGATTCAATATCTTTAGTGGAAGGCTTCTCATTTTGTTCAAGATTTTAGTCTTTTAGGTAACTGTGCTTAAGAATGGAAATTTAATTTTCAAGCTTCATGATACGAAAATAAAGTAGGCGGAGCACAGGGGCTTAAAATATATTGGTTTGTATAGCGAATGAAGATGACTGTATCTATGGAAAAATGCTTGTAATTAAGAATTGAAATTTGATTTTTCAGCGATCATTGTGTGACGAAACCAGTGGGCGGAGCTAAAATTCCATGAAGCGCGAAGGGCTTCATGTAGAATTTTAGCGACGACCACTGGCTTCTTCACACGATGAACGCTGAAAAATCAAATTTTATTCTTATATTTACACTTTATTTTTAGACCCTTCCTGTGCTGATTTCGTGGTAATTTAATGTAGAATATGCAAAATATGCGTCGAAGAAAAGGCACAAACGACGTATTCGGCCAATAAGAAAATAAATGCTAGGGTAGATGTTAATTATGCTAGGATCGACATAAGGTCTCTGTGACCCTATTCCGCTACAGAGTTTTTCATTTTGATAATTCTAAATACCAAGGTCCCATTAATGCTTCACACAAAATTTCAGCCAAATATTTCAAGCGGTTCTGGAGAAAATATGATTTTATTGGTTTTGGTATTTTTAGTAATGGCAGCCATCCTGGATTCTCGACCCGGCTAAATTTGACCATTCTGAAGCCCTGGAGTCTGATCATGCTGTATGTGAAATTTGAGAACCATGGATGCAGTGGTTTTAGAGAATAAGCCGTGGCGTCAATCGAACGTCATGTGGACCAGTCAAGACGTTTGTTTACCTAAGACGTCGCTTGACGAAAACGTCGCATGATCAACTGTCGTTCATCGGTGTATGAAGCCAGTTGCTCTAATCGGTTTACCTATGGGAAGTTAAATATAAAACTTTAAGGGTAACTTTGTTTTTCTGGTGCAAATTATGAATTCGACAAAAAGTTGCTGTAATATATGAGTAAGCATGTAGCAGAATGCGCTTAACTCTTTAAGCACCAAAAAGCAGAGGACAACATTTACGTCTGCAAAACTTAAAAAAAAAGCCTTGTCTAAGACATTTCATTTTGAGAATTCAAAGACTAGAAGGCAAACAGTGCAGATCTAGATGAGGCGGCTCATGTTGAGCCGCCTCATCAGGATCTACGCTGTTTGCAATTTTGCTAATTTTGACACTGGGGCTTAAAGAGTTAACGATGAAGTCCATTCTATCACAGCCAGGTGAAGAGCATTCCTTTGCTTGCTTCAAACTCCATCGAAATTCAAACCTCCACAGTATCGTGATACAGCATTTCATAAGTCTGTGTTAACTGCAAAAATTAAAACCGAAGCAAACCCTCTTTTCTCTTTCGCATTTATTTCATATTTTTAAATCGAAATTAACATAAAGTGAAAATAGGCAAAGATCGATTGATCTCACCTCAAAACCTTGTATAATATGCCAGTTGAAGACAGTTTTTCATGCATTGTTCTCCTACCGTTGATCATGAAAGCCGCCTTTGAGAAGCTTGCTTTGTGTCACAAGTATTTAATACACTGCTGACTGCAAATGGAATATAAAAGTGAATGCATATTATCAAGGAAGTGTACCATTGTTCATTAAAGCTCGCTAGCTTTGCTTGAGAGACAATCTTTGATTGATTGAGATTTGATCTTTTTCATCTGGTAAAAACTGAGGTTACTTAAATTGCTTCACACTGAAATTGTATCCCTTTTAAGTTAAAACAATAATAAATTTTAGTCAATGTTTACAGCTTTATCTCCGCCAATATTTGATTTTTTTTATTGACGGTTGGTTGGAACCTCTTCGGCAGTCTGGGGACTTACGGTTTTCCACCACGTACATTTGTGATGGTCAGCCATAACCATTTCATATTTCAATCCAGCTCACTAGAATGGCATGTTAATTGTCTGGCGATGTTGACCTGCCTTTGTTTGATTAAAATTTTTCGCCCAGTCCATATCTATTCTCATTATAAACAGTCTGGGTTTTTTTTGGCTATTTTTATAGAATAACGGTCAAAATAAGAAAAATATTGCTCTGTTTAAGACTCTTTTTATTTCCCAGGGAAACACATGTTTTCTGTCTATTTTTTATAAACTGTTACGATCAAAAGTGTTTGCAATAATTGCTTTTTTGTAGCAAATGCTAAGTGTATGAGTTACTCAAGGTTTTCTATCAATTTCTCTGAAGAAAAGTGCATGAACGTGTTTGCCTTTGTTATGATCAGCCATCATACAAGAAGAAATTATCGTCATGGCTTTCTATCAAGCTACATCGTTTGGACAGGTAGTGTCATCTTGCGGTAAAAAGTTAAATAAGTGTGTCATGATTGACCATCACTACAGTTCATTTGAAGTGCATGATTAACCATCACAAATGTGCTTGATGGAAAACCATAAGTCCCCAGACTGGTAAGAGAATGCGTGACAAAGATTACTTATGAACATTCCCATGATTTCAAAAGAAAAAAATGGCTAACAATTTATTCATATAGATACAGGCTTTAAAGTTAATTTTGGCTTGAAGCAATATTATATATTCTGTTTTTGATATTTCACAGATTCAAGTTCTTTCAGAGGATGCCGCGATTTAGATGTGTTATTAACAGCTGCGTTTTTCTGTCAATTATTTTCCGGCTGTCTTCATTGCGACCCGGTGGAGAGTATGCAGAGAACCACAATCAGCCATGTACACATATACTAGCAGTTATCATTTTATTTACTCTACAAATGCTAACAAAGGGTACTAACAACATCCAACATCAAGGTGAAGGAACAGCGACACAAGTATTAACAAACCATATTATTGAAGAGAGTGACGGTCTTGTCAACGACAGCGTGATGAGATACATATATAATACAATAAATCACCTTTGTCCTTATTCAGATTTTTGTAATATAACTGGATCAGAACTGCGAGGAAGAGGAATAAAATCGTGCTGTGACTCCTGCGGGTGTGACGAGGAATGTGGGGAAAGAATGGACTGTTGTTTTGACTTCATGGACAACAAGAAAATTGTTCAAACAAACAACCTTTCGTGTGTTTCTGCTTTGGCTGATGAGGGTGGTCTTATCAAGGATGCTCCATACTATTACATGGTGGATAAGTGTCCCAGAAATGAAACCTATGAATGTAAATCTGAGCAAATATACTCTTGGGGCTCAATATTTCCCCTCTACTCCAATTCTACGGGTTTAATATACTATAATTCAGAATGCGCAAGATGCAATGATATCACTGACGGCAAGCCGTGGGAACTGTATGTTGACTGTTTGACAGAATATATAACTAAGTACATATATGACTTTTTACAACCTTTTACTTGGAAACATTGTGTCATAAGATTTATACCACCAGCAAATGCAGGAGTGGATAAATTCATATGTTATCGGGATCAAATTGGGAAATGTGATGCCACAGCCAAGTGGAATACATATGAGCATTTTATCTCAGAGGCATGTAACAGTGTAAATGCACCCGCATTCTTGGTAATGAGAGCGAGGGACGGTATTTGGACTAAAACATATAGGAACGTATTTTGTGAATTGTGTAGTGGTGAGATTCATTCGCCATTAGACACGTGTCCACTGCCAAACTGGAAACTGAAAACTCCAGTCGGGCAACAAATATTTACACTCCTAATAGACGGGAATATTATAAAGGATGGATATAAAGAATCTGGTGTTTCATACAGAGCAAAGTATAAACAAAGATGTCTTGCTTTTGAGGCTAAGCACCCCAAAAAGGTGATATTGTTGTATAAATCTTTGTTTCAGTTTTTATTCTTATGTATGATTTCTGTAGCCAGTAGATTTTGCCCAGGCCACTTAATGACCTTGACCTCTGGAAATCAAAGGGATTGAAGTCGACTACATTTTCTTAACAAAGAGTAACAGAAAAATGCACTTTTTAAGCTTTACTCATTCAAAGCCGAAAGGAATAAATTTGACTTTGCCGTAAAAGAGGTCAAGGTCAACCCACAAACATTATGAAAATTTTGTGGGGCTAGATTCCCAAATGCTACATACCAAGTTTCAAGGTAATCGAGTCAGTAGTATTGGAGAAAAAATGTTAAAGGTTTTAGAACATATTGGCATGGCAGCCATCTTTGTCCTGTGACCTAGACCAAAATATATGAACTTACTTTCTTTCCCTGTTTGCCTGAAGCTTGCGTATAAAATTTAATTGAAATTGGTCCAATAGACACACGACGGAAGTGTGACCCTAGGCCAAGCTCTCTTTATTTGATCTTGACCCCTAGAATTCATAGGGGTTGAAGCTGACTGCATTTCCCTACCACAGGGCAAAGCAGGAACAGAAATATGCATTTTTTCAGTCTGAGCCGCAACACGACAAAACCAACAATGTGGTTGCGCCCAGCGATCACTCAGACCAGCCTAGGCAGTCACCAAGTTTTATGAGACTGTTTGTTAAGTTCTCAAAGGGTAGCTAAGGGTCTAAGCTACCTCCATGCGGACAGCGGAGACTCTGATCAGACTGGGCGGAAGCCCAGGCTGATCTGAGTCTGCGCTGGGCGCAAAACCACATTGTTGGTTTTGTCGTGTTGCGGCTCAGTATATCTTATTCAAAAACCTAAAGTACCGAATTAAACCTTGCCATAAAAAAGGTTAAGATCAACTAAGGGGTATTGTTTAAATAAACTTTGTAGTAGTAGAATCCCAGATGCAATAAACCAAGTTTCAAAGCAATTGGCTCAGAGATTCTAAAAGAAAGATTTATTACATTTTTAAAACATTTATGTCCATGGCGACCACCTTGGTCATGTAACCTGGACTAAATATAAAAACTTTTACCCCCTTTGCCTGAAGGCTGCATATTAATGTTAATTAAAATTATCCTAGTATTTTCAGAGGAGTAGTCCTTTGAAAATGTTGACAGACGACGGGCAAGTGACCTTTGGCCCAGGTCCCTAATGACCTTGACCTCTAGAATTCATAGGGATTGAAGTCGACTGCATTTTTTCATATCACAGTAGCGACAGAAAAAAACACACTTTTTTCATTATTACCGCCTTTTCGTTACCCTTTTAAAGGTAGGTTCCTGGACTAGCGATAACAATTATGTTCACTAAAATAATATCGTCTTTTTCTGGGTAGTATTGAATTCTCTTATTTTTCCGAATCTGTTGCTCCTGAGAAAATCGTCAGATGTCGAAGAAAATACTCGTTTTCCCTTTTGGTTTATTTTCCTTCGTTGGAATTCCAGTTCTAAAAATAGATATGTTATATGTCTATAAGTGCGCGATTTCTGATGCCATTCTCCAAAGGTAAATTTTCTCTTGCTGTGAGCTCTTCTAGAGGTCCTGGCACGGCGAATGGGTTAAAACTATCCCAAAATGCAATGCAGCATGACATCAGCTGCGTTATCTATTTTTGGTGCGAACTAATAATAGCGCTAACTGGTGTGCGAAGCAGAATTAGGAAATCCCTTGCAAAACAACTTTTCTAATAATATTTTGATTTTTACTTTTAAGTGAAGCTTATTCGTTTCTTTTGATAAGTGCTTTCCAACACCTTGGAAGAAAGATGTTCAAAATTTTGATGCATTCCAAAGTACAGGAACCTACCTTTAATGGCATAAATTCCTTATCTCTGGTCCTAATGTATATTTTTGGGGCTCGCTGAAACGGCTTAATTAAGGCGGTTTTAAAAAGCTACAAACATGTTGGAATCAAAAATGAAAAAATTAAGGCATAGCCCTGTAAATCACACTTTTCTCTATATAAAGCACAGGTATAATCATAGTAAGTAATATGAACAGAAATAAAAAATCATTCCGGGAAAGAAGATCATTTTATATATACTGAAGTCTTTATGTTAAGATACATATTTGTTAAAACTATGGAAAAATAGCACTAAGCAAACACTTTTGATTTTTCAGCGTAGCAAGTGGCTGTAATTAATAAGACCGTAGCACAAGCAGCAGGTAAATAAAAAGGCAAGATAAAATTTCATGAATGATTTAATTGGATTTCATGATGGCAAAAATTGGATTTTCCTTGATACCTTAGGGAACAAAGACCACTTTAGAACAATCTGTGCATCAAGATCCTAAAGGGTGGCGGGGGGGGGGGGTCTCCATAAGGGCCATTTGGGTTACAAACGGATTTTCACCAAAATCCACCAATCTCTACTTGTAAATGTTGGCTTTCATATACTGAAATGCTGATCTCATCGAAAGTGTATTTTATGTGAAGCGCAGTGTCAAAGTGGCTGGGGTAATTCCACCCCATACCTTACCATGTATCATTTTTTTCAATTATCTCTATAAGTATTAGTGGCTGATTTACCATTATGATTTGAAATAATACAGGCATATAGGCTATTTAATTGGCTTATATAACTTACCACTGATTGCTTATTCAATACTAATATATGAGCTTATAAGTCATAACAGGAATTTTACTTATTTTTGCTTCTCCAACTTTACGAAAAACCACAATTTTTCTTTATTTGTCAAGATTTATAAAGGAAACTTTGTAATTATATTGATATGACAGTGTACATTGCAGAATTATGAGAAAACTACTCTAGGCGTATCAAAACCAGAATTATCTGCCCTTGATTTCAGAAAATATATGTTATTAAATTGGAAATGTAAGATCGAAATTCTACAGTGGAAGGTATATTTCTGATGACTCTTTTGCTCATGTTTCTAATATTATACTCATTGTTTAGCTTTAAAATCCATATGGTGCCCATGATATTACACAAGAACTGTAACTGAACATCAGAGCTCATCCTGATACATGCCACTTAATTCCATCACATTCAAGATATCATTTTCCGACCCAAAGTTTGATTTATGGATTTTATTAATTTTACTTACTGAGATATCAAATGTTATTGAATACCTTACTTTGAAATTTAAATTTCCCTCACTTCCTTTAAGAGTTACTTCCCTTTGATTAGTAATCTAGGCTATTTTTGTGTATACTTACCTTGTGCAAACCATAGCTTGGTAGCTGTTTGAAATATCTTGATGAAACTTTATAGTGGTCTACATTATTACAAGACAATGCGTCGCACATAAGAATGAATTCTCGCCCTTACTTAATTTTAGAGTAACGTCCCATGATTAGTATATTATTCTATTCCCCTTCACTCCATAACTCCTTAGCCCTTTAAAATATTGTATATAAACTTTCTAGGAATATGTATATAATGAAGCAATGCATCCTGAATAACAACCACAACTCTGGCTTACTAAATCCCTAAATCATGTGCCCTTGAATAAACTTCCTGTTTATTCTGTAACTCCTTAATCATTCAAAATGTTTTAAAACAACTTAATGGTGTTGTGTATATTGTCAAGGGTTTATATTTGGACCAAGAATGGTAGCTCTAGTTTACTTGGTTTATGAATTATTATCTTCCTTGTTTGGCTTTGGAATTTCTAAACTTAACGGGTGTATTATTCACCGCTTGCGAAGCTCTTGTTACGCCTTTGGTTAATTTCACAGATTCTCTTCTGTAAGGATGTTCTTGTATCATTTCTTCTGGCAACTTTATGAACATTTTCACACTAAAGTTCTCCTCAGTATATTTTCTTTGGTAAACATATCTCCAACAGCGTCTGTGAATGTCTTTCGTCTTTGCATTTGTTCTGGTGACATGGCCAGCCGTTCTTAGCTGAGCCAGTTTCAAAAGGGTATATATGCTTTGCATCCCTGCCTCTCTTCAGATTGGACGGACACGCGGCGCCAAGTGTGTGCAACTATGGTTACGTACCGTTGAGCCACTTGGGTAACGTCGATAAGAGAATTTAACTAAACTGAACTGAACCTCTCTTCAGGACTTTCTTATCCTGTCTTGCCATCTGAGTTTTAGAAGTGTCCTCAGTTTATGTTTAACATAAGGATGATCAGTGTCAGATATATAAAATATTGCATGTGTTGGGCAGGAGGGTCTTGTACACTGTCTCTGTTGTTAGTTTTCAGTGAGACTTGTAAATTCTAAACAAAGGTATTCAACAACATTTGATATATCAGTAACTAAAATCCATAAATCAAACTTTGGGTCGGAAAACAACATCTTGAATGTTATGTAATTAAGTGGCATAAACAAGGACGAGCTCTACTGTTCAGATACAGTTCTTGTGATATATCACGGGCACTAAATAGAATTGAAAGCTCAACAATCAGTATATTATTAGAAACAGGAGCAAATGAGTCATCAAAAATATACCTTCCAGTGTAAAATTTCGGTCTTACATTTTCAATTTAAATACTTATAATTTCGTGAATCAGGGGCATATAATTCATGTTTTGATATACCTAGGATAGTTTTCTCATAATTCTTTAATGCACACTATCATATCAATATAATTATAAAGCTTCCTTTGTGTATCTGGACAAATAATGAAAAATTGAGGTTTTTCATAAAGTTGGATTAGCAAAATAAAGTAAAATTCCTGTTACCACATAAAAGCTCATTAAAGGATGAGCTCTGCTGTCCAGTTGCAGTTATTGTATGATATTATGGGCACTTTATGGAATATAAAGCTTAACAACCAGTATAATATTAGAAACATGAGTAAAAGAGTATTCAAAAATATACCTACCAGTGTGGAATTTCGTTCTTTCATTTTAATTTTAATTACTTATATTTTCTTGAATCAAGGGCACATAATTCAGGTATTGATATGCCTAGGATAGTTTTCTCATAAAACTGCAATGCATACTATCATGTCAATATAATTACAAAGTTTCCTTTATATATCTGGACAAATAAAGAAAAATTGTGGTTTTTCGTAAAGTTGGAGAAGCTAAAATAAGTAAAATTCCTGCTACCACTTATAAGCTCATATATTGGTATTGAATAAGCAAACAGTAGTAAGTTATATAACCCAATTAATAAGCGTATATGCCTGTATTGTTTCAAATCATAATGGTAAATCAGCCAGTAATACTTATAGAGATAATTGAAAAAAAAATGATACATGGTAAGGTCTGGGGTGGAATTACCCCACCCACTTTGACACTGCGCTTCACACAAAATACACTTTCGATGAAATCAGTATTTCAGTATATGAAAGCCAACACTTACAAGTAGAGATCGGTGAGTTTTGGTGAAAATCCATATGTAACCAGAAAATGGCCCTTATGGAGACCCCCCCCCCCCTTTGATAACAAATTGTGTGTCAGTGTCCATTATGATAGACTGTATCGCCAAATATTAGCTACAGATGTGAATTAGCACAAAAACTATAAATTGCAATTTGAAAGTTACGAATATGATTTCAGAGGCAATTAAGGTGGTGATAATCACTGATTTGGGACAAAGACAAAAATCTGCATAAAATGCTCAAAATAACACTGATCTTTCCAAAACTTAGCAGATGCCTTCTTTATGTTGTTTCTCATAATTTAGAATCCCAAAATGCAGCATTTGTTAATGTTAAAAAGTGTTTTTATAAGAGAAGATCAAAGGGTAATTTTCTGCGAATAAATCTGAAAAAATAATATCATTATTGAAAATATACTTAGTGCTTAGAGTACCTTGTTGCATAATGGAGAGCGTCCTAGCAATTATTTTTTAAAACTCTTTCACACATTTTCAGGCTGAGCAGATAAAAAAAGATGCAGTCTGTGTCCAATTTTTTTTGTCAAAACACACAGGTGAGACAGGTGATACTATTTTAACAAGGTTGAACAATTTCATCTACACACCACTGATCATGTCAGTAATTTATTATTTATATTGTAGGTGTTAACAGGTATGCTTGCCTACCCTATATTTAATAAATGCGTCCAGTGTACATTTACTTTGTACATGGTTGAACATTGAGAAAAAGCTACCGTTTTCATCTGGTCTACATTACAATTTGAGAAAGAATTGGAATAAATAATTGCTAGGACGCTCTTCATTATGCAATAATGCACCTTCAGCACTACGTAAATTTTCAATACCGATATTATTTTTTCAGATTTATTCGCAGAAAATTACCCTTTGATCTTTCCTTATAAAAACACTTTTTTAAGCAGCATGTACGTCTATTTTGTATTCTAAATTGTAAAGAACAACGAAAATAAGAAGTCTGCTACATTTCAGGGATATACGTTACTTTTTTATGGTTTTATGCCGATTTTTACATTTACCATAAATCACCACCTTAAGTATTGTGTTTCTAAAAATAGTAACCTTCACTGAAGGGAATTCTGCGAGGTTGTACCTAGAGGTATTGAAATCTGGCAAAGTCTTTCTTTTGGTTGAATAATTTTTCTTACACACTTGTCTTCGTCACAGTAATGTGGATTTTATATTGTGCATGTGATACAGGTTGACCTGTCAAGCCTTTATTCAATAACTGCATCCAATATACTTGCAACTTATACATGGTCGAACATTTGAATAAGGTACTATTTTCATCTGTTCCTTTTGTTAAACATATATATTCCTTACAACTGCGCTGTTAATTATCTCGCCTTTCACACGCCTACATGTACCAAACTTTCGACTGCGCAACCGCAATTGATAACGAGAATCTACTTGATGAGCTTACGGAATTGCAGAATAGACGCCTAAATGGTAATCGACATCGTCTCAATGTTTGGTCTGAAAAATAAGTATGTAAAATAAAAGAATGTTATTTATCGCACTTCCACATATCAAAGGATTAGGCGTTCTCCAGCTATGTAAGTCGTATGGCGAAATATGGGTTCAAGGTTAATTTTGGCAATTTACACACTAAGAATTATCACACTCTCCAGCTTGATTTTGAGTTGTCAGAAGCAAATGAGTGAATAGAATTACTTGATGCGAGTGTTTAAACATAGGAAGTAAGCTTTTAATAATGAAAAGTTATGCGTATAGGAAAAAATTCCAAACATAGACTCGTAAGCCTGGCTGCACATGAGATTAGATAAATATGAAGATTTTTTTTTATCAATCCCCAAACAACTTCTGTTTTTGCGTTATTTGACGGCTTAATTTTTTTTCCATTCTGTGCATGTATGTATTTACACTTATCTGTATTATAGCCTTTCATAATAATTCCATAACATTTTCACCAATTTGCATAGTTCCTGTCACATAAACGGACCAACAAAAGTGTTTGCATGAGGCCCCATAAACATATAAAGCAGAGATTGATTGATTTGTTGCTTAAAATCTCCATAGTCCTATCTGTGGTAAAAACGTCTAAACTCAAATCGTTGTAAAAAGCGGTCCAACCTTCACGTTTGGTTATAAAACGTGGGTTGATGTGCATATATTGAGTCAAATTACTGGCAAAAAGTAGAAAAAACAATTTTTTGAAAAATAATAAATCGCTCCACAAAATTTAATTTCCAGCTCTGGTTTCCCGTCTAGCAATGCTATATAAACATAAGCGGGACAGTAATTGGGACTCCACGCCTGTACGTTGTATTTTTACCCTTTTATTTAACTTAATGAAATCGAAAGTAGGTCATTTTAGTTGCCAACTAAAATGACCCAAATGAATTTTCAAACCCGTATTATGTTAAACTCCCGGATGTTTTATTTGTTTAAAGCTGGCTAATCACGGTCATTTACACTGACGAAACTGTACTGAGAAGCTTGCAGCGATACCTCATGATAAAATTTTCCATGCTGATAGAGCAATGGGGCCTTTAGCGTCCACGGTAAACAGCCATGGTCATGTCGCGACAGTCACTTAACCTAACCACACTATTCCTGGGCAGGTTTAGACCTCCTAAGCGGTTAACCAGTACTAAGTGCACATAAAGCAGAGACACCAGCAACACGCAGTAATATGACAACCGTTACTTAATTATAGACCCTTTTAGTGTTCAGAAGCTATTTTGGGGTTGATAGAAACCTTCATTTTTGTCTATAATCTCATGCGCAACCGGGCTTACGTCTCCCTGTTTTGGCGTATATTTTCTATACACTAAACTGTCAGCTATTGAAAATTTACTTCCACGCATAAAGTAAATTTGTTCTGATAAGGTGTTAAACTCAAATTCAAGATCGAGAATGTGATTTTTCCTACCAATATATCTCGCAGAAATCAACCTTGAACATATATTTCGCTGTGCTAGCTTTTATCTGCATGTGCCTAATCTTTGATCTTAAAAGAAGCAGCGTATATGTGACGAAACAGCATTTTATATTTTACATAATTAGTTGTCGGAGAAAATAAATAATCCAAAACTTCAGTCGGAGTTGTATTTATTTACATTTATACTCCTCTTCTGCTAAACAGAAATCCTTCGCATGGATTTTCGTTACCGACCGCGGTTTACATGTAGCATGCGAACATTTGGTAGGCGTGTTTCGTGCAGGAGTTTGTGAGTTTGACTCTCACTTGCGGCACATCTCTATTTTGAAATATATTTCAAAATTTGATCCGTTTTAATGAAAATGATTTTAGAAAATAGTTGAAATTAAGAAACTTATATGAAATAGGCGCTTCCTATATTCCAACCAACATTATGACTCCAACACTTACATGTAACACTTTGCAGTTAACGTACTTAACATGCTTAAATATGTAGCATCTGAACGGACCATAAATTCAATATTCTGGTGGCGACGTTAAAATTTCAGTGTCCTAACCACTTCAGTAATTTATCAGTTTTGTTGATTTTTTTAATGGGCTCCTCTTCCCCTACACTCAGTAATTATCTGTTGCAATGATATATCGGAATGTAAATCTATATGCATTTTGTCTTGTCAGGTACTGTTTCCTTGCACTGTATACTACATGTACGATACTAGGACAGAAGTTTTATACATGCCTAAGAGCATGCAAACATACTGACTGTATTTTAGTTGCTATGCTGTAAACTTTACTGTTTACGGTCTACTGTCGAACAGTGTACTGTTTTCTTTGTCTGTTTACTTTCTTCTGCCTACTGCAAAATAGTATTTTTGTTCCACTGCGAGAGCATGTGCACACACAGACGCAGTAGCCATTAAGCAGTAATACACAATAGTTGGCTGGTTGGTTTGGGTTCAACGGTTCATTTAGACAATTTTCAGTCTATATCGAGCAGTCTCCTAGAGAAGAGATATGATAGGCCAATAAAAAAGGAAAAAAATCAAACAACCACTCGCACCTACTGTAGGCACAGTAGGCCCTTGCCCTACTATTATCCAAATTAGTAGGACGCATGATGAATGTCCAAGCACCATCGCCCGACAATGACCACCCCCAAGTGCCCAATAGGCAATAAATACGGCATTGTAGAGAGTATACAGTCAGTAGGCCTATATGTGCATGCGCTTGAATAAGTAGCAGTAGGTAGAATACATGAATTTTTTTCTTCTTCTTTTCAGGCCAAATTATATTTTTTCCTTCGCGCCAATTTTTCTCCCTGACAAATCAAGGACACACTATCTTTATCGGTATTGATATTATGATCACCATCCCATTTTGATTAAAAAAGAAACAAATCAGACCCCACAAAGAGTATCAAATGGTGGGGTCAATCTTTTTTATTTTGAGACGGATTTTGAGACGGAATGACAAAACAAGCCTTTAACGGATATTGCCCGTCTGTCTTACTTTTTTTACACCCTCACATTCTACCAAAATGTCCGAGAGCACCGCACCGTCCGAATATCCCTGCTTCAACCCTGTATGACGTCAGAGCAGATCAGAACGTCATCATGACATACCATGACACAGATTTCTAAAGGAAATTCAGTATTTATGTAAAAAAAAAAGATCACCGACATTCGACAACCATTAACTTTCGGATGGCAAAAGAATAGTTTTGGGGTCTTATATTCTACATGAAAATGATTGCATTTCAAAGTATAAGCTTTTCGTTTAGATAAATGGCATTTGCACGGCAAATAATACCAGTGAGATTGGATTTTGGGTCGAGTGGCGGGATTGAAAAGGTTTTTAAATGGTTATTTAGCCGTATGGGTTTCCGCCATTGTTGGATTTCTTTTTTCAGAAGACATTCACGTGTTGCCCTAGGGAAGTAAACAGGAATATATTTTCTGTTTTATTTTCAGAGCGCATGAGTCTAGCGGGATTGTAAGTTGGTTGATATAATTTGCGTAGTAAAAGGTCAATTTCTATAATGAAAACAGGAAAATATTTAACAAATTTTATTCAGAAGGCCAATTAAACAATAAAAGCTTGGCTAATAAATTTTGATATGGTGAAGATTCTTTTTCTGTCCAATTCAAATGCCAGCGTCTCATTTTCTTCCAAAAAAACTCTTACCGGAAAACACATTTAATTTAATCATATTAAAAAGTCAGATATATTTTGGTGCGCTTTGATTTATTTAATCTTTGATAAGAAAACAAGCAATATTTAACAGCATTTGCGTAAATCAACAGGTAATGCGAAAAGACCTGGCAAAATAATAACAAATCTAAAGACCTCTTGAAGGCACGCACTTTATTCCAGTTCTGAACGGCGAGCGAAACAAATACGAAAAATATTTATATTCGAGCGTTATTTATTTGATATAATAACGTCACATGCGCACATTTTCACGACGTCATAGGAAATGTGTAATGTTCCACACCCAAACGTATTAAACTTTCGTGGTTTAGAAAAGGCTGAATTTTTTATAATTGATATTTTTTTACACAAAAACAGTAACTTTTTTGTTATAACCAATTCCATTTTTTGGATGGGTTTCTCAGGTACTGCTTCAAAAACGAGCAGGGCTCTATTGTAAAGGCTGGTCCGAGGTTATAAAACTTTTTCCATGCTCAACTCAGCTGAGCATGAAATTTAAAATGCCCATTAATATAAAAATACCAAGAAATTCAGCATTTTTCAGGCTCAGATAAGCCAAGAAGGCTATTTTTTCTGCTCATAAATATTAAAATGCCAACAATTGTTGGCATTTTAAAATTTATGAGCAGAAAAAATTTCATGCTCAGCTGAGTTGAGCATGAAAAAAGTTTTATAACCTCGGGGCCTGGTTATAATTGTTATTGCTCTTTTCCAGGAGGAATGTAGACCTGTGCTTTGTCCATATGGCTCCACTAGAACAAGACAAGGTTGCAGAGTGTACGCTGTCTATTGGTTTCATCGTGGTTACAGAATCCATGTTGAAATGCATCCAAAGTCAAAAGACCTACCTATGTTGAATTCGTTTCACAATTTGAGCAAAAAGCGAAAGCGTAACGTAGCGCTTTGGTTTGATTCAAGAGGCATTCCCTTAGAGCATTTTGAATTATATACTGAGTCAATTAACGTTAGTAACGTATTGTATGTCAATAAATTAAATGTATTTGTTGGCAGAGTAGAAGAAAATTTAAACGCAACGGACACTTTAAGAATGATTGGAAATTCGACGTCTCAAAGCTGGAAACTTGTGTTAAATGGCAACAATTACTTTTATGATGTTAGATTTGACAGGTATAACAACTTTGTGCCCGATGGAGTCAAGAAGCGTGCTTTTATGTCTGGTGACAGTTACATATGGGAAAAAACAACGCCAACGAAAATATACGACTTTATAAGCAATGTAGGTCAGGACAAATTTATTGAATTCACCATCAACAAAACGTTTTTCTGCGAGCAAGTTGAACTTTCTAATACAGAATGGGTTGGTCTTGCTGAAGAAATTCTGCTAAATATAACAGGAGATGGAACAGAAAAGATCCTGGGCGATGCTGAATATGGTTTCTCAGTTGACAAAGATGGTAACAGAAAGGCGAGAATTTGCGTCGACGACTTCAATCCGCATTACTATACGTCTCGCGGAGGCGGACGTCGCGTACAAGGAGTTTCAATGATTATTGTCATAATAACGATTACCTTAGCCTAAAGCTGTAATTACCGGTATCCTTAATTTGGACAGTGTAATTTTTAGGTCTGACAGTACGTCACAAATATGCCGGCAACGTACCTTAAAATTCTAAAACTTGGGACACCTAAAATAATAACCGTAATTGTCGTAAAATGGAATTTTTTGTTTTTACAATAAGTAATGCGTTTAAAAATTTGAAATCTATTGGTCCAGTAGTTTTATAGAATAAGATGTTTGAATAACTGGTTTTCAGTTGTTGACGGGCGACGAACGACGCGCAACGTACGCCGGACGCTTTGGTATGACAGTAGCTCAGTATGGCCTTTCGGGCAAGGTGTGCTAAATATTAATTATAGCGGAGAATATTCTTATCTTTAGTAGTTCACCCACCTATGAGAAAAGGAGGCAAGTAGAGTAGAATTACATACTCAGTCATAATTATGAAACTGTTTATTAAAGGTATTTTTGCAGTGGCTGATTTAGTACACTTAATGTTGTAAATAACTCCCTACGCTTCCCAGCCTAGCTCTCCCACTTTCGCAAAATGCAACTCCCGCGGGTCGTTTAATAGGATTTATACGGTCTAATGAAGGTTATCAGGAAGTTTCACTATCATATCATATCATAGATCAATGTCTATCAGTGATATCAAGAGGACAAGTAAACCAATCACAACACATACAATGTGTACGTGATATACATTAACGAAAAGCAAGGCAGCCATCAATCTCTTCCCCAGGGAATGGCACAGAGCCGAAAGGACTATGACAGAACAATAAGGAACCGGACGAGACACACCGAAACAAATTCAACCGGAAAGGCTACGTAGCCACTTAAATATCGAACGAAATCGGAATCGGCGCCTTAGTTAATAGTATTTTATTGGAGCTGTAGTTTCGACATAAAGATTAAAATAAAGCAAGGAGTAGACAGGCTGCAGTCGGAAATGGAAGTCATATATGTTCTTTTTCATTTTTTAGCTCACCTGGGCCATAGGCTCAGGGTGAGCTATTGTGATCCCCCAGTGTCAATCGAGCGTCGTCCGTCGTGTGTCGTCAACAATTTACTTTTACTTCTCTGAAACCGCGAGGCCTAGGGCTTTGATATTTAGAATGCAGCATTTTCTAGTGGTCCTGTACCAAGTTTGTTCAAATGGTCCAAATTGGCCCTGGGGCAAGGTCTTGGGTTCGAAACTAAAAAATACTTGAAAATCTTCTACTCAAAGGAACTGCTTGGCTCAGATGCTTGAAATTTGGTTTGTAGCATTGCCTAGTAGTCCTCTACCAAGTTTATTCAAATAAGGGCCCCATGATCTAAAATGGCCCTGGGCAGGGGGTCTTGGGTTCGCAACTAATATATTCTTAAAAATCTTCTTCTCCAGAGCTGCTTGGCTCAGATGCTTGAAATTTGTTATGTAGCATTGCCTAGTGGTCCTCTACCAAGTTTGTTCAAACGGTGGTTGAAAGTCTCCGTTTCTCCGTCAGCCTTTGTCGTTTCTAGAAATTTGTAAAGCTTGCTGCCGACGTAAAACTTTAATGCATGTCGCAAATAAACAGGCGCCGAGAAACCGGAGTGAAAAGGTAAGGGCTGTATGGCCTTCTAGCCGAATTCTGACGGCCATAATAGAATTTTTATTTGGAATTCATTCGCGTGTTGCCAGGGAAGTGGCATCGAAAGTTCAGGAATTTATTTGCGTCCAATAAAAATGCCAGCGTCTCATTTCTCTCAAGAAAAAAAATATATAAAAACGTCGACCGGAAATTCAGTGACACAAAAAATTGAAGCCTTAAAGGTACGGGACAGAATAGAATAGAACAGAAATACGCCTTATATTGTAAAGCAACCAACACTCGTTGTTTGCCGCCTTGGGCGGCAAACAACTCGTTGGTTGGTTGCTATTATAATTTATTGTTTGGATATGAGTAAGTCCTAACATATGATTAGGTATGGTAGAATTATTTATTAAGCTGAGGAGGGAAGTGCGGGGGCTAGGACGGGGGCTGCAATTGTTATGCCTTTGATGACAGCACAAATCACATTATCACACAAATCACAATAAACATTATTTATTGTAGCTGACATACCAAATCACTCATTATATATATGCTATAACATTATTGTCCAACGGGATACAGATTTACATAAGTCGTTTGACTTCCTTCTGGATCCTTTTTGTATATTCTTCTGTATATGTCTTTCATGTGTATTGTATTTATATTGTCAGTTTATACAAATAAAATAATGTTTATACTAAATCACATGATCTGTTTTGGAATTTTACTGGCTAAAGTGCCACCTACACTTGTGCAGCTTTTATTATTTTCCTACTAAAGGTTTTCTATAAAAATGATTTCCGTACAATAAAAGATTCTTTTGAACTAATTGTTTGGTTGTTTTGAAATATGGATTGACTTGAAGGACGCCACCTGCAACCTTATTGCTACAGTTGTCAACACCTTTAGAAGTAGTAAGTTTGGATTAATTAAAGTTTAGACTTCCGTATAAAATAATTTGAAAGACCAGCTGCTAAAGAAGACATTTACAACTCGGACGATGGTCAGATAGCGTAAATATGGTCTACATATCAAATTAAATACTTGGTCAAATAATTACAAATTATCATCAATTTATGTTACTTTAGTATTCTATTGTGGTAGACAAAATAATATTAATGCTTACCACCTACTTCCCAGCAGGCACATGACGTTGAAATAACGTCGTACTGACGTCGATGCGACGTAATGACGTCGCATCGACGTCAGTACGACGTCATTTCGACGTCATGTGCCCGCTGGGTTGTAGTCGTAATTAAACAATCTTTTAGAATTTAATATTTTCATTATTGTTTAGGTGATATTTCTTCTGTAACCAATAAATGAGCCGCGACACGAGAAAACCAACAATGTGGTTGTGCGCCCAGTGAAGACTCAGATCAGCTTGGGCAGCCACCCAGTTTGATCAGACTCTTCATTCAGTGCTCAAAGAGTAGCTATGGGTCTAAGCTACCTCCATGCGGACAGCGAAGACTCAGATCAGACTGGGCGGATGCCCAGGCTGATCTGAGTCTGCACTGGGCGCACAACCACATTGTTGGTTTTGTCGTGTCGCGGCTCATGAATGAATTCCAAGTAGATTCCTGTTTATTATGAGTGTCGGAAAGTGCTCGCTAACCAAATTAACTGATTTTCGAAATCAACTCATCGTTAGCAGATTTCAACGCTTCTATACTAAAAATAGAAAATAGGTAAAAATAATTGTTAAATGTTTTTCGTATAATTTACTTAGTCTGTTGTAACCCTTCTGTTGGTCTAAATTATATAGTTCAATAAAGATAGCTGAGTTGCCACCTATTTGGGAAAGAGCTGCTGACTCGGCTTATCGCTTGTAATTTATTGTTTGTTGGGATGTCTTTGTCAATCTTTCCCTTTGATGTTTGGGATAGGGTTGGGATCTGATTCAGTCCGTTCCTGAAGTGTAGTTACTCTTAAAAGTCACAGGGAAAAGGCGGCTAGAGAAAATGCGGTATACTCACATGATTTCTTGCCATTTTAGACTCAACGGTAACTGCCATGTCAAGAGCTTTGATGTAGATCAAAGGTGCTTACACATTTATACAATTAGGCTTCAGTGCCTATTTCAGTACTGAGGATCCATGTAAGCTTTCTTACAATAATCTAATTGCCCCTCGTGTCGCTCAGGGCGTAAGAACATTTAGACTTTTAACGTGTTGCCAAGGAGTTACTAAATAAAGGACCTCTGACAGTTGATTTGTAAATTGCCAATAAGTAAAAAGATAGGCAATGATCAGGAACTAATGCATTCAAATCCCACATCCCGCCGTAAAAACCATAAGGGAAAGAAGTACACACACACACGGAAAATTGACACAAGTTCACGAAAGACACGCACGGTAAACCGAATGAGCAGCTCTTTCCCAAACAGGTGGTTATTAAGCTCCCCTAATCAAAAACAGCATCAACATCTATTTCTATATCTATTTCATTTTAAATTAACAAAACAAAACTAAACAAAAAGCAGATTGGGTAGCAAGAAAGGTGACCTAACCGCCAACGAACATAGACAAGCGTATATAGCACTATGTAACATCAAGGAACCACAACAGAAGTACCGGCTTGGAACGGTCTGCAAAAGATAATTGGGGAGACTGGATCCAAACCTCTCCCTTCGCTTCCGCAATGGTTCAACCAAACCACAACAACTGCAATTCTCTGAAGAGACCAACGAATGCAACAATGTGGACAATAAGAAATAATAATACAAAAAACATTTTCATCTATTTTTACTTATTTTCTATTTTTTAACTACAAAGAATGGCGGGAAGCAAAGTGGACAGCTATACAGGTGACCAGATTGCTAGTAGACCAGACAAATGAGCCGCGACACGACAAAACCAACAAAGTGGTTGTGCGCCCAGCGCAGACTCAGATCAGCCTGGGCATCCGCCCAGTCTGATCAGAGTCTTCGCTGTCCGCATGAAGGTAGCTTAGACCCTTAGCTACCCTTTGGGCACTTAACGAAGAGTCTGGTCAAACTGGGTGGATGCTCAGGCTGATCTGAGTCTGTGCTGGGCGCACAACCACTTTGTTGGTTTTCTCGTGTCGCGGCTCAAATATTCACAAGAACAACATGAAGAGCCACAAATTAGTCAAAAATTAAATTTTGATATATCTACAAATTTCTCTTGAATATTGGTGCACTCAACTTCCCATAAATGGCATTAAATTCATTTTCTGATTTTTGGTGCATAAACTTCAATTTCGGGTGGAAAGCCAGATTTTTTTTAATTTAAAGTCATACAAATATGAAGAGATTTTTAAAGATACACCACTGTACCTCAGCTAGCCGCTTTGCATGTATGCGTGTACTATGTAATACGCATTACATATGAGTGGCAACCTGAGACACGGGAGTGTGTGTATGGGGGGGGGGGGTACTCTACGGCTGAAAAACTGAAAAGTTGGTGGGGTAATTACACCCTTTGTGTCTTAAAAACAGGCTAAAATCCTTATCATTACAAAATACTGTATATATTTGCATACAATCAATAACTGTTGTCCGTACATCAATTGTAGCATTTGTATCAAACAAAATTTCAATATACTGCAAAAAAAAAAAAAAAAAAAAAAAAAATAGACCTCTTTTCAGAGATCGAAAACTTCACCTACCCTTCTTAATAAAATCGGTTTAAGTTATTCTAGAGGCAAGATAATTTTTAAAAATCACTGTTTTGCTGCACTAATCTGAGTCTACACAGTGTACAACTGTCCATCTGATGAACGCAAGTCATTAATGAGTTCACACACATGCGAGCTGATCTCGAATTTTCTTCAGGATATTTAGCGGAAGCTTAGAGCGCTAGTGTGTGGGGCGTGGGTGGGATGGGGGATATTTTACAAAAAGGATATTGTGTTATTTTTATACCGATCTTTTTTAAAGAAGACACAACAGCCACTCAGGTAGCTGATCTATGACTTGCTTTCAGCATCAGACCATGTATCCGACATAATTTTTCCAACTAATGTCTGTATTTCAGTTCAAATTATATAATGATTCGTTATTTTCGCACATCGGTGCCCAACTTTTCAAGTCTTTAGTTTCATCAAATACTGGAATGTCACAAAAATAATGACTGCCTGCAATTTAGGGATGTCAGGACACATTACAAAGCAGAATCGGTTTCAATCGCCTAATGTTAAAATTGTGTAAACAACCGAAATTTGTTTTGGGGGTAACGAGCAACAGACAAAATGCAAGCGCCGCTGAAGAGGGGACAAGCTTTTCAACAACTCTGAATTGATTTTTCACCCTGCTTTCTGTCATTAGTCTAACTCGATGACTGTGATATAATGGTAAAAATATTTGCTTCATTTGTGAGAAAAATGGGTGATTACATGAGGGTGATCCGATACTGTCGATGATCCGATACTTTCGAGTCCACTGTATGCTACACTTTGAGATAATCTGCAATAAAGATTCCTTTGCAGCGTCTATGTAATTATCATTTTCGATACTTACAAGTAAATGTGGACCATTCAGTTCCTGAAGTGTAGTTACTCTTTAAATTTTAACACATCATCCGACCTTATATTTTTATTCAGAGGCTTTTGCTCAGCTTTAACGAGGTTCAAGACGCATTTGGATTCTTTTTGTTTGCTGCATCGGACATCATATTGATTTTTGCGTACAAGTGCAGGGGCCGTATTCATATAGCGACTTAAGTGGTTGCTATGCTGTTGCTAAGGCTAAATTTCTTTAAAGGAGATTCCCTACAACTATGAAATTTGGTCTGGAGGAACAGTCTTGTAAGACTGTTCCTCCAGACAAAATTTCATAGTTGTAGGGAATCTCCTTTATAGATATTTAGCCTTAGCAACTGCATAGCAACGACTTAAGTGGCTTTATGAATACGGCCCCTGGTCTTTTTCAAGTCGAATCGTTCTCTTCAATTAGATTAAAGGGGAATGAAGATCACCGGGATTTATAATATACCAGAATAACTTGTTCAAACAGGCGGGAAGACCAAAACTGATGTTTTACCAAAGGTCTGTAATAAGATATGGAAGGCAGCAGGATGATCCCCCCATGTAACATCTTTATTCATTTACTTCGATAAGGCATTTATTTTTTTTCTATATTTCGATAATAAAATATTCTAGGGTTGACTGCCATTTGGGGCAAGTCAGGTAAATTCGGACATTGACATTGTTTCCTCTACATGTCAGCTGTTTGGAATTAAAACAAAAATAAAACGGCAAGCTGTGAAAGCCCTCATGTCTCATCTGGATTTTCACTGTTTGTAATGGTATATCCGAACTGACCCGCTGTCCAAAATTACCCGACTCGACCCTAACATACGACATGGTAGTTCTTCGAATTTGTTCAAGCAGAAGAACACGTCCGAACTGTAACAGTAGCGACCGTAATGACTAATTGATTATATAGAGGATCTTACATGAGTGCTCATGTATTATTGAATTTATTAAACGAGTTGGGGAAAAAGATAATATGCGAGGCTTTGCCGAGCATCTTATCGGTTTTCCCCAACGAGTTTAATAAATTCAATAATACAGGAGCACGAATGCAAGATTCTATTTATCATATGACACTAAAATCGCATTTTATCAGCAGAATTTGCACTAAAACGTCACGATTTCGCCATTAGAAAACGCGACGTTTTTATGGACGTCAACCTATAACGTTACGACGTAATTTGCATATTTAATCCACTAGTGGATTATCGCATTTAATGCATGGCTATATTACACTCTCAGAAGCGACGTCATATGATAAACAGTTTTCCAAAACCTTATGAAGATTCAAACTTTAAATAAACATTTGCTGTTTAAAAACGCGCCCTTTATCACATTTTGGCAGGGCTAGCTATTTGGCACACAAAGTCGAATGACTGAACAATATGTGAGCCAAAGGTCATTGTCCCTCGTAAGTGCAATGGCATAGTCCAGTCATAATCATCTCTCCATTCATTTTATTGAAATGCACTTGTGGTACATGGTGTTGTAGTGTTTGTTTGTACAGACTACGCTGTTCTGACACCGAAAACACACATCATCAGCCCTGCCTTCACTAAAGAAAATGACTTTATATATACACATTATTATAATAGTAACTTGATCTGGCGTACTGTATCACGTCGAGTGGATGAGCTCTCTCATACCATCGGATCACCCGAGACGCTTGCGTCGAGGATGATCCGATGGTATGAGAGCTCATTCACGAGACGTGATACAGTACGCCAGATCAAGTTACTATCATAAAAAATTGTTTATCATATACCTAATAGTCCAGGAGCCCAGGAGAAAAAAAAGAGGTTCGCTCTCCTTTAATAGTAGAGTTTGGCAACCCTGTGCATTAAAATATACATTTATTTTACCATAGATTTTGGCCCGGAGACATTTCGAGAAACGCCCAGGAGACTCAAAAATGACCATCTGCTCACCTGAGTAATTTCTACAGAGGATAAGCCTATCTGTTCTGTTATGCTTCTTCCGACACTGAAGCCAGCCTTTTGTTCAGCGATAATCTCTTCAACTTGGGGTTTGAGCTTGTTAAAGATGACTTTCAGCATGATTTTTTATTTTGAGGCTAATGGTTCTGTAGTTCTCACAGAGTTGGCCCTCTTGAGGGAGCATAGTAACCAGCGACAGAGTCTTTGGGGTCGGCCATTCTTCTGTTCTCCAGAACGTTTTATAGACCTTTCATGGTCTTCCTGCCTGCTTGAACAAGTTATACTGAAATATAATCAACCCCGGCAGACTTTTCCTTTTTCAGTGCAGCTACTACAATCTAAGCTGCCTCGCGAAGGATCTTTTGTAGATTTTTTCTGAGTGCCAAGTGCACTCCAGAACTATATTGTCACCATGACACATGGTTGTATAGCTCTGAGCAATATTCTGTCCATCTGCTGAGAATTTGGTGCTCTTTCAGACATGTTCCAGACGAGTCCTGGATATTTGTTGATCTACCCTGTTTCCCTGAAGTTAGATCCTTCACCATCTGTTACGCTGATATTTTTGTCAGGCAAGTTTCAATCTCCTCGAACTGCCCTCCTTTGCTTTCTTCAGGGTCTTTTGAACACTCTTGTCGGCTGTCCTGTATTCTTTCACTGGTTCTGTTTCATGCCGGCTCTTCTTCGAATCTCTCCTTCATCACAGAGAGCTCAGGAACGTCTCTGGTGACCCAGGGCGTTGCCCTCTGGCGTTCCTTCCTAAATATCTCACTGGCTGTGTCAGTCAATGTTGTATTGTAGTTTGTTATCATGCTACCTATGTCTGTCATCATCCCTCAGACTGATGAATGGTGCAAATTTCCCGCCTATTGTTACTTGGAACGTGCATGTCCTGCATGTCCACATCTGGGTTTTTTAACTTCTCACGGTGAAACTTCAGTCTTGGCTGGGTTTTCTTTCTGGTCTTCTTCAGACGAACTTGAGAGGTAATCATCAACAGGTGATATACACTTCATATGTCTGCGCTGAAAAAGCTCCTTGTCCTCTTCGTTGGAACCGCTTCCTCGCCAAGATGTAGTTAATCTGGTCTTAATACTTCCTGTCTCGGCTGTGCTATGTCCACCTTGTGGATGGTTTGTGGGAACCAGGTTTTTGTCAGTACAGATCGTTAAAGATGCTAATTTAGGAGTTTGAGGCCCCGCTCATTTGTTTCGACATTGCAGTAGGGTCCTAATACGTCTCTCCAGACTGTTTGTGATTCCCTTCCACTTGCCATTCCAATCACATTGTACAACCAAAATGTCCTTCGTAATTTACAGGAGTTACTGGTAGATATGGTCTACCGTCTTGTCATCTTGCTCAGATCTTTATGATTGTGTTGTGACATTGAAAGGAGCTGCTCGCAAACGGAGAGTCTGCTGCAGACTGGTTGGCAAACCTTGTGTCTGTCATCCGTTGACATTTCACCAAAGTTCTCAATGCATATCTCAGAGCTCCAGTATGTTCCAGAAGTACCTGTCCATTTTGTGGATCAGCTCTTCAAGTTTCCCGGATGGCGTCAGAGCCCTCACATACCAGTTTTCTACTGAGATGTTCTCTCTACCTCTCATTTTCTCGACCTTAGTCACATCAGTCGCACACTTATCAACTACATGTACTTACTAACGTCAAACGGTAGGCGTGATCATTCTTAAGCCGGGCCCCGACAGACCCAGTAATTAAGTATCATTGGGGGACCGGGCCGCGTAGCGCAGTCGGTAGCGCGTCTGACTTATAAGCCATAGGTCCCGGTTTTGATACCCGATCCGGCCACTTACTTTTATTTTTCCTTCCGCTGATTCAAGAAGGGCAGTTGTCAGTTACTGGTGAAAGTAAGTGCACTTAGTGCTGGTCTAAGCTTGCACAGGAACATGGACATAGCTGCTTACCGTGGACGTTAAACAATAACACAACAACAAAAAGTATCCTAGGGTCTGCCTTCCAAAATGTTACTTGGGCAAAAGTCAATCTGATGGAGACCATACTTCTTCAGGCTGATTATGTTGACCACAACCGAATTCCAAGAAAATTATATGGTTCGCCTTGGTCATGAGCACCTGTAGGTTGGCTAAAAGTATTATTCCACCCCGGGAGTTGACCTCTTCTAGGAGGACGATCACTCTTTGATGTTGAGTCTACACCAACCCAAATTGACCCCCTAGGCTTGGGAGACCTATGGAGGTTGACGTGGCTTCTTGATTTCTCTAAGCAAGCCAATAAATATAATACAACATACGGAAAGGGCCAAGCTGATTAGGCCTATCCTAATCAACAGTGATCTCTGAAATCTAGAGCAAGGCTCGCTTGGGTCTTGCAGCTAACATTTACGACTGTTGAACTCATGTTGGTGCTCTATACTGGCCGTTGACTTCTTCTAGGAAGTCTTCAACCCAGTGATGCTGTTTTCACAGGTGTTCTTTAGCACGTTTTGTCCACAGACCTAGCAATGAATTCCTAAGTGGACTGCCAACCAAGGCTAACGATTGCACCTACCCTTCTACATGTATTCTTATTACCGTCCCAGGCTGATGAGATCCATCTGCCCACATGCAACCGTTAGTTTTGGACAACATGGTACCATGACGATTAGGTTATACTATGCACTTATACACTTTTAAGTTCGAAAAAGCCCTGGTTCCACAAGTTTTTGTAATGAAATTTTATCTTTATACAGTATAATCGAATCCTATTGTACATTTTGTATAAATTGTATTTTACATATAAATCTGTCCATATAAAACGTACATAAATATGTAACATATATAAATTAGTAGCACATATAAATATATATATATTCTCCTTTAAAGAGCTTCCACTTTGTAAGGGAAATTTATGAAATGTCTATTTACTACATTATTTTGATACAGAAACAGGGTTGCGGCTTAATGAAGGGTAGCCTTTTCCTTCAGGGTTTATATAAAATTAATATTTATGACTGACATGTGTAGCAAATTTGCATCAAATTGGGCGTTTGTATATTTATTTAAACATTTCAGTGTTCATCAACAAAATTCCATCCGAATGCCTTATTCCATGTCAGTGAAAGACAGTTGTAGTGTAAATTTAAATAGTTTGGATTAAGAGAATTTTGTAATCATATATCTCATTTTACCGTGGCACGCCCGTTATCTGGAACAAAAATGCTATGCACTTAAAAACTGTCACAGACTATATGCAAAACCTCCATACTTAAATAAAATCAAAATCTTGAAAAAAGTGATTCAGAACATAACATTTTTCAAGGTTGGGGTCAAAATTACGAAAATTATACTACTGGTAATTATCCCTTCGTGGGGCCCCTTTTCTGACATTTACATCACCTTGGAAGGTCTTATTTAATAGAACACATTTGGGGCAACATATATATGGTGTAATTTAATACAAAACTAAGACAACAGGATTTTTTTCGAAATTTAAAAAAAATCAGAGGAAATAGTCATTTTTTGTCATTTTTACAAATTCACCCCTCTAGCGCCCCAGAGGGATTTCTCAGAATGTCTCCGGGCTTTATTATGTCCAGAGGGGTACAGGCTATAACATCCACATGGTTGCCAAACTCTACTCTTCAGGGAGAGCGAAAGTGTTATCTAGCGTAGCTACAGATTTCGGGCCTAGCACTATAAGGGAACAGCCAACCATTCATACTTGTCAGTGTTAATGCAACGACCCGGATTCGAACCTGCCAGGCAGAGGTTTGTAGCTAGTCGTGAGAATAACTCTACCGACAGAGCTATCGGACGCACCTTTTGACGTGTCTGTTGCCGTTACGTCACTAGTCCCGTTTCTCTGGTTCTCGTTTCTTCGATGCGCGTTAAAACATAACGCACCTGAAGCTGGAGCTAACACACAGTCTCCTTTTAAGGAATAGTGATACGGATTCAGAAAACGTCAGTTTGATACGACAGTCTGTATCAGATGGCCAGAAAACAGGCAGTTCAAAGGGTGTATCATTGATAGGTATATAACAAATATGCATTCTGCTAACTGTCAAATCCTGATATTTTTGAAATTGTATTGTAGTATATGCATGTAATTTATAGTAATAAAATATCGTTTAAACCAGTCACGCGTGTCTATGAATGAAATAGTAAGGGTGGATTATGTTAATTTACATGTACATATATAAGGGACACAACTATACATTGTCATAATTTTAGAGTTACTTAAACAGTACTATGACGTCACCAAGTCATGTTGTCATAGTGATGACGTTACCGCTTAGAGTGCGCATGTAGTGTCGAAGCGTTGTCAATAAACCTTATTTACTGGCACACTGTGTTAAGTGTTCCCACATTAACAGATTATTGTCAGCATAATTATCACATGTCTTCGCTCATCAGCATCTCCAATTTAAACATTTTTTCTATGAAGTTTCTCACGTTATAAAAGCCTTTGTAGTTTTTGCGATATTAATGTTGAAAATGGGAGAAAAAAACATAGTTTGAAATAATTATAATAAAAAACAAACAAAGTAGAACTGTCAGATATTTGACTATAGCCCCGCTGCACTAGTATTTTTATTGGTAAGAGCGTTAAATTTGAATCCACCTAGCCAAGCTAACAGGCAGTTCCTGCGAAAATCAGTAAAAGAAAAGAATAAAAGCCAGGATCTTCATTCTCAATCATACACAGTAACATCAACTCACTATTTATATGTCTACAAAGTTTGAACAGGATAGCTTGAATAGCCGACGAAAGTAAAATGTAACACAAAATTTGAGCCGCGACACAAGAAAACCAACAATGTGGTTGTGCGCCCAGTCCAGACTCAGATCATCATAGGCATTCGCCCAGTTTGAGCAGAATCTTCATTAAGTGTCCAAAGGGTAGCTAAGGCTACCTCCATACGGACAGCGAAGACTCTGATCAGACTGGGCGGATGCCCAGGCTGATCTGAGTCTGCGCTGGGCGCACAGCCACATTGTTGGTTTTGTTGTGTCGCGGCTCATTTCAACATTCTAAGAAAAGCGATACGGACTTACGGAATTACGAATAGACTAAATCCAGTATAGCCCCACTTTTTCAAAGCGGGGCTATAAAAAAACGAAATTGGCAAATAATATCTTTGATGTATTGTTTGAATGCCAATGTCACCCAGACGGAGATCAAGATAAAATAGCAGAAGCTCTGAACAGTAACAAGCTTGAAATACCTTGCAGCAGTTGTCTCAGAGGATGACTCAAAACCGGAGGTTCTCTCAAGGATTGCACAAACCACTTCAGCTCTTACAAAGCTGAAGCCAATTCGAACAGGCAAATACTATCTCCTGAATCAAAGGTGGAACTGATGAGCTCCCTTGTCATTTCTATATTTCTGTGTGCCTGTGAATCGTGGACATTGACATCATAGTTTGAGAAAAGAACGCATGCCTTTGAGATGAGATACTACCGTAGGTTATTGTGAATTTTGTACAAGGACCATACAACCAATGAGGGACTTTGCTGAAAGATTCATTCAAGCAGCCATTTGAGAATATAATGAACTCCTAATTTTGGCCAGGAAACGGAAACTAATGTATGCTAGTACTGTCTCAAGGTCCTCTGGTTCAGTAAAGACGATTCTACAGGGCACAGTGAAAGGAAAAAGAAGAAGTAGACAGAAGAGGAGGTGGGAAGACGATATTAAAGAGTGCACAGGGATGGATCTTTTAGCTTAACTAGGGCAGCTGAAGACCAGGTGGAAAGCGATTATTGTGAAATTATCGGTTGTACCCCCACGACCTTGTAAGGTTATGGGATAGAAAAGAAAATACTGTTTTAACATATTTTATTGCTCAAATAGTAGCAATGCGGTCGGGCTACAAGCTCTCACAACATTAGTTACAGTCCTCTCCCTACAATATTCAATACAACAGGAAAATAGAATAAAATACTGTTAGGCATAAAAAAACAAGTGTTCCAACAGCCAGTTTGTACCCGCAATAGCTAGTAGTTAAGATCTTAAAATGACGCTGAATAGGTCATTTTTGCAAAGCAACTTTTTCATGCAAAAAATACCCTCAAATTTCTGAAGATAATATGATTTGGATATATATCAAATAAAAGTAAACCGTTTCAAAAATCTGGTATCTCTTTCCCAAAGTTTTCGGAAGAGTGTAAAATATAGAAAGATGGTCACTGATTAGGAACTCAAACATCAGATCCCACATCCGGCCCTCAAAACTAAAACAGAAAGACGTATAAACATAAATTCACAACAGTTCATGAAAGATACGTAAGCTTAATCAAATGAGCCGCGACACGAGAAAATCAACAATGTGGTCGTGCGTCCAGCGCAGACTCAGGTCAGCCTGAGCATCCGCCCAGTCTGATCAGAGTCTTCACTGACGAGGCTTTATTAGCCGAAACTACGTAGTCTGGCCCATGTTCCTACTTCTGTATGTATTCTCTGCTCTTGAAGGAACTTTTTAAGATTTTAATTTTACCTCACTGCAGCTGGTGTTGTGCCGTGTGGCGGCCGTAAAACGTCTCCCCGTACATCATCCATAGTGCAGATTATATTTCATTTACATCCTTTGAGATCAGAGGATAGATTCTAAGAAATCTAAAATTTGAGATCGATTTAGACTATTATTCTAGATCATCGTCTTTTATATTATTTGGATCCTTTTGAAACTAATCAGTCTTTGAATCGACTGTCCAATTAAAATTAAGAAATTACAGTACGCTTTTTTTTTTTTTTTTTTTTTTCTGGTTTCGTCACCAGATATTGTCAGGGTCACTGACGAGGCTTTATTAGCCGAAACTACGTAGTCTGGCCCATGTTCCTACTTCTGTATGATGTATTCTCTGCTCTTGAAGGAACTTTTTAAGATTTTAATCTTCGCTGTTAGCATGAAGGTAGCTTAGTCCCTTGGCTACCTTTTAAGCGCTTAGCAAATAGTCTGATCAGACCGGGAAAATGCTGATCTGAGTCTTCGCTGGGCGCACGACCACATTGTTGGTTTTCTCGTCACGGTCGCGGCTCAAATGTCGATGAACAGCTATCTTTCCAGAGAGCTGGAATGACTGTCTGTCCCATAACTTGAGGGGTAACGAGTCTCGTAAGTCATAACATCGACGTTTCATGCTTAACATTCATAGCAGCATCATCGTACACCAAACATCACCCCTAACTTTAAGAATTTAGCCATAGCTCGTGGGCAAACAAGGTTGATTCAACCTTGATTCAACCTTGATTCAACGTCACAATGTTGATTCAAGGTTGATTCAACCATATGTGCCTGATTGGTATATTCTACATAGTTCAAAATTGTGCTTAAACTTCTCTCTATGCTTTCTTTTTCTCTCTCTTTTCACATTAAATTATCGAAATCGCCTACTCCTGACCCGGGACAAAGTGACTCAAGACCAGTTAAATATTGTTCCATAAAGTTTAGATTTCATAGCTCTGTCTCTACGTTTTGAAACTACAGCTTTCGAGAATCATATCACTCGATTTTTATTTTCGGCAAGATAAATTATGGAGACATCACATGCATCGTTTTCTCACACTTTTTCGCCCCATAAGTCATGATCGGATAACGTCCCATAAGAATTTAGTTTGCATAACATTTGGTTTGCCCTTACAAGTTAACCACTGTGTAATATAACACTATAGTAAAAGTGACAAATCTATAAAGTAAATATAAAGTAAATTTATAGAATAGTTGACCCCTAACCAGATGACCAGCTGTTTCCGTTTTCCTTTCAAAGGTGAACGGTTAGTTAAAAACTGAATGAACAGAAATATACTGAACGCCCAAAGAAACATTCACAAAGTATACACAATAAATTTGCAAATGCAGGGAACTGCTTTTTTTTCTTATCTTTCAGTTTGACGCGTCAAGGAGGTTTTTTTTTTGTTAAAAGAATGTCTGAAGCAATAAAACATTTCTGAAACTGTAGCTGTGAGAAGCAAAACTTTCTGTATGGGGTAAACTTCAAAGTCACAACACCAACAAGAAATGTTTGAGAAGTTGAAGCCTCAGATGTAGAACCATCATACAAGTATCCAACAAACTCGGCCACCCACAAGTATTGAAACCCAGGTAAATTTCACGGACATGTGCTGCAGTATTATTGGATATTACCGGAGTAATACGATTATCTTCGGTGTAAATCGCAGAAAGAATGTCTCAGAGCCAATAAAGAGCTTACTGGTTCAGTTTCAACTGGGAAGAAGGATATCAAATCATGCGAGCCATGTCTTGAAAAAATTATCTGTTTATGCTCTGCTGTGCGACTAACAAAGACACAAATCAGCATGCGTATTCGCGTTTTCTGTTTAGCACCTTTGTTGTTCGCTGACTATATACTATAATTAGTCTAGTTTTCATATTCATTCATTTTACAAACTCATTAGTCAGTGTCAGGTGCTAAGAAGACCGGACTGAGTTGTATCTGATAACAAGTGGATGATTTATTTGAGAACTTTCCAAGAAGGCACACAAGGTTGAATCAATATTGATTCAACTTTGATTCAATGCCATGACGTTGAATCAATGTTGATTCACTATTGATTAAACCTTGTGAGCCCAAATGACGTTGAATCAAGGTTGAATCAATATTGGTTCAAGCTGGTGTGCTTAGTTGGTTGGTACTGAGTCATACCGGATTTGGAGCCTTGACTGACTTGCCTTGTTCGTCAAATAAAAAAAGAAAAAGAAAAAAAGAGTCAGGCGATTCAAGAATATCAAATAGAGCAGTAAAAAAGACCACACGTATTTTCAAAATTTGTTCACATACATTTATTTTCTTAGTCAGAGAAATGGGTTTTACTATAAAATATTTACACTTGCCACTGACTTCCCATAGGTAAATGGTATAGAGCAACTGGCTTCATACACCGATGAAGGACAGTCGATCATGTCACGTTGTCGTCAAGCGACGTCTAAGGTAAACAAACGTCTTGATTGGTCCACGTAACGTTCGATTGACGCCACGTTATGGCGACGGCTGTTTAACGTAATGGACGAATACGTCGTTTCTGTCTTTTCTTCGACGCATGTTTTGCATATTCTACATTAAATTACCTCGAAAACACCACATCAAGGGTCTAAAAAGTGTAAATATAAAAACAAAAATTCGATTTTTCAGCGTTCATTATGTGAAGAAGCCAGTGGTCGTCGCTAAAATTCTACAAATTCATGGAATTTTAGCTCCGCCCACTGGCTTCATCACACCATTGACGCTGAAAAATCAAATTTCAATTCTTAAATAATTTATTGCATATACAATGTACTTCAAATTAAACTTGGCTCATTTTGGTATAAATATCTCTCTTTTTCTTGTTCAAGAGTTTTCTTTCTGTTACTCAGCGCTTAGCGTCAATGGTGTTTATGTTTTTTATTATTATTATTATTGTTTTGTTTTATTTGCGAAATTTAGTTAGAAACAGTATTTCCGACGACCAGTTCACGAAGCGACACGAAGTTTCTGAAGGAGTGACGCAATTTAGACTCCAGACATATGTCTCTTATAAGTTATTTCTCATTGACAATACTTCTGAGAAAATCAGTTCGTGTACATGGATTGAACTTCCTTTCTTTATCTTTCTTTCCCTTTTTTTCAAAGAAACAAGTAAACATAAATACTCGTTATTTAGATGGATACTTAAAAAAGGAACGTAGTTACTGAATATAATAATGAAATAATATGAGCCGCGACACCAGAAAACCAACAATGTGGTTGTGCGCCCAGCGCAGACTCAGATCAGCCTGGGCATCCGCCCAGTCTGATCTGAGCCTTCGCTGTTCGCATGGAAGTAGCTACCCATTAAGCGCTTGGCCAAGAGTCTGATCAGACTTGGTGGATGCTCAGGCTGATCTGAGTCTGCGCTGGGCGCACCACCACATTGTTGGTTTTCTCGTGTCGCGGCTCATATATTGGAACATAAATCATGAGTTTATATCTCTTTCGTTAGTATTCCTGTTTTGCCAACCATAACATGAATAGACTGTGTGGCAAAACCTGTTTTAATATTCTCCAAAGGAGAGCTTTTTACCTTTGTAAGTAATATCTCTCCTTTTAAATTTTCATAGTCTGTGGGTATGTGTGTTTTAAAGACTGAATGGCTTCCGCTTATCATAAACTCTTTTATGTTGAATGTTGTTTCTTTTAACCATTGCTCGAGTGTTAATAGAACCAATATTTCACATTAGGTCATGAAATGTTTAGACAGGGGGAGGCCAGTTTTATATTATTGTGTCTTGAATGTGCACTATTTTAAGTTGTATATTTTGTGCTAAGTAATGTATGTATGTATAGTTTTAGTCTCTTATAACTCTCTTAAGAGTGGCAATCAGCATTGTATGTCTTAATATTTTAATTTGCTAGTCTTATGCATGTACATTGATGAGACTCAAATAAAGATTAATACTGCTACATGATATTTTAAGTTTCTCTCACAGTTACAACTGAAATGAAAAGAAATCAGTAACGCGGCGGAATGTTTGATCTGACAGCTTCGCCTATCAACTTTTCAGATGTGCTGGAATATCGCATGTTGCATTTATTGATGGATTAGTAGTAACATGCTAGATAAGGTTTGTTGGTTGGTTGGTTGATTTGATGCTTAACGTCCACGGTAAACAACTAAGGTCATGTCGGGACGGTCAGTTAACCTAACCACACTATTCCTGGGCATGCTTAGACCTTCTAAGCGGTAAACCAGTACTAAGTGCACATACTTTCGCCAGTAACTGACAACTGCCCTTCTTGAATCAGCGGAAGGAGAAACGAAAGTATGTGGCCAGACCGGGATTCGAACCCAGGACCTCTGACTTACGAGTCAGGTGCCCTACCGATTGCGCTACCCGGCCCGGCTAGATAAGGTTTGTATTACATTTGAAGCAAAAGAAACTCCTAATTAGACGATGATGTAACCGAGCATTGATTGACTGATTTGTTGCTTTACGTCCACGGGAAACAACTATGGTCATGTCGGGACGGTCAGTTAACCTAAGCACACTATTCCTGGGCAGGCTTAGACCTCCTAAGCAGTTAACCAGTACTCAGTGAGTAACTGATAGCTGCCCTTGTTGCGGAAGGAGAAACGAAAGTATGTAACCGAGCAGAACTTGTGATTATTGATTTTGCGACTTTAAAGGCCCTATTGCTCTATCAGCATGGAAAATTTTATCATGAGGTATCGATGCAAGCTTCTCAGTATAGTTTCGTCAGTGTAAATGACCACGATTAGCCAGCTTTAAACAAATAAAACATCCGGGTGTTTAACATAATACGGGTTTGAAAATTTATTTGGGTCATTTTAGTTGCCAACTAAAATGACCTACTTTCGATTTCATTAAGTTAAATAAAATGGTAAAAATACAACGTACAGGCGTGGAGTCCCAATTACTGTCCCGCTTATTTTTATTTAGCATTGCTAGACGGGAAACCAGAGCTGGAAATTTTATTTTGTGGAGCCATTTATTATTTTTCAAAAAATTGTTTTTTCTACTTTTTGCCAGTAATATGACTCAGTATATGCACATCAACCCACATTTTATTACCAAACGTGAAGATTGGACCGCTTTTACAACGATTTGAGTTTAGACGTTTTTACCACAGATAGGACTATGGAGACTAATCATTTTAGCTTTCGTTACGCATGAACAAACAAACCAACAACCTCAGCTTCAATAATTTTGCAGTAAAGTGTAATAAATGCATCAATGCATTCCCTATTATGATCCGCAACACGCCAAAGACTCAGATCAGCCTGGGCCCAGTCTGATCAGAGTCCGCGCTGTGCATTTTAAGCGTAGCTTAGGGTCTGACGTACCTCCATGCCGACAGTGAAGACTCTGGTTTGACTAGGCGGTTTCTCAGGCTGATCTGAGGCTTCGCTGGGCGCACATGCCACTTTGTTGGTTTTCTCGTGTCGTGGCTCATATACCATAGAGCAAACGTATGCGTTATATTTACGAGTTATCACTACAGAGAAACTACAAACCCTGTTGTCAGATTGTGAATGTTTCATTCTTTAGTTAAATTTAAGATTAAATTAAATATTGAGGTAAGTGACGGTACATTTTACATGTTTTAGCTGCAGTAGATAAGTGCATGTCTTTTATTTTGTCACCCTCAATTCCTGCCAGCACCACAGTTCCTTACTGGGGTCTCTCGGGAAACTGATTTCACGTACGCTTTTTAAAACGTGTGAATAACATGATTGTCACTGAAACCTATGAATGATGAATCATTGTAATTTCTTATATACTGACGGTAACTACAGCCCCGGATCCAGGGGATGGGCTTGGGGGCTTCAGCCCTGCTATCTCAGCCTATGTGTTATGTATAATATGTAGGCCCCCAGATGATAAGGGGTATCCGGTGAAAGTTTGAAATAATTTATCCATGTGGTTAGATTAAAAGAAATAGTGTGACATCTCATTAGAATCGCCTCAGCGAGGCGATTCTAATGAGATATTACAACATATATTTCAAGGCAAAAATAAGAAACGTTATCAAAATTCTCATCAAATTGATCACTACGTATGTCATACATTTCGAGCACCACCAGTACGTGATGGTCTGGCTCCGGTTCTGAAGTAAATATACTTCACTCTATTTAAAAAGCATCGTAAACGACTGTGTCATGCTCTGCCACTGCAAAACTATTTCACCAGTGGATTTTTTTCACGCATGACTGGACATTGTCATCACTTTGATCACTTGATGTAAGCAACAGAAAATCATAATAAGTCCATGGACAAGTATATCAAGTACCAGAACGATGCTGCTTTCTTTTGGACTGCAGTTGTAGTTATACTTCTATTTTTGCCTGTGTAAAATCAATTTACGTTTTAAAGTGATTAAAACATTTCAGAACTGTGATTTTCAAATAATTCCATAGCAATTCGGGTAATCTGAACATTTTCTAGTAGCTTCTTCGAAAGTTTCTATTTACTGGAGTAGTACTGGAGTATGGGTTACTCCAGTGCTACTCGAGAATGGGTTACTCCAGTGCTACTCGAGTCAGAATAAATGCTGAGGTTTTTGCTGAAGAGCTGTATAATAAATTCGAAAGTTGAATGGACCAAGTCACTTCCGAATTATTTATTTATTAGGTTAATTGCCAAACTTATTAAGTTAATTGCAAAATCTCACGGCAAGTTTGCTCCTTCAACTCGTTTTTTTTAGATCCATCTGCTGTAGAGCATATCCCGGTATACCCTGAGTTACTATAGTGTACCCGCGTGTAGTTCAGCCCAACTCGCATCAAAGTAATCTTACTATGTCTTCGACCAAAAAAAATGGAGACTCTATATGGCCAACTATTCAGCCGTTAATAAAGTTGTTATACACAAAAATCTGAGATTTTTGTGTATAACAACTTTATTAACGGCTGAATAGTTGACCCTCAGATTTTTGTGTATAACAACTTTATTAACGGCTGAATAGTTGACCAAAAATCTGAGATTTTTGTGTATAACAACTTTATTGACGGCTAAATGGTTGGCCAGTTTGCTATAGCCAGTACGTACTATCTATCACCTGTGGTTAATTTACTCATTATTAGTGGATGGCTCGCTGATCTGTGAGATTCAATTATCAGTTAGGCATAAAGTTCTGTGAGAATAAACAGCATGTAAATGTGATTATGAAATAAGTTTCTGGGTGTTCATATTGGTATGTTACAACTATGTATACTTATATGTTTGGATAAAGTTTAATGAATGGATTATATATGATAAAATAATGGCTATTTTTCTAAATTTGGAAGCTAATGAAGTGTGGGTACATCGCCAAGTCTTTCCGCATTTTCTTCGAAGGGAATCAACTTATGTAACTTCCTGTTAGTAACTCTAGGCGACGAAGCTCTTTCAAAAAAGGTTCTACTCTTACAGCAAAAATTTGATCCCGTTCAAAAAGGAACTCAAAATGGAAATTGCAGAGTTGTTTTCCCTGCAAAAATATACCCATTTACTATTTTCACTGGTATTTTCCCATTTCCTTTTTATCTTTAGATAAATACCGATTAAACCAACATTATCAAATTTAGAAAAAAGGTAGATTTACTACGATCAAAAGTCACGTGGCGAAAGTGAAGAATGCAATCCCCATAGCAGGGACCATATGTAAGTAAAATTATTGTCTACGCATGGGCGTAGACTGTCTAGTAATTGCTTTCGACACGGAAGTACAGCCATTAGTTACCTACAATGCAGCTTGACCTTTATGGTCTCAGGGGATAGTTTCGTATTGGCAGTGGTCAGGAAAATGATACTTTTTGGTAGAGGGTTAGAAAAAGCATGGTTGCTCCAATAAATTGAGGTTTTTGAATATTTCTTTTAATTTGTAAGGCTATAGGGAGGGTAGTTATGTCAGCTGGAACTGGTTATGAAAATTTGCTGTTAGCTTTACTTGTCAGGGGAAACCCCTTAGTAATGGCGGATGTCAAATCACAGCAGACAGCTTCGTGGAGAGAAATAGGCTTGTCATTCATACTTAAATACTGAAAAACTTCTATGGTTGTTACCCCATTTGGGATTTGTTTTTCTGACGGTATGTTGCTGAGGATAAAAATACAGCTATGTGCCAACAGTCAGGTGTTTGCAGGTATTTCTCCAGAATGTGACATCCTAATGGTCAGTGTACCACTTTTTAGCACTGGAAACAGGGTGGGTGGGGTTATGTAAACATTGCCGTGACAGCTTCTGAAGATGTTGGTGTTCATTTGTTCTGCTTCAATTAGTTTATGTTTACAATGACAATAGTGAAAACCTGCATTGAAAGAAAATTTACTTGTTTTAGAATCATTCAAAAATTGTTCGTGGTCTCGGACTGAAAGTGCCAGATTTTACTATCCACTGAGACCTATGCAACTATTCGCAGAAACGGAATGAGCGCTATTCGCATAGATGTCGTGAGCGGACATAAGCTATTTGCATATGTCGTGAGCGCTTTTCGCAGAGATATCAAGAGCGGTCATATTAAATACCGCACATATGGTATCACAAGGTAGCAGAACATATCGCAAGGTACAAATGAATGAATGACTTAAGATTTTACGGACTTTTAAACTGTCTTTCAATCATGGAATGGTATGATACCTACCACACCACTCGCACCCGTGCTTGAAATCCACAAATGATGATTTTAGGTCGGTTCTTGAGATATAAACAAGAGTTTTGTGGTTGCAATGGTTTATTTGATAGGCAGCAACTATAAACGATTGCTAAACGTAACCAAGCTTTTTGTGAAAGCTATACTTGTAAAACTAAAATGACTGATTCTGCAATTTACTTGATAATAACCGAATAAACACAGCGCTACAATAATATAAGTATCAAATACCCCATCCTGCTTACCAGTGACCAGGTCGCCTGTATAATGAGATACCACGGTAAATCTTCAAATCTACCAATAACGATTTTGTGAATTTCATTAAAAGTTTAAATATGTATCGTCATAACACATATGAAATGGTCCTCCATTGTCGATATGTGACCCAAGTACAATAAAATATCTATCAGACATTTTAATAGCACCTATTGAGCGTGACCTCAGTTCAACACACTGCTCCAGAGACCATTAACCTTCCGCTTAAGAACTATATAGAATTTCATTCTGCATGTAAACAAAACAGTGTCCACGCATGTTATCGTAAATTCATGATACTTACAGCAATTGCTCATGCAATAGGAGGGGAAAGGTAGAGAGACCGGAAATAAACAGCTGTGCAGCAATATTAGAGAAAAGAAAAACACAAATATTCTAATATACATCACCTTACGCAAATACGCAAGTGCTTATAAACATTTCGTCAAAATGGCAAAATTTTAACAAGCACTTGCGTTTTTGCATGTTGAAATGTTATGAATAGGAGAAGAAAAATTGTGATAGCATGAGCAATTGCTGTAAGCATCCTTAAACTTGATCAGGATGATTAAACCAGCTGGTATTGTGCCTAAAATGTTCAGACAGAAAGGCAGTCAGCGTAGACCCTGGACAGACTGCTTAAGAAAGGGGTCTGTCTTCACTGTCTGTTAAGGCATGTCTGGTCTAATACATGTATTAATGATCATTGACTCCAAGACTCCACTCCATGACTCCATTCCAAGATTCCACTCCGAGTATTATACTATGCCCCTGGAAGATCAAATTAAACAACAAGACTTCTCTGAAACAGTATTTTCTTCTTCAAATGGTTATATTTTCGCAAGGGGTTCCACAGATTCATGTTAAGAACAGGGCTGAACAGATCAATATATTTTCTGTGACCTTGACCCCATATAGAAGGCTACTCCCAGTATCATAAATTTTGACCTAGACTGCTGGTGGAGAGATGCGAAAAGTGAGAAGGGGTCAGTGAGTTTATTGGAGCTTGCAAACCTTGAACTCATTTACAAAATTAGCCAGCTAACATAGATTGATTTTTAAGGGAATGAGCGCTGTCGAGATCAGTTTTTGTCTGTTATAAAGTTAACTTATGTAAAAGGCGCCATGTTAATGTTTCATAACGTGTAGAGATTGTATAGTTCATTTAACCGTTGGAATTTGTATTCTTTTCGATTAAATTGCATAAAAGAGCCTGTCTTGATCCGTTTTAATGGGATATTTGAACTTTTACCCCTAGATTAGGTTAAAGGGGTTCCAGGGGCGGCATTTATATGAATGCAGCTGGATTTCAAGTAGTGAATTTGAATGTTGATAATTCTTAAATGTTTTCGGATCTTGAATATAAACAACAAAATCATAGCTGTAAAATATAAAATGTAAGTAAATTTGTGTTTTTTCTTTTCATGATAATGTTGTACATTAATGAGCCGCGACACGAAAAAAAAGACAACAACAAAAAACAACAAAGTGGTTGTGCACCCTGCGCAGACTCATATCAGCCTGGGCATTCGCCCAGTATGATCAGAGTCTTGGCTGTCCGCATGGAGGTAGAGCACTTAGCGAAGAGTCTGATCAGACTGAGAGTCTTCGCTGGGCTCACAACCACTTTGTTGGTTTTCTCTTCTCGCGGCTCATTTGCATGTAATGATATTAGGGATTCTATTTTGTTGGTCAGGCATGTATTAATCTCACCACATTTTAAGGAACAATCATCAAATATTCCGTGGATGGGGGTAGGAAAACGGAGGAACTTGTGTTTTATTATCGAGCTCAGCGTTTTTTATTTTGTGTCGTCACATACCCAGAATAACTTTTTTTCCACAGAAAAAAACTTGACTTTTTGACCCAGAATAAATTTATAATGATAATTGATATTGATAATATCCTTTTTTTGTAGAAGAGAACGGAAAAATGGCTGAAAGTGACTGAATGGAAATTCTATTCCCTGATCCATTTTCACCTGTAGACAGTTTAATAATTGAGCCGCAACGCGACAAAACCAACAAAGTGGCTGTATGCCCAGCGTAGACTCGGATCAGCCTGGGCATCCGCCCATTCTGATCAGAGTCTTCATTTTGCGCCTAAAGGGTAGTTCAGGGTCTAAGCTACTTTCATGCGGACAGCGAAGACTCTGATCAGACTGGGCGGGTGCCCGGGCTGATCTGAGTCTGCGCTGGGCGCACTACCATTTTGTTTGTTTTTTTTGTGTCGCGGCTCAATTATAGCTACAACGAGAGGTGATAAAAAGTAGTGAATTTTTTTTTTCGCGTCAGTATTAAGAAACAGAACAAATTAAGGCACACAATGTTGAAACAACACAAAATCAATATTGGTTCGACGTATCGACGTCAAATCAACGTTGATTCCATTTTGTGAGTTTAAACATAATTTATTGCTTAAAAAGCAGCAGTAGGGTCGGGCTACAAGTTCCCACAAAATTAGTTTCAGCCCTCCCTCTGAAGGCATTAAATGATGCTCAAAACACAGTTTGCCTCCTTGGTGGTTGAGTACTCTCGGGCCATATGCAGATGAAAAAGAAGCAATATTTTTATCTTAAACAACGCCGACTACAACATAAAAAACTGTTTGCTTTCGACGCTTGCATAAATATTTTAAAGTTCATTGTCTCATAAGTGAGATACCTTGTTTCAAAAAATATGAATGGGCATTTGTCTTGAGACGCCATCAATGCATCGGCACGAAGCATCATAATTAAAAGGACAATAATAGTGTTTTTATACCAGTTTCTCATCTCTAACATGTAGGGTCGAGTCGGTTAACTTCGGACAGCGGGTAAATTCGGACAATCCAGTGCAAACAGTGAAAATTGTTTGTTCTGTTAATTTTGTTTTAATTCCAAAACTTCTGACATATAAAAGAAACGCCACTGTCCGAATTAGCCTGCTGTCCGAATTTACCAGACTTGACCCTTTAATGTTTTAGCCAGTTTCTCACAATTCTTCGATGTTAAGCACCTTTTCTAACATATGTTAAAGGAGCACTTATATGGAAGTACAAAATAACGGTAGCTACACTGAGCAGCAAAAATGGAAAAGGAATCTACGCTAGCGGCGACAGGTTTACGTATTGTTTTATGTTTTAAATGTTTTACACTTTTCATTTGATTCAGATAATGTGATATTTTAGTGTTGTTTGCTAACCCAGTAGATTCACCAATTTCTTGGGAGGGAGGGGCGGAAGGGGGGTAGGTGGTGGTGGTGGTGGTGGTGGTGGTGGGGGGGGGGGGGTTGAAAGGCGGCGGTCCTACTAGGCACTCGATTTTAAATCAACATTGAACGATTCAATCAAAGTTAATTCAACCTCATGATGGTGTGTGCCTGCTGGATTATGTTACACTTAGGAGATAACTGTCTTGAAAATTGTCATTTGAGGAGGAAAATCATCGGTTTTTATGGTCGGAAAATAAATTCGTTTTACGGCGACGCGCTAGCGGAGCCGTAAAACGCAATTTGCGACCATAAAACCGATGATTTACCTCCCCAAATGACATTTTTCAATACAGTTACACCCATTTTAATGCACTTTTCCACATTTTCACCTTTCATAATGTTCTATTTTGCACCCATTTCAAGCGCTGTCAGCAACGTAAAACCAAACGTCAACCAATTAGAAGCGACGTCACTTAATGACGTCGGGTTTGCGAAAGTAAATCTCAGAATATACTGTAGCAGTTTTTTGACGTTATCCAATCAGACGTCGCCATATTTGTAAGTGCATTAGAATGTAATTTTACTGTATGCAGTCTGTTGCTAATGAGCATTCTTATCTGCATCTACAATTCATGCTCTCGTATTATTCATGTCGTTACAACTTATATTGTATTTGCCTTCCAGTTGCAACTATTCAGATGGAAGCCTGTAGCACAGATAAAAATCTAAACGGCGATCTCCACTTTGATGATCTACATTTACATAATGATGTCAGCCCAAAGGATCCACTGAACAACGAACAAACAAACAGTGTTGTTGTGATAGAAGACAGAGCCAAGAAACATCTGATATATGGCTTGACTGACACGCCACCATTACATATCACCATTGTCAGTGGTTTACAAGTAAGCTTTTCTTGCTTATTTCAAAGTCGGCTAACAAGAAAAGATATGGCAGCTAGTGCCATTTCAACAGACTAGACGTCCCACTGGCATACAAGGTTGAATCAATATTGAATCAACCTTGATTCAACGTCATGACGTTGAATCCAAATTGATCTAATATTGATTCAACCTTGTGTGCCCAGTGGGGACTGGTCCTACGTAGGAATCACATACTGGTTTTCACACGAAACTTGTTTCAGAAAAAAAATGTCTGATACTCCCGACACCGATCAATGCAAGTCTAAATAATAGTACTACTAATCCACTGACAAATGCAACATACAGTCTCCCAGCTAATCCGAAATATTGAAAGGCCAAGCTGTCACATCAACCAACCCGTCGCACTACTGATATCTTTTCAATCAGTTGTAACTGTTGTAGCCGATTTTCTTTTTTTGTTGTTGTTGTTGACTGGAATTGCTCACAGGAAGTGTACTCGTCTGTTTTCATTTTTAAGCCAATGAAGATAGGCGTTGTGATTCCGGGCTCGCTCGGAAATGGCGGCTGTAAATCTATGCATGGACTGCTGAGTCTTTACATTATGATATATATATATCATTTGCGTGATTGAATTCATCTAAGTGTTTTTTTGTTTAGTGTTGACATGAAAAATATCAAATCACTTTGACGCCTTATAAGGACTAAAGGGGTATACCTCCATATTTTTCACGATTTTTACAATGGCAACATCCCAGTAGGCACATGACCCTATTTTTAAAGTCCTTTGGGGAACAGGTTCTGCTTTCAGGCATTTCATGTAGGGTAGGAAATTTTTCGTTTTTTAAAACAGGTTACCCGAATTGAAAAGAAGACGAAAATGGCAGAGTGCTTCTCCTGAAAGTGTACCCATTTTTTTTAATATACCTTGGTTCCCAACGGGCACCTGACGTCGAAACGACGTCGTTTCGACGTTGATGTGACGTCATCACATTGCATGGACGTCATGAGCCTGCTTGGTATATTCTTTTACTGCTCTTTCCTGTGTAAATGCATTTATGATATGATTTCCTTTTTTCAGCAAGCCCTACTGTCTCTGTCCAATCAGCTGGTTGTATCTCTTCTTGTAGCAGACGCAGTATGCGCCTCGGATAACTACGCATTTAAAGCCAGGCTGCTGAGCTCAACCTTGTTTATGAATGGCATCACCACAGTTGCCATGAATTTATTGGGTGTGAGGTATGATTTCCTTGTTTTACTGATAAATTAAAAGTTTCGGATCCTCTTATAAGATTATTCCTTCGCACATTCAGATTGCTTGTCTCACGCTACTGTTTAGAAGCTGATCCAGTCTGTCAGTCATTGCTTAAGGTAGCCAGCTTGTATTCCAAAACCTACCATTTATTAAAGTCGCATCGAGAAGATAATACTGACTGCCAGTGTTGTGCATAAACTGTCAATTACACTCAGTTAAATCGAGTCTGCTATTTTCGATTCTTCTGTGCATTATTTGCTTCCAAAGAATCTAATTGTTCAGAAATTAATTGTCAATGAAGATTTCAAATTAGCTGCCAGACATGTAAAAAGCATGTCTAAGATGAACTGGACCTGCCAGAACTATTCAGAGACAGTAAGTTAAATGGCAGCAAATTGGCCTGAACAAGAGGTTTGCATTCTATGAATAGTGTGTTCAGTGAACAAAACGTCATTGACGATGCCGAGAACCCAGACAAGATAATCGAAGACTCTATTTAGGTTATTATATAAACATTATGACAGTGTTGTTGATGTCGACAAGAAAATCTCGGGCTTAATTGAATATTATTTAAGTCTCAGCAAGTAAGTCTTGAGTGAGACTAGATAATCTGAAAAATAGCATGAGATTTCCTTTTCCATGTCTTGTATGAAAAACATCTCTCGAACAGCAGAATTGTAGCATGATGAAGCAGCTACTAAGGCCGGGTACTTAATTTGTTTCTAGGTTACCTCTATTTCAAGGGGCATCCCCGGAGTACATCATTCCTCTGCTACTGATTGGATCCTCCGATACCAGTTTCTGTTCCTCTGATAAGTATCAAAAGGACAAAGCAGGTATGTTTGTAGGAGATAATTCAGTGTTTCAGATGGTTCTTCGTAAGGTGCCCCCCCCTTCCCCTTTTACTTAGTGTCTACCAAATCGACGAAAACCAGCAAAAAGTTATGTGAGAAATGAACATCAGTGCTGTTTTGTGTTCGATTCTAAAATTGGAATTAAATATAAATATATGATCCACGTCATCAGCACGATTAGTACAAAATATATTCTCAAAATTACACTATTTCGTTTGGTTCAGTGTGTCGAAACTTACTGTAAACCATATACTTTTCTAAATGTCCAAAACTCAAAAAATTAATACATTGAAAAAAAAGTGTGTGTTTGTGGGGGGTCGGGGGGAGAGAGAAAACAGCAACAGAAGGAGTCGTAAATTCTATACTTTAACATCATGCCATTTGCCAGCTTCCGAAATTTTGATAATTTTTCAAACAATTCGAGCAGACCTGTTTAGGCACGTGACTGTAAAAAAATATCCGTACATTTTACGATAAGATAGCTGGCAACCAGCTGTCAGTCCATTATCCATTAATTTTACGGGCGCCGGTAAACATTTACTGAATAACCACGCAGAGTAGTGTAAAATAGGACAAGTGGTGTTTTGGTCATATGGCCCTTCAGCACTTTAAAGTGATTTTCGAGGGCAGCCAGTTACATGTAGCATTAACCTACATTATCGTGATTTCCAAAAATGTTCTACAGACACACGCCTGGTAAACTATCACAGGTACCTCCGGCGGAGGTACCGATAGAAAGTTGTGACAGGCACCTAGAGCTGCCTGTGACTGTCCAAAAATGACAACAAACGGTACATGTGAGTATTCCTCTTTTTTGACAAAGTATAAGATAACCAGGGAGTTTATTAAAAATCAAAAAGTGCTATTCGACCCTTATAGACATAAAGTTTTGTCACACATTATATCCCCCTGAACTTTCCATATTAACCAAAGATTCGACTTTTGAAGTGGCTTTGATGTCAGCCCACAGTACTCAAAACATAAACAATTTGGCCGTTTTTGGTCTTAAATGCAGTGATCTTGCATACGAATCTGTTTTTTTTTCGGCACACTGGTGTTAAGGTAACCTCCTTGCTCAAATATAAATGTCGATTGACTACAAATAAGGCTTGATTTTTCAAAACAACAGCTGGAGGTGCCTGCAATGGTGTGGAGGTGCCTGTGATGTAAGCAAATATAGTGAAAATCTGTATAGTTATTGCAGCTGGAAATATTGACGTCTTCTCTAAACCACTGCCTGAAAAGAACCATTCATTCAACGTCCCATTAAGCTATCATAATGCGTATATCATGAAATTCCATGTTAAAATTTCTAAAACACCATCTCAAAGAATTATTGCCCAGTGTGTTTCCGCTTGTGTTAGTCAAACATTGACGAATTTCTCATAGTTGCTGAAAATTAACTGCCTAATTCAGTGTTAGAATCGTTCTGAAATGTACGCTTAAATAAGAGTCAACATTTTGTGGCTGGTGATGACTATGATCGGGAGGTGCTGGCTGTGAGTCATTCCAACTTGTCCGAAATTGTCGAGGTCACACGTCCTGCCAGCTACACGTATGGTCATATTGTCAAAACTGCCGATACCCGTCAACAGGCATACACGTACAGACAGGTATCTATAGTGTTGATCCATTTGGTACCTCATATGTGTCGCTCGCATGTGTCGTATGACGCTCGCTGTATGTGTTAACTTTGTGGTAACTGGAGTGATAGGTGCTACAAGTGATTCAGTCTGGATAGTTTTGAATTGTTGGCGCTAGAATCCAAATACATCCGTAAGGCCTACAGATTACATCATCGGCAGGTGACATGTTCTCAATATTACACCGTTTAGTATTTTGAAGTGATCGGAATCTTACTGTGAATAAAGTGTAATGCAAAGTCTCCGAATAGCCACTGCATCAAATTTGGTATCAAAAGAGCACTTTTAATACATAAAAGTCATCTTCTGAAACGTTGTTTTTGCAAACGTTTCGAGTAGCTAGCATGGCGTGTGACCTCGACAATTTCTAACGATTTGGAATGACTAACAGGCAGTCATCACCATTCACAAAAACGCTGCCTCTTAAGCGCATTTCATAACTATTCTAACACTGAATTAGACAGTAAATTTTCGACAGCTACGTACAACTCGTCAATGTTTGACTAACAGATATGGAAACAAAACGGACAATAACTCCTTGAGATGATCTGCTTTGGATTTCTGTTGTGAAGCATCAATGTTACGTGTTCTTATGTCCACATGTCTGCAGTCTTCTGGCAGTAAGGTCCTGTACAGCTGCCCACTTTGCTTTCTGGTTTGTTTTGTAATTTAAAATATAAAATAGGTAAAACAGAAGTTAGCGTTGTTTTCATTTGGGGTAGGTGAATTTCCACCTGCCTGGGAAAGAGCTGTTTATTCGGTTTACCATGCGTGTCTTTTATGAACTATTGTCAACATATACTTCCTTCCATCTGGGTTTTGAGGGCAGGATGTAGAATCTGATTGTATAACTTCATGATCATTGTCTGTCGTTTTAACAAAACTATGCTTGATATTCGCATTATGATAAATTAAATTGTGACGTTGAATGAACGATTCTTTCAAGGCAGTGGTCTAAAGATGAAGAATATCAATATTTGCAACCTCTATAAATCTTCAGATTTTCGTTATATTTTCTTACATCACAGGCACCTCCATTTCGTCACGGGTACCTCCAGCTGTTTTTTACCGATCCAGCCTTATTTGGAGTTTATCGGCATTTATATTTGGGCAAGGAGGTTTACTTTACGTCAGTGTATCCAGATCAACAGATTCTTATGCAAGAAAAGTGCATTTAGGACCTAAAACAACCGATTTGTTCTTGTTTTGAGTACTTTCGACTGACCTTAAAGCCACTTCAAAAGTCATATCTTATGTATATATGTAAAGTTCCGGGGGATATACTGTGTGACAAAACTTAATGTATATAAGGGTCGAATAGCATTCTTTGATTTTCAAAAAAACTCCCTGGTTATAATGTATTTAATCAAAAAAGACGACTACCTACCGTTTTTTGTTTATTTTTGGTCCCAGGCACAACATTTTATCGGTACCTCCGCGGAGGTACCTGTGATAGTTTACCAGGCGTGCAGACAGACACCCGTAAAATTAAGGATGAATGAACTTGCAACCAGATGCCAGGTATTTTACCGTAAAATATACGGATTTTTTTTCTTTCTTACAGTGTGCAGGGTGTTTGTGATATTAATAAGATTTCAGGTCTCTATAATACTTAAGTAAATATATTTGGTAATGCAGTCATTCTAGATAACTGATAAACCGATAAGGTTTTTTTCATTAGTATTCCGACAAAGATGCTTGATCAACATGATCAAATTGCAACTTGCCGAAAACAAGGCCATGAGTACCGCTGAGCCACTTTGGGAACGTCGTTACGTAATGATTAAATTTTATGGTCCCAAAATATTTACTTTAGATACATGTACCAGAGTACTCATTTTTATATTGACATAGCTAAACTTTCTGTGTACATATGTAAAAAGTTGTATTTTTTTATGTTGTATTGTTTTTATGTTGTTGTTATAGAGGGCCAACTGGTAGACTGGCTACTGCAGCCAAAGAGTCTTTTAACATTGTATAAATAAATAAAATAAATAAAATTGTGAAATTACAGGAGTTGAATTTTAAAGAAAAATAGGAAATGTATCCAGACTAGATCCTTTAGAATAAGAGAATACGTTGAGATATCGGGGTTTAAGATACCGAGAGCTCACTGTACGTTAAGCCAAAAGTGTATGACTCGGTTGTATTCATTCTGTAATTTCAGAAGTGACCACTGTAGCATACAACATCTCAGGCAATGAAACGGACAGCACAGAGTCATCAATGGATCTCATTTTGTTTAACGTTCGAGCGGTAACCGGGTTCATATTTTATTTGCATTTATGAGCCGCGACACGACAAAACCAACAATGTGGTTTTGCGCCCAATGCAGACTCAGATCAGCCCAGGCATCCGCCCATTTTGATCAGACTCTTCGCTAAGCGCTTAGACGATAGCTAAGTGTCTAAGCTACCTTCATGCGGACAGCGAAGACTCTGATCAAACTGGGCTGATGCCCAGGCTGATCTGAGTCTGCGCTGGGCGCACAACCACTTTGTTGGTTTTCTCACGTCGCGGCTCTTATGTTATTTTCATTTCCCTTTGAGTTGACTAACTCATACATCGCTAACTTAAAACAGATGTTCGCTATGAAGTCTTTCAGGGAGTTTCAACTTTTGACCTTAGGCCGTAGAGAGGAAATACAAAGGTTGAGACCTTTAGAAAGTCCTGTTGCACGGACAACGACTGTTACAAGGAAATGTGACGCGTTAGCAGTCAATATTCTATTCTATTCTATTCTATCCCATAACCTTACTAGGTCGTTGGGGCACCACAGCTGACTTCAAAACAATCCCTTTCCACCTTGTCCTGTCTTCAGCTGCTCTAGTTGAGCTGGCAAAATCCATTCCAGTCCACTCCTAGATATTGTCTTCCCACCTCTTCTTCTGTCTACCTCTTCTTCTTTTTCCTTTCACTGTGCCCTGAAGAATTGTCTTTGCTATAAACCAGAAGACCTTGAGACATGGCCAAACCACCTTAGTTTCCGTTTCTTGACCAGCGTCAGGAGTTCATCATATTCTCCAATGGCTGCTTGGATCTTCCTGCGAACCTCCTCATTGGTTATATGGTCCTTGTACGAATGTTCAGTAACCTTCGATAGCATCTCATCTCAAAGGCATGCGTTCTTTTCTCTAACTCTGCTGTCAAGGTCCATGATTCACAGGCATACAGAAATGTGGAACTGACAAGGGAGCAGTCAATATGATATACTATAATTGAGCCGCGATACGACAAAACCAACAATGTGGTTGTGCACCTAGCGCAGACTTAGATCAGCCTGGGCATCCGCCCAGTCTGATCAGATTCTTCGCTGTCCGCATGGAGGTAGCTTAGACCCTACCCTTTGAGCACTTAACGAGGAGTCTGATCGAACTGGCCGGATGCCCAGGCTGATCTGAGTCTGCGCTGGACGCACAACCACATCGTTGGTTTTCTCGTGTCGCGGCTCATATGTTGAGTTTATACATGCATCATTGGGATCGTACGGTGATTGGTTACACTTTCTGGGGAAGCAACTTTGCCATTAAAGTTTTTTTCCCTTTACAATGGCGTCAATTCTTAAAGGAACATAATTGGTTTTCTAAGAGAAAATTTAGAATCCATTTTGAAGGGGCTTGTCGTCCGGGGAAGAAAGCAGGAAGTCATAAAAGTTGTTTCCCTTAGTAAAAATGTCAGGGAAAAGATAGAAGTGTTCCCATTCAATTAAAATTAAAATGAGCCGCGACTAGAAAAACCAACAAAGTTGTTGTGCGGAACAGCGCAGAATCAGATCAGCCTGGGCATCCGCCCAGTCTGATCAGGGTCATCGCAGTGCGCTTATTGGGTAGTTGAGGGTCTAAGCAACCTCCATGCGCAAAGCGAAGACTCTGAGTCTGCGCTGGTCGCACAACCACATTGTTTGTTTTCTCGTGTTGCGGCTCAAATTACCATTGTTGATGTTGTCAGAATACGACAGGTGAAGCATATGCAGTATAGATATCACACTCTACTAATTATTTTACTCTAATAATTGTATACTGAACGCCAAAAGAAACGCATACAAGTTTAGGTTCAGTTTTCTTCTGTCAACTGATTTATGGTTTTAAATCATATGTAGCAGAAAACACTACTGACGTCTGCCAACACTATAAACTTTTCTTCTTGCAAAATTAAACTTGGATTAAAGAGTTATCTCAATTTATCGTGAAACATTCAAAGTTGTTATAAGAGTTGTCTTTCCTTTGGCGGCATAAAAAATTGTTTCCAAAACACGACTCTGATGTGTGGTTATGAAAAAAACGTCGGTTTTATTACCATGGTGTTCTTTTTAGGAACATGACAGCAGTTTGAAGTTGAACACTTGTCAAATTATCTCCCTTACAATTAAACACGTAGCAAAATGGGAAGTCCAATAACACCAAAAGTTCTGCAGTGCTATGAAAAATTTCTTTGCAAACCTTTTTATTTTACTCTTGTTAATTCATTTAACCTCTTCGTACGAATGGTTTCTGTTCTTTTCAAGAAATACAGGGTGTTAAAAGGTCTATGGAAATCCAATGGTAAGCCAGTGTTACTGTTTCTACTGCCAACTTTCACCTGATTGTTTCTCTAAAACGCAAGGCTCGACTGCTTTGATTTTTTCGCTGTTTCTTACCCTTGCCGCGGACATTATGTCTGGAGAAAATAATCAGCTGAGCATTACATGGAATTTAAAATTCAGCTTCTGAAAGTATGGTGACTTTAAGTTTAACCCCATCAGAAAAGCAAGCGTTCTGGTCTCTAAGGTTTATGGAATATCGATGCGTTAAGGTGCTCATTCTGTCGGAATATCATAAACAAAGTAACTCGAAATGTCTAAATAAGAGTATATACCTATACCTTCAAATAAATTGGGCGTATACATTGTATGCGTTTCTTTTGACGTTCAGTATAGATAAAAGTAGGTAAGTTTAAATATCCGTGAATAATGATATAAAGTCTAAGTAGTTTTGATTGTAAAGGGAAACACCGTATTAATCCTGTATATTTACACTTGCCACTGACTTCCCATAGGTAAACCTTTAAGAGCAACTGGCTTCATATACCGATGAAGGACAGTTGATGATATGACGTTGTCGTCAAGCGACGTCTAAGGTAAACAAATGTCTTGATTGGTCCGCGAAACGTTCGATTGACGCCACGCGTCGGCTATTTAACGTTATGGCCGATCACATCGTTACTACCTTTTCTTCGACGCATATTTTGCATATTTTACATTAAATTACCACGAATTCAGCACAGGAAGGGTCTAAAAATAAAGTATAAATATAAGAACAAAACTTTGATTTTTCAGCGTTCATCGTGTGAAGAAGCCATAGGTCGGCGCTAAAATTCTACAAGAAGCGCTTTGCGCTTGATGGAATTTTAGCTCCGCCGACTGGCTTCATCACACGCTGAACACTGAAAAATCAAGTTTCAATTCTTGATTAACGCCCTGGGGTGGGGGGGGGTGGGGGGAGGGGGGGATTGCATTATATATGAAACGGGCGTTATTTAGGGACTGAAGAGTTAATTTTGTTAAAACAATAGTTGTCCTTTGTCATCGTACTATACCATGATCCGATTAACTTTCGACCATCTTTAAACGGATGTCAATATGAAAATGTTATGGACAGCTAATCAGACAAAAGAAATTGAACTGAAAAAATGAAATAATAATAAATATATGAATAAAATAAAACAAAACTTTTATCTTTCTAGTTACTGTTTTCCAAAATTGGAAAACACCCTAATACACAAGACGAGAATTATACCCATTTATCATAATACGGGACTATTTTTTGTTTCCAATTTTCTGTTCCAGCTCCAGGGCAGCCTAATGATAGCAGGGTTAATCCATGCCCTACTAGGCTTCACCGGTTTGATTGGCATATTGCTCAGATTTATTGGACCAATCACAGTCGTCCCCTGTATGCTGCTGATCTCTGTCTACATTGTCAAGGCACTTTTAACTTTCGTGCAAGTGCACTGGCTAATAGCACTCTCGTAAGTACAAAATCATGCTGGCGTAGCGAATTTTAATACACTACTCAAGATATTCAAAGGAGTAGCTGATATTTTCCCATAGACATTACTACAATATATATATCCTGTTCAACGGTCCGTAAATTCGACCGCCAGTGGCCGAGAATTTTCCATTTTTTTGCAACATTTTGTTGAAGGATCGCAGTTTCAGACAACAAGAATTTTTATAGAACCGATGCCTTGATCGCTTCCAGGGAACAAATTTTGCGATTTTCGATATTGCTTTCTTTTTAAAAGAAAATTGAGGCCCTCCTCTAGAAGTCTATAAAATCTCCTAAACTTGAGTTTAAAGTGGTCCTTTTAAACGGGTCACCTTGTGAGACAGTCAGTTTCATAGACAATAGGGTCGTTTTGATTGAGGTTGAATCTTTTATGGTTTTTACCTGCTTGAAACATTATAATGCTTAAATACTCCATAGTCCTGCCAGTGATAAAAATCGTCAAAATACAAATCATTATGAAACCTGTACTGCCTTCAGAATTCATGAATTTCGGTTGATGTGCTTTTTTCATATAACTGGCAAAAAATAAGGAACAAGGTATTTTGGGAAAATGATAAGTCTCTCCATAAAAATACGGGTTTCGTCTCTGGTTTCCCGTTAAGCAATGAAATTATGCAACCGCGGCCACGGCACAATTGATGGGATCCTTGCTTAATATTTTTGTACATACTAGTTTTATCAACTGTCAAACGCCTGTACCTTGTATTTTTATCTCCTGTACCTTGTGTTTTTACCATGAAATAAAACTTGTGAAACCAAAAATAGGTCATTTTAGTTGGCAACTAAAATGACCTTCTTATTTTCTCTAAGCTATTTTACGGTAAACTGAAGGACGTTTTGATTTTTCAAAGCCGGCCAATCACGATAATAATCAATGGCGAAACTGTAGTGAGAAGTTTGCTGCGATACCTCACGATAAAATATTTCATGCTAATAGAGCTATGGGGCCTTTAAGCAAAATTCCAATTTTACAAAGTTGGACATGAACATGGGCAGGGTGGGTATTGGATCAAAGTTTGTGCTGTCGGTAACTTGAACCCTTATTAAAAATTGGCAAATTCATTTGAAATTCCGTGTGTTTTTTTTTCTTTGAAAGTAAATGGCCCTCAAAGTGGGTGTGAGTTGCTCTGTCGTCTATGAAAACCTCATAAGGTGCGTTTTTTAAATATTTTGAGTAGTGTATTTAAACAGAAGTGCAGGCAGTGTAGGCGAACTCGTTTCAATGTTTTGATGATAACAGTAATGTCATTGTAAGTAGTAAATGAAGGGTAAAAACTTATTTTCAGAAAGTACATTTTCAGTCATACTTGTTTGGTAGTGATTTTTATCTATATCTTTTATGAGGCAAATATGCAATATAAATTTTAAAGATTTTCATTTATTAACTGCCTTATATGATACATAGAACATACAATAACCATAACCGTAACCATTTAATTTAGCTGGCTTTCATTTGAACGTTGACGACCAGTCGATTATACCCAACACGCCTAAATAGTCATGAATGTCATGAAATTATGGAGCCATTTGGTTCAAAAGACAGCTGAAGCAGTCATTGACCGATGTACAAGTTGACTTTGCAAGGTCACCACAGATGACTTTACAATAATCCCTTACCACCTGGCCCTGTCTTCAGCTGCCCTATCTTAGCAAGCAAAGTCCATCCTTGTTCACTCTTTGTATTTTAGTATTGGCTTCCCACCGCTTCTCCTGTGTGCCTCTTCTTCTCTTTCCTCTCACCGGGCCCTGTAGGACTGTGTTTCCGAAGCCAGAAGACCTTGAGAAGTTGTCAAACCAAACAAACGTTTTAAAAGGTCCCATACATTTTGCTCCATCAGCACGAAATATTTAATCGTGAGGGATCGCTGCAAGCTTCTCACTACAGTTTCGTCATTGTATATGATCGTGATTGGCCGGCTTAAAAAATTAAAACATCCTTGATTTTCTCATAAAATAGATATGAAAAAATATGCCATTTTAGTTGCCAACAAAATGACCTGTTTTCGATTGCACCAACTGCATTACTTGGTAAAAAAGTTCAGGAGGTAAAAAAACAAGGTACAGTCGTTAAATAGATGGTAGAATTACAATGTAAGGCAAGGATCCCATTTATTGTCTCGTTGCTGCGTATTTTGTTTTATTATTTTGTTTTTTGCTCAGCGGGGAACCAGATACGAAAACTATATTTTTATGGAGACGGATCATTTCTTCCAAAAAAACCCTTATTCCTTCTTTTTTGCCAGTTATATGATACAAAAAAAGCACATCCTCCGGATTATAATCATTTATTCTGAAGGCTGTACCGGTTTTATAATGGTTTGTGCTTCAACGATTTTTCACCACTAGTAGGACAATGGAAACTTTAATATAATTAATAGAGAATCATAAATCATCTCTTAGTCTGGCTACAGACCCTATGTTCAATACATCTCCTGCAAAGGAAGGAATCTGACCACCAGAGTATTATACAGATTCGACTGGAGCCAGGCTAATCATCTCTATTCACGTCTACATTTCTGTTTTAACACGAATTGTGGTATGTAATATGGTACCCATCGTGGTAGAATCAATTCACTTAAATTGTTTCAGGACAGCATTTCTCGGAATAATTCTGTCGCTATATTTAGGCAAGTTTCCAATGCCTATACCAATATGGACACCCTCTCTAGGCTTCCAGATCATCAGGTATCCATTCCACCAAGTGTTTGCCGTAAGTATAGTACGCTACCGTATAACTTTTAAATATATTGGAACAGACGGGTCTATCATGAACAAACACCGCATACCCAAATCAGTCTGAATCAGGCTGCAGTCTTCTAAGGATCTAAAACGTGGCCACTGCATTTGCATTTTAAACGCATTTTCGCTGCTACCAGTTGACTAATTCTAACGTAAAATAGCTACTGCTAGTCGACTGGTAATAGTATTATATTCCAAGTTCTGCCAGGTTTCTCCTTATATGTAAGAAGTGGAGTATAAGGAACCCTGAAGTTTCTTAATTGCAGTGAGAACGGGGAGGAATGGTGGGTGGAAAATCGTGGAACCTTTTCGATACGCACCAGCCGGGGGCGTCTTTTATTAATCATAGCCACTAAGCCGGCGCGCGTAAAGCAGTGAGATTGGTACTGCTGCAAATTTTATTATCTTACCATTTTGGGGGCGCCCTGGGGGAGCTTGGAATAGCGAACAGGATGTGAAATTGCTATTATCAGTCAACTTTTACTAGCTATTAACAGTCAGCTGGTGCCAGAACTTTCCATTACTTTTCTTAGAAACTAGTTCGTGGTCCCTGGTTTCGAATATGTATTCAAGCTGTATGAGTACACCACCATAGTTTTCCATATTTACTAATTGAAACAATTTTTATGAATTCCTGTTTTCATGGAACGCAACTGTGTCATTTTCATGTTTGTCTCTCCATTTATTGGGGCCGGGACTCTATTTGTTGTCTTCCTTCAAGGCTGAGTGACATTGGGATATTATCAGTCAGTTCATGATGCGTACATCTCTATCTTTTCCAACCATTTCTACATTTGGAAAATACTTATACGTGAATTTTAGTGTGGCTCCCTGGAGGACGAAGTCGTTCCAAAAACGGGATATACTCTTTAAGGAAATAATTTGGTCATAGGGGAGTAGTTTTGCTCCCAAAGGACGAAATGATTTCCTTAAAGAGTACATCCGAAATGCTTTCCATTATTTAAAAAAAAGACTCTTGTGAAAGGAGGAAAACATGAAAATGACAGAGTTGCTTCCCCTGAAAGTGTACCCACACACCCCTTATTATTTGCAGATGCTGATATCGATTTTGGTTAATTGGGGACTTTGTGCCATTCTGACCTCGGCAGGTGTGTTCACAAACGATCCGAATAATATAGGATTCAAAGCACGGACAGACGCACAGACAGGCGTAATTTCTGATAGCCCTTGGTTTAATTTTCCATATCCCGGTATGTTTTTCTTATAATTCTATTTATATTTATTATTATTGTTACTATTAACATAGAAAAGAGAGAGAGAGAGAGAGAGAGAGAGAGAGAGAGAGAGAGAGAGAAAACATTCCTTTAACCATGGTACATGTAACGTCTAAAGCAGCATTGCTTTATCTAATACCCCCATTCCACTGGATGACGCTTTGACTGCGCTCTTGGCGATCATGGCGCTTCTCCAAATTTTCGAAATCGCCGCAGAAGCGTAGGCATTTGCCAAAACTTGGAACTTGTGCGCTTCCAGTACGCTGCCAGTACGCTTCTAATACGATCTCTCCACGCTAGTCACGGTGCTGCCGTGACTTAGCTGCGCTTCTGCCACGCTTAAACGGACTTCGAGGGCGCTTCTAATACGCTGCCACTACGGCAAAGGATTTCAAGCTGCGCTTGATCTACGCTTATAACGATGCCTTTGCGATCGTGCTACGACCTAAGTGCCGGAGCTGCGCTCATGCTGCGCTTGTGTTGCGCTTTGTAACTGCTTTTATGTAAATCGGCGGAGAATCGTGTTCAACAGAAGTTAGCCACCAGCCTTCAAACAATATTGATAATATAACAATTCCAGTGGCTAGGGCCCAACTGGCATTCATGAAGTAGTGACTTCGAACAACTCGTCTTGTTCTTTTTGCAATTCAGGCTCAACTGGGGCCTCTGCGCGGCGTTCTGAAAGGCGCCTATCTGGTTTAGTTTAGAGAGCAAGAGCCTGACCCCCTGTCAAAAGCAGAAGGCGAAATCCACACCCAGGCCTGGTCAGGAGACTATTTTCACGCAGCCTGTACCGCAGGAGAGGGTATTTCAACTCCTGCTCCGGGCAGCCTGCATCTTGAATAAAACGTGAGAATCGAGTAATGAAACGTCGTGGAAACGCGGCGTTTTCATGCCCAGATCGCCATAAGAGCAGAGGAAGCGCAGATAAAGCGCCAAGAGCGCAGCGGAAGCGTCGTGGTTGCGCTATTCATAAATAATAGAGTCGCAGCGGAAGAGGCAAGAGCGCAACGAGAGCGCAATGAGCGTAGCAGAAGCGTAGCTGGGTCGCAGACGAATCTCACGGCGATGTCAGCACGATACCGCTGCGCTGGTGCTGCGTTGCTCCCGTTGCTGCTGCGTTCATGAATTTCGACATACGTTCTTACTACACTTTCGTTGCGCTTTAAGCCCACGGCACTTCCGCCACGTAAATTTTGAGCAGAGTCAAAACAAGCGCCGTGACTTGGCGATCATGCCGCTTCTGATACGCGTTCACTGCGACCTAGAAGCTTCTCCTGCGCTGCTGCCGCTTCTGCTACGATTCATGGCGCTTTGTCCAAAAATTCGGAGCGCAGTGGAAGCGCCGTCCAGTGGAATGGGGTATAAAGAAACAAAAAGTTTTGTGCCTGTGATACTAAAAAATGTTATAATTTCCTAAATTAAAATCGTTTCTATTCCTCATCCTTTCCCGAACGCCGTAGCCTGGATAGTGTTTAGTTTTTGGCCAGTATAGCTTTTCGAGACAATAGTGATATTATTATCTCAGTTTGACCTCTAAAATATAGCATGAGAATACTATAATTCTCTCGCGACTTACTTTAATCAATATCTTATTTTTATTCCTTTTCATTTTCGAAATGAAAGTTCACGTTCTGTTCAAATGAGTACGTAAAGACTATTCCGAGATAATTCGTGTTTAAAACATACATAAATTGATAATGGCCTGCCATTAGGAAAACTACATATAAAACAGTGCGATTTTAATACTTCAGTACTGATAATAATAATAATAATAATTTATTCCTGACTCCGATAATAGTAATAATAATAATAATAATAATATTAAAGGTGCGTTTCAAATACTTCAATACCGATGATGATAACAATAATAATAATAATATATTCCTGTCTCCGATAATAATAATAACAATAATAATAATGATAATATACCCTGACTCCCCCTCATATGCACCTGTATGTTTTATTTGTTTTAGGTCAGTATGGAATGGTAAGTTTCAGCGGTGCTGCTTTCATTGCCTGTATAATTGCCACAATGATATCCGTTCTTGATTCTATTGGTGACTACTACGCATGCGCGAGAATATGTCGGGTACCAGCTCCTCCAGCCCATGCAGTGAACAGAGGAATTTTCATTGAAGGCCTTTGCAGCTTTTTGTCCGGTGCTGTTGGATGTGGACACGCTACCTCGACAAATGGTGGAAATTTAGGGGCTTTAGGAGTATTAAGGGTATGTAAACATGGAATTAAATGAATTGAGAATGCATGTAATTGTTTGTTTGAGAAAAACTGAAGTTTCTGTTGATAGACTTTCAGTTTGTAATGTCACTGAAAAATTGGAGAAGCATGGCAAACGCCTTATCTCCTTGCAGAGATGAACGATGTTAAGGTTCCATTACCATAGCAAGTAGGAGTACATTTTCAAAGCGGCATCATCAAGACGTCATTATGCAAAGGTACTAAGAACATAAGTTGGTAATTCCGCAGTTGGTATGGTAACAGATATAATGACGTCATTGATATCTGCTTGGGCAAATAGTGTATGCCATGCTCCGTTCGAAGTGTAAGTGAGTCATAAAATGAAACAGTTTGACTTCCTGAAACATATAGGGCCTAATTCATTCTCAAATGATTTGATTCTCAGGTCAAAGAGTATTTTTATCTGAAATACATGAATTGCGAATAATGTTGCCATTAATATATGCACAAATCACCAAACTACTCGTATTTTATATAGACGCATGCAACAATACTAATATTGTGTTACTTTGTCAAAATTAGTGCATTTATCATTGCAGGTGGCGAGCATATCAGTATTCGTGTGTGTTGGAATATTCTACATGCTGTTTGGTATATTAGGGAAATTCTGCGCTATTTTCATCACCATACCGTATCCTGTACTCGGTGGTGCAGCCATTGTGATGTTTAGTACCTTTACCGGTGTTGCCCTTTCTAACCTTCAGGTAAGTCTAGCACGAGACTTCAACTCTAACAATACATTGGGATATGTACTAAATTTGGTTTACGAAAAAAATTACATTTATTGCCAGAATCAGAAAAAGAGCCAATCTAGCAACATGTAGCCCCTAGGCTGTTTTCCTATCTAGGGATTGGGAAGAGGGAAGAAGGACTATTGGGGCCCAGATATTCGTATTTGATATATCCGCCTATCTTAAAATGTGCATATTGCACTGGCCTTTAAAACTCTACTCGGGTAGGCATTTGAAATTTTGGAGGACTGCCTACACATCGTAATTACTAGGATACGATGCTAAACTTTTAGTAAAACTTTTTAAACACAGTGGCTGCCGTTTTAGCTTTTTTACACATTCTAAATTGAATCACATTACTATTTATTCCTTCTCATCTTTTACAAGTTGTCAAGCAGGACCTTTTTTTTTCTCTATTTTATTATATTTTTAAGGAAACGCGCGCGTTAGAAATGTTCAAAAGTAATATGTTTTCAAAAAAAAACTTCATAGACACGGTCCTATCGTAAAATAGATAGATTAATTTGTTCTGTTTTCATATCACTTACAGGTAGTATCCATATCATCCTCCAGAAACATGGCAATTATAGGAGTAGCTGTAATCCTTGGTCTCATGATCCCTACATACGTCAACCAAACAGATGATGCCATCGACACAGGTATTTGTAGTACAATGAAAATTAAAATAATCTAAGTATTACAACAGCAAACAGTGCAGACTCAGATCAGACAGTTCCAATTTATCTAGTTTCTGAGAGAAAGGACTTTAAAATATTAACCACAAGTGACCTTTGGTCACTAAATGCCCTTTACCTCTGAAACTTATAAGGGCTGAAGTCGACTGCATTTTCATATCACAGAGCCTAATGGCAACGAAAAATACACATTTTTAGCTTTTCCCATTCAAAAACCTAAGGGACCAATTTGACATTTGCTCTAAAATATGTCACGGACAACCCAGGATTATCATTTACGCAATCTTAGTATAACTGGGGTATCAAATGTAACATGCCAAGTTTCAAGGCAATCGGCGAAGTGATTTGGGATAAGAAGAACTTTTACCATATATTGGCAAGTCACCCATGCCAGAAACTTTCTATACATATACATCATTTTAGAAACAGGATCTATATAAAATTGTATTAAATAAAGCTAAAAATTGGATTGGACGGACACACGGCGCCAAGGTTACGTACCGTTGAGCCACTTGGGTAACGTCGATAAGAGAATTGAACTGAACTGGACTGAACTAAAAATTGGAGTGCTGACCGTGAAAGGAGCATTTTTTTTCAAATATGCTAAATTTTTCTTTATTTATTTGTTGATTTGGTTTAGTTTGATCTGTTCTTTCAAACTGACTTTTTTCTCGATATACAAGTCCAAACTGAAAGCGAAGCGATATACTTCAGCAGAGCTCTAGATAAGAGGGAGTATTTGGTAATAATTAGGGATAATTTTAGTTTATTCTGCATTAAAACATATTTTGTGACCCCTCATCTGAACCGTCTCAACGTGACGGTTCAGATGAGGGGTCACAATATATAGTTTCGATGAGAAATAAGAAAAATTATCCTAAATTATCATCAAATACTCCCTCCTATCTAGAGCTCTGCTTCAGTTCCTGCACTGTGCTAATGGTCAGTCCAGATTTTCATTTTTATCCTCTTTTGTTACGTGTACCAAATACATCATTGACGACCGTTTGATACACACGCTTTAGCGACTAGAGAATGCTAACCCCAAACGGATTCTATTTGGTAAATCTGCATTGTTTTTTGTTGTTGTTGTTTAACGGACGATATATTTAGTCAGTAGTTTTGATGCATTCATTGTTTCCAAGAATCTTTCATCTTATCACTTTGAATCAGTCCTTTTAGAATCTCTCTACCTGTCTCTTGTTAAACATTCATATCTACCTTTATTCTTTTTTTGGCAGGAAATTCGAATTTTAACAAGATTATGGCCATGTTGCTAGGCAACCCCAACTTATCAGGAACCCTCATTGCCTTCCTATTAGACAATACCGTACCCGGTAAGTATACTTTCACTTTTATGTGATTTCTTGCAACATTACCCTAATATTTGTTTGAGTTTAGTTTACATATTTCATTGTCCAAAAAGTTACAATTGGGTTAGGCTACAAGTTCTACCAACATTAGTTGTTGAGGTCTGAACCTTAGTTAACCCTTAAAGCCCCATAAAGGCAGATGACAAAATGTACATAAAGAAAATTAGAAGAAAAAAAACACACACAAAAAAACGTCGTTCAAGCTATAGCATATTAAGAATTCAAAGACTAGAGGGCAAATAAATTTGATCCATGACAGGCGGCTCATTTTCTGCCGTTTCATCTGGATCGACGCTGTGTGCCGATTCAGCTAGCTTCATGCTAGGCGCTTTTAAAATGTTAACCTGTGTAGAGCTCCGGATAAGAGGGGGTATGGAGAATAATTTAAAGGTATTTTTTTGCTCAATACAAACATATGTTGTGAACCCCTCATTAGAAACGTCTCATCGAGACGGTTCTAATGAGGGGTCACAACGTATGGTTAAATGGAGCAATATTATATGGAGGATAATTATCCCTGTTACTCCTTCCTATCTGGAGCATTGGCTGTGTCCATATGCAGCAGCACATTAGATGCTTCATGTTTACTGCAATCGAGCAACATATTTTATTGAGGGGAAAAACACTAGGCCTTGATCCAGATTTACTAAACAATTGCGTCGGTTCCTGGTCATTGCTTTTTCATCTAATTTACTATTCACACGAAATACAAGTCAGGTCTCGATATCTCAAAGGCGACTTGCATCCCAAACTAGTTACATCTCAAAATAAATTTTCTGGATCAGCATACTCTTGAAGACAGGTCTTCTCACGGTGCGATCCATATAAAAACGAATATATATTTGTAGGTACCAAGGAAGAAAGGGGAATAACTGCATGGCAGGTTCCAAAGCACGTGCAGGAAAACGATGTTGTTGACCCCGAACTGTACGACGCAGGATATGACGTTTATCTCCCTTTATTGCCAAGAAGCCTATTAGAACACAGATTAATGAAATATATACCATTTTTGCCCCATGTAAAGCGCAGAAAAGGAACCAGTAACAACGAAATGACTGAACATTTATGAACGGTTCAAAATATTACGGTAGTAAGCCCGAGGAGTCTACAGATCTGCAACCATTTAAAACAGAGAATTACATTATTTGAGAATGAATTATAGATTTGAGAAAATCACACGTTTCCATTGTATAATTTCAGTTAGCATCTCACTTATAATTCGAGTGAAGCTTGCTCCCCTCGAATTCTAAGTGAGACGACACCTTAGAAATAACTATGGAATCACCAACTCTTGTGCTTAGTACCTTGACAGAATGACGTCATGATGACGTCACTCAGACATCAATGTGAATTCTTAGTTGCTATGGTAACATATATATGACGTCATTGGTTCTGGAGCATGGCAAATAATGTATGCCATGCTCCGACAATTTCAATGGCATTACAATCTGAAATTCTCTCAACAGAAACTTCAGACTTTCTCAACCAAATAATTATTCTCAAGTCATTTAATGCCATGTTTTAAGGTGAATGGTTACACTTTCAGGGAAGCACCTCTCTCATTTTCATTTTTGCCTTCCTTTTTATTGGGGATTTACTGTTATCAGAAAGACATTTCTCCTTGAGGAGCAGTTTTTGCTTTAAGATGTGATCCATTTCTGGAAGGGCCACATCCTCCATGGCAGCAAACAAGATGTTACAAAGTCCCCCCCCCCCCCCGCATCCCCACCCCGCCCCTTTGTAAAAAACGGCGAGAGACATGGAAGTGTGCCGTACACCTCAAGAAACAAAACTATACACATGTATGTTTATTCTCAGGGAACAATTTTACCCCTCTCATGAAATTCCAGTCTTTGTTATTATTGTACATGAGATTTATGGGTACATTTTATCTACTGTGGCAAGGGATATGCCAAAATGACCAGAGGAAATCCAAGACACATTTGGTATCTTATGTATTTGATCTAAACCATATTAAAGTGGCAATAGCCATGATAGTACGCCTTTAAATGAAACCACTGCGATGAAAACATAGGGTAGTCACAAGCCTTTAGATGAAGCAAGTGCGTTGAGAACTTAGGGTAACCTTTACCTGAGCCTGAACAAACTTTAGGAACTTCTTTTTGTCAAATCTCGCAAGGAAAGAAAACAGAACAGAACAGGAGGATGGGCCACCCGGGGAATAACAACAATAACAACAACAGACTGATGGGTACTTGAATGCCCACGTTACCAGAGCTAAAACAACAACAAGCTTAAGGGTGAAATTTCCGTTCCGTTCCGCAAAATACCAATAGCACACCTGGTTAACTATATTTTCAAGCATGTTACGAAACGAAAAAGAGCTGTAACGAAACGAAAAAGAGTAATAGTTACCAAACGACCTGGTTATCAGGTCGTTTGGTAACTATGACTCTTTTTCTTTTCGTAACAGCTCTTTTTCGTTTCGTAATAGTCCTTGTATAAACGTAGTTAACCAGGGGTAAATAGCCCTTAGGAGCCCCATCGAAACGAACCTATAAGATGCATCTCCTGGCACCAAGTTTGGCCATTTAACCTTGGAAAAAATACGAGGGGCGTTTGAAAAGTAATGCGAATGGCCTCATAACTTTGTTTATGGGAATACCGGTACCAATGCTATGCATATACTGAATACGCTTCATTTTGTCTTTACAATGATACCAGACGCTGTACAAAGACACCTTTCTATATTGACTGACAACGCATTTTATTAGGCCCCAGTCATACCACTGGGCTAACTTCATATGTAAAATCTTTTCAGTGTTTGGCATTCATGTCAAATATCGTTGCAAATACAAAACTAATCTTTGTCAGTTTCTTGTCCATTGTTGCCTACAATATTCAAACAAAAGTTAGAATGGTAGCAACTGTTATCGATTTATTCCTTGGAAAGCAATGCGCAATTCTTATGATGTTATTGAAATATACGTTAAGGTGGAATAGGACAAAACCAAAATTTTCAGTTTTCTAGTCAAACAATATATCATCAAAAACTTCAATTACTTGTGACACACTAAATGACTTTCTTTTGAACGAGAAATAAACAATTCCTATTTCAATGACGTCGTGAAAATGTGATGGTTTGACGTTTTTGACGCAAAATTTATAGCTCTCAGATATCCGCATTAATCGACATTGCTCTTCAGTCCATTGAGGTATTCAAATAAATCCCATGCCAAATTACGTGCCATCAAGAGTTCCATAAAGCTGTGCTATACTTTCTGCGCAATCTCTACGCACTACGTTACTCGTAGTGCGTAGAGATTAATTGACGCAAACATTAATTTTCATAAGTTGTTGAAATTTCCTCTTTTTCACGTAAAAATTGAAATAGAGAAAAAACGTCTCCGAAAAATATATCTCAAATTTTGATATGTTTTAATGAAACGTTAAGTTGGAATATTAATGAAAGAATATTAAAATTTTACCGTGTAAATATTTCTCAAAGTAGATTTTTCAAACCATACCCCCTGTTCAAATATCGTCGATCCTTTAAACGTCAAACTGAATTGGGCGCTAAGAGCGGTTTCCGACATATCTTTTAATTTCGATAATGCAATGTTGAGTTATTCTAGAAAATCTATGAAAATGAAACACGACAAAATTGAAGAAATATCTCATTCCGTTTTCTAGACAGGTCTAGACAGGTTCAAACAGGTCAGGGGTTCATTTTCCCGGTTTTGCTGTTTTCGGAAGTAAGTGACGTCGCGAATACGCGGTTCTTAAAAGAGTTCAATTAACGGGACGTCACGTTACGCAAAATAAATATCATGGCAAAAATGAACCCCTGGTGCATTGAAATCTTTCTCCCTGGAAGACGGAATAAGATATTAATTTAGGTTTTTCGTTTTTCGTGCAGTTATATTCTCTAGAAGAGATCATAAATGTTTTACTAGAAACAAAACGTTAACTGGAAAGTATCCTTAGGAATAATCTCCCTTTGACGTTGAAAGAAACGACATCATCGGAACAGGGGGTATAGTTAAACAAATGTACTTTGTAAAAAATTTGCACGGTGAAAATTTAAAATTATTTACAAAATTACATGTCAATATATTTCATCAAAACATATCAAAATTTCGAATATATTTTCGGAGACGTTTTTTCTCTATTCAAGCGTTTATGTAAAATTAAGCAATATTTGATAGCCCATGAAAGGTCATATTTGCCTAAATCAACACCAAATGTGGAAATAATTGAAAGAAGTAATAATGTATCTTTAAAGGCCTCTTGACGGCTCGCACTTTGGTATGAAATTTATTGCAATATCTTTACGGACAGCAAAAACAAATGCGAAAACCATATATAAACGAGCGCTATTTCTTTTGCGTAAAAACACGTCATACCCTCACATTTCCATGACGTCATAGAAAAAGAACTATTTGTTTCACACTTAAAAGAACGTCATTTTATACTTTAGAAAGTGCTGAGCTTCTTGATCATTGTTCTTTTTACACGAAAACTGAAAGTTTGGGTTTTGTCCTATTCCACCTTAACGTCATTTTTGGAAGCTTGTAGAGGCTTGGTTTTCGGCATTAATTTGAATATATTGACAGGTTTTCGTTGAACCATGTAAATGTTCTTGCTGGCAAGATTTTGAATGCTAATACTTTTGTTTTCATTACAAAATCATTTAATTTTAGTAGAAATGGGGAATTTGGTACTACATAATCCATATTCCCGGGCCAGTATGGAACCCATATTAAAAATAATTTCCGCGATATTTACAGGACAACATTGCCTGGGCATTGTCTTTACAGGCAAAAATAAAAACAAATCAAAGACTGCTGATATATAAATTACGGCCTACATGTACTAAACTAAAATTCTGCAGTGTTTTTAGGGTATACCTCTTTCAAAGAAGTTAAAAATGCGCCTTATAAAATAATACACAGTGTTTGCAGACTTTCCTACGCATATCATAGCTTTATGTGTTTTGCAATCAGAAGGTCTGTTTTTATGTTGGTTACCGAGAAATTACGTTATTTGCATTACTTTTCGAAAGCCCCTCGTATGACCATAATCTTTTACTTATTAACCCTTAAAGCGGCAAGAACGACTAAAATTGTATTGACGAACAGCGTTGATCCAGATGAGGCGGCTCAGTACGGCCTCATCCAGGTCTACTTTATTTTCCCTCTTGTCTTTTAATTCTCTATATGATAGAGCTTTTACAAGATATTGAAATTTGGCAGACGGAAATTTTGTCGTCTACTTTTTGGGGTCATCAGCGATAAAGTCACCCGAGGAATCTCAAACACTCATTTATCTTAAAATACCCTCTTATTTCAAAGAACATTTATGAAAAGTTTGAACACGTTTCCTGTCTTTATTTACATTTTCTCATCTTTTTATCAAAAAACTACTGATGTCTCAAAGTAAATTTTCTTTGAGATATCAGTAGTTTTAGATGACCTTTCAGAATCAAAGGTCATCCCTTGTGAGGAAAATTCTCGTCCGTAAGGCTATTTTGGAAAGATTACGTAATCAAGGGAAGCAAATAGAAAGTCTCAAAAACTGTCCCCTGTGTAAAAAGTGAGGCAACAGATGAATATTGACATTTTCATGTTATCATCCCTTCTCAATGGGCATCAATTAATTGTTTTCCCAAGATAGAGTCAAGTTGATAAAAAGGCAGTACACCTGCCCTAAACACCAAATAGGAAAGAAATAAATGACCCACATTATGTGAATTCGAACAATGTTGCATTGGTAACAAGCATAGGCTCTAATCAAACTGCACAAAAGTGCAGTCTGATCAGAGCCGTCGCTTGTTACATCAGCCATCTTTGGAAGTGACCCAACACAGAAAGACAAGCCTGAGGTTGCTGATTGCACAACCCGCAGGTTTGCACTATAATCACTGCCGTGTGAGTACGTCCGTTATCAGTTTGCGATAACCGTAATCAGTTAGCGAAAACGCTTATAACTCTTGAACCGCATGGGATATTTTGACAAAATTTTGCATACTTATACATATCAACATTGTCTAACGACTCGCATGCATAGCAACCTTATCTAATGGATGAGGCTTTGCTGAGCACAAGTTGAAAATTTACGGCCAACTACTGAAAATGCTCATAACTCTTGGACCGCTTGGTATATTTGCTTCAAATTTTGTATACTTATGTAATTTAACATTGCCCAGCCAATGGTATTCAAAACAGTGACGAGGCTTCACCGAGCATCAATTTGGCCGGTCGAGCACTTTTATTGAAAATGCTCATAACTCTTGGACCCCTTGGTATATTTGCTTCAAATTTTGTATACTTATGTAATTTAACATTGCCCAGCCAAGGGTATGCAAAACAGTGACGAGGCTTCACCGAGCATCAGTTTGGCCGGTCGAGCTCTTTTATTGAAAATGCTCATAACTCTTGGACCGCTTGGTATATTTGCTTCAAATTTTGTATACTTATGTAATTTAACATTGCCCAGCCACTGGTATGCAAAACAGTGACGAGGCTTCACCGAGCATCAATTTGGTCGGTTGAGCTCTTTTATTGAAAATGCTCATAAATCTTAGACCGCTTGGTATATTTGCTTCAAATTTTGTATACTTATGTAATTTAACCTTTCCCAGCCAATGGTATGCAAAACAGTGACGAGGCTTCACCGAGCATCAATTTGGCCGGTCAAGCTCTTTTATTGAAAATGCTCAAAACTCTTGGACCACTGGGTATATTTGCTTCAATTTTTTGTATACTTATGTAATTTAACATTGTCCAGCCACTGGTATGCAAAACAGTGACGAGGCTTCACCGAGCATCAATTTGGTCGGTCGAGCTCTTTTATTGAAAATGCTCATAACTCTTGGACCGCTTGGTATATTTACTTCAAATTTTTTATACTTATGTAATTTAACATTGCCCAGCCACTGGTATGCAAAACTTCTTATTGTACAACCCGCAGGTTTGCACTATAATCACTGTGTGAGTCCGTCCGTCCGTTATCAGTTAGCGAAAACGCTTCATTTCCATGCATTCCTTCTGGCACCAGAAACTGATTATTCTACATTCACCATGAGTTGTGCACATTACCATCAGTTGATAACACTGTATAAATGAGACGGATGATCTGAATATCACATGACAAAATTGTCATATTGATGGAAGTCACCTGACGTGGTTCATTAGAAAATGGCCGAGGAGCTTCTCCAATCCCCAAGAAAATACAAAGTAGATGAGAGATAGCACGGATCAGGAAGGGACATACCCGATTATCCCCCCACAAACACCCCACACCCACCCCACATAACGCCGAATGGGAAAGGAAAAATAAATACGGCGCGCAAGGTAAAACAAGACAAGCGAAATGCCAATAGGTCATAATTCAGCCACGACACGACAAAACCAACAATGTGGTTGTGCGCCCAGTGCAGACTCAGATCAGCCTGGGCATCCGCCCAGTCTGATCAGAGTCTTCGCTGTCCGCATGGAGGTAGCTTAGACCCATAGCTACCTTTTGAGCACTTGTCAAAGAGTCTGATTGGACTAGGCGGTTGCCCAGCCTGATCTGTGTCTGCGCTGGGCGCACAACCACATTGTTGGTTTTCTCGTGACGCGGCTAATATCTTTCCCAGCAGATGATCACGAGGCTATTCTAAATAATGTACAAAAAGTGAAAGTATAATTATAGAAATTCCGACAAACGACTATTCGCAGATGACACGAGCTTGTATAGCATTGCAGATTCTCCACCCATAGCCGCAAATTTTCTTTAATTCTGACCTACGTACAATTAGCAACTGGGCCGATAATTGGCTGACTTCTTTTAGTGCAAGTCAAATGGTTTCTATGACAATCTTAAGGTAAGTAAATCCACCTCAACATCCACCATTATTCATGAAAAATGTGCAACTGACAAAAACAGACACTCACAAATATTTAGGTATTATATTCTCAAAATCTTGTACATGGTTAGCATATCGAAAACGTAACTAACAAAGCGTGGACTAGATTGAATCTCATGAGAAGCTTAAAGTTTAGAATAAGCCGCACGGCCCTGGAACTCATTTACATATCTTTTATTCGATCTGTTCTCTGACTCAGGTTGGGACAATTGCTCAACGGAAACAAAGAAACAATTAGATGCAGTGCACGTAGAAGCAGCTAGGATTATTACGGAGCAACTGAATGGTGCAGTATAAATAAACCTTTCTCAGACATTGGTTGGGATTCGCTCCAAAGTCGCAGGAATAAGCAGAAATCTTTCATAAGATTTTGAATGGTATAACTCCTAACTATCTTTCTGACTATCTACCTCCTTTGGTGCAAGAAACTATCACACACAATCTGAGAAACTCAAATGACATCCGACTCTTCATGCTAATACGAACTTATTCTACAACTCCTTTTTCCCTCCACTAGTCGAGCTTGGAAAGCTCTGCCTGAGGATATTAAATTAGCCACATCTGTCGCTTCTTTCAAATAGCGTTTAAATCGAGATACAAAGAAACCACAAATATAATTATAATGCTGGTTCGCGGATTGGCCAAATACTTCAAGCAAGAATGAGGAAGGAATGTATCGTATTTAACTCTCATCTTTATAGGAAAAACATACTTCCAGATTCTTTCTGTCAATGTTGAGGTTTCGAAGGTCTGCATCATTCCTAAGAACATGTATACAGCCGTTAGAAACAGATACTTACCAAGCGATATTCATAGATATAATTCTCACGATTTTCTGTTTAGAAGGGGTGGTATGACAGGGCATGAAAACGAGACTCTTTTCCTAGGGTACAAGATTATATCATTAAGTCAGGAAGATTTATTCCATAACATAAGTCAGGAAGTTTTATTCCATAACGTTCACCTCTGTTTGGCGCCAGCTTAGTATATTGAACATTTATTTACTTGTCTAGTTCTAAATTCATGATTTCACTTTACCTTATACCGCGGGAGTGCAATTTAAGTAATAATTGGTCAAATATTTATTCACTGCCTCTTCATTCTGTTCTATAATCAGTTATATCAACTTGTTTTTATTTACTTAACTGTATTATATTCTTTATCATATGAAAATGTTTAGCACAGCTTTTTTTTTTCTTTTCTGCCTAATTCTTGTACAAAAGCAAACAGTTAAGTCTTAAAAGACATTAAATCTGTGTGTCTCTGTGTCTGTCTGTCTGTCTGTCTGTATGTCTCTCTCTCTCTCTCTCTCTCTCTCTCTCTGACTTCTGTTTACTTGTTTGCAATATTGGTTTGATATTCTTTGTACAGTACCTAGCCATTCACATATACTGTAATTTTCAGATTGCTTCAGGAGATGGCTTTTATATAAGTACGTTGCTTACTGTCAAATCCTGTACCATTATTTATTTTTGTATTACATATATGAGCCGCGACACGAGAAAACCAACATTGTAGTTGTTCGCCCAGCGCAGACTCAGATCAGCCTGGGCATCCGCCCAGTCTGATCAGAATCTTCGCTGTCCGCATGGCGGTAGCTTAGACTCTTAGCTACCCTTTGAGCACTAAACAAATAGGCTAGTCAAACTGGGCGGATGCCCAGGCTGATCTGAATCTGCACTGGGCGCACAACCACATTGTTGGTTTTGTCGCGTCGCGGCTCAATTATGTAATTTCTGTGAATAAAATATTGCCAACAAATCCGACAAACAATGAGAATAGTAGTAAGCTACGACAGAAGCACGAAATAAATATTATTGACCTTTGATAAATATTATCATTTTTGGCAATAAAATACAAAGAAAGAAAGAAAAGGATCGGCGACCGGTTTGCAACTAGCTTAGAGTGATCATCGACCGGTCAGCGACGAAAATCGGCGACTCTTTGGCGAGTGGTTGCAACTGTACAGGAGACTGGTCAGGGACTTATTGGCGACCGTTCTGCGATCAAAACATTATTTTGATACAATGTGTAGACTGGGGTGAAATACTGGAGGTTCTGGGTCATCGGAAGCAGAGCTGTGAACTTGACAGTCATTTTAGTTGTCTGATTTGAAGCTGACGCTGCTGTATTTTTGGGCTCCTTCTATGCACTATGGTGTGAACACATTGAACGCTGGTGATAAAATATATGAGCCGTGACACAACAAAACCAACAATGTGGCTGTGCGCCCAGCGTAGACTCAGATCAGTCTGGGCATCCGCCCAGTCTGATCAGAGTCTTCGCTGTCCGCATGGAGCTAGCTTAGACCTTTGGCTACCGTTAAAGCGCAAAGCGAAGAGTCTGATCAGACTTGGCGAATGCCCAGGATGATCTGAGTCTGCATTTGGCGCACAACCACATTGTTGGTTTTGTCGTGTCGTGGCTCAAATATATTCTTAGTCGCGAAAAGGACAGCTCTGTGGTACTTGGCCTAATTGACTAAAATGGGTTTATCAGTCACGAAAAAAAATATGAATTAGTATTCTTGTGCATACATATTGTTGTACTCGTATTTCTTACCGCAGTTACTAAAGAATTGAAAACATCATCAAATACTATTTTCATTCCTGAGAGTTGGACAACTGAAATTTTATCGCCAATAAGCGTACTGCCAGAATTTTATCGTCTTTAAGCGTACTGCCAGAACGACGATTCATGTAGAACTTAATCAGATTGCACCTTCGAGTCTGGCTGGATGGTTCTGTTTGTTTAATTAGGAACTCTGTCGCAATGGTTTGGGTAGATTTGGCATGATAAAACGTAAGTGCCGAATAGAAATTCTAAACAAAATTAGCAAAGGCTTAAATTTTTGTTGAACACGCTTCATAGGCCTAGTGCTATTGCAGCTTAACCATGGAGAAAAATGAGCTTTCGGAATTTAGCTCAAAATTAAATGGCGATTTTAAGGATGCCGAAAAAGAATGGAATGAAACATCCTTGGAGAGAAAGGAATCAAACGTTATGATTGAGGAATCGCCACCAAAGTTTTTGATTTACGGAATAAAGGATTCGCCGCCAATTCATATCACCATTATCTGTGGATTGCAGGTATGCTGTCCAAAGAAAACATAAAAAAAAAAAAAATGAGATTTTGAAAAAGATAATTCGGCGAAGTCGACTTTGCCAGTATCTAATTAAAATATGGACAATGGACTTGGGTTGGTCAGAACATCAGGCAAACATAAGTTCATGTTTGTCTTTCCCAGAGTTTCGTTTCTTCTGATTTGTTCCTTACTTCCGGAAGATGTTCCGTCATCATTTATTTTGATAAATCAGACCTTTCAGGCTATTTTGCGCATTCGTGGAAATAGTTTATTCGTACCCGTACCGTCAGCGAACATTAGTGCCAGTCCGCATATAAAACAGTTCAAACGCTTAAATTAATTGGAATCACATCTTGTGAAAATAAAGTTTCAAGACTCGAAATTTTCAAATTTTCTCCCTTTGAATCTAACATGGAATTATTTGTAAAGCCATAGTGTCTACACTAGTTCATTTTTTTTCTTATTTTTTTCCCCATCCATTCTTAGAAGTTAGACTGATTTGTCTTGCAACTTGCATATTTAGATTCGAATAAGATAACGTCTGAAGATTCTCTCGAAGTAAGAACTGCATTAGAGAAACAAACTCGGTTCATTTCATTATCTCGAAGTAAGAACTGCATTAGAGAAACAAACTCGGTTCATTTCATTATAATTCCAACTCTATTTTCTACTGCTAATTTAGCGCAATTTGATTGGTCAATGGCGTACAAAAAACGGCGTTTATACTTCGATAAATCCCTTGAACCGGAAATCAGGAACTAGTTGGACTATTTTCTTTGCGGCAGTTTTTAAAATACTCGATATAGCTGACATTTTTAAGATAAAATTGACCAGGTTGAAATTGTAAGAAATGAATTTTAATTTTGTGGATTTAATGGATGTGTAAACGCCGGCGAATCACTCACAAACTTAACATAAAGCCCTTCGGGCTTTATTCAGTTTGTGAGTGATTCGCCGGCGTTAACACATCGATAAAATCCACAAAAATAAAATTCATTTTTATAAAGTCTGCTATTTTACAGTAGCGTATCAGTGTTGCAAACCTGCTTACGCCTCCTCTCCCCATCCCAAGCAGGTTTTCAACGTTTACTCTGCTGTATCGAACCAGAGTTTTGTTATAGGAAGGATGTATTCAAGATTTAATTGTGCAAAGAACATTGAACAAAAGGCATCGCAGAATAATGCATAGAGAGATAGTTTCAGTTCATTGTATTTATATTGGTTCTAGCACTTTTTGGTATAAGGGAGGCACAGCATTCAAACCAGTAGTTTTTTTTCACTTTTTTCGCATGGGATTTTCAGCATTTCTCTTGCACTTACAATATTTTGTTTTATTTTGAAAGAAAAATAATCATAATTTAGTATGGATTTTACAACTATTGTGAAAAGTGCATATGGATGCATTATTCATGGAAACGTACATGCAAATAAACAAGTTAAAGTACACTGTCTTACCAGTAAATAAACAAAATTTGACCTAGAACACATCGAGACTAAATATTTTCAGATACCGCGTTCATTCGTTATAAGATGGATATAAGTCTCATATATGTTGGATCCATGCTGTTGCCAAGGCCCATTTTGTTGGATCCATGCTGTTGCCAAGGCCCATTTCATCGGGCGCTTTGAAATACATGCACATATCTGTTTCAGCAAGGGCTATTGTCGCTAGCCAGCCAGCTGGTTGTCTCTCTTCTAGTGGCTCAGGCCGTCTGTGCGGCCGACAACAATGTTTTCAAGGCCAAGTTACTTAGTTCTACACTGTTTATGAATGGCGTCACCACCCTGGCGATGAATATGTTAGGAGTAAGGTAGAACAACTAGTTTCTTGTTGACTGAATCGAGCGGCAGTTTTTGTTGTTGTTGTTGTTTTTATTATTATTTTTTGTTTTCAAATTTTTGTTTAAACGAAGGAAAAGCTGCATTTTCACTAGTAGTACCTGATTCAATCTAATGACTTTCCTCGTAGTCAGATTTGTCCAGAAGAGTTTTCAAATTCAAACTTGAAAGTTTTTTTTCCTGTGTATTATTTTTTAAATCAAACATGGCTACTGATTACAAAAATTTGGAGGCAGGGGTGACACGCTTCAAATCCTTACATGTATATGGAAATCACCATTTTACATAAATTCAAAATAAAAATCTGTTCAGAACAATCAGTTCTAATATTTTATGGCAATTCTCAACAAAAGAAATGTATTGTGGGAACAATAGAAGTTGCGGAAGTGTAATTGATATTGCTGGAATTCTTTGCTAAAATGATCTTGTTCAAAAAAAAAATCATGTGCTTGATGATGTCATAGATCAGTGTTGTGATGTCATGACAAATGGTACCGGTTTAAGGAAAATCTATACTGTGCCTCATCATATGTTGGAAACTAGAAGGAACAGTTTTAATACTGCAAACTCCACGTGCACTCTAAAGTATATATGATAACAATAGACTAGAGAGCTCATGCAATATGCTGATGGACGGACACTCAGCCCAGGTGTGTGTGCAACTATGGTTATGTACCGCTAAGCCACTTCGGGAACGTCGTTACGAGAATTGAAGCAACAAAAACAACAGAAATGTGCTGCAAGTCAGTTTACAGCTCTGAGGTATGGTTTTGGGTATGTAAAACCTAAAATTTTGATATTTAAGCAGCTTTTATGAAAAAAAAGTTCCACTAAAAGCCAGCTGCTGGAGTGAGTCAACAAGAGATAAGTTTTAGTTTATGATTTATGGGTATTCTTTCAGGGGAAGCAACTTTGCAATTATTTTTTAATACCTCCTAAATGAGCCGCGACACGAGGAAACCAACAATGTGGATGTGCGCACAGCGCAGATTTAGATCAGCCTGGACATGTGCCTAGTCCGATCAGACTCTTCGCTAAGCACTTAAAGGGTAGATAAGGGTCTAAGCTACGTCCATGCGGACAGCGAAGACTCTTATCAGACTGGGCGGATGCCAAGGCTAATCTGAGTCAGCGCTGGGCGCACAACCACATTACTGGTTTTGTCGTGTCGCGGCTCAAATGCGGATCAGCTCTTTAAAGAAAGAATTTATTCCTGTAGGAGAGTGTTTGTTTCTCCTGACAGCATAGCTCCTCCCAAATGGAGCATTTGTTTTCCTTTGAGATCTAGAGTTGACCCTTGTTGGGAAGGATTTAAAATAAATAAATAAATTAGATACAATAAATAAATAAATAAAATAAAAATAGATAAATAAATAAAATGGCGGAGTTGCTTCCCCGTCACCTAAAATATTTCTTCAAATTTGATCTTTATTGTGACAGCTACACATTTGTCTTCTCTGAATTCTATATTGAAACATACATAGCATCTAATTGATCTAGGGTCACATAGTTATCTTGGCATTTTTTTCACCGATAATGTTTGCATCATACATGCTTCTATGTTGCGGTACACACACTACACTACAGTAACTCTAAAATTGAGCCGCGATAAAACAAAATCAACAAAGGGGCATGTGCGCCGAGCCAAGATTCAGATCAGTATGGGCATCTGTCCAGTCTGATCAGAGTCTTGGCTGTCCACATGGAGCTAGCGTAGACCCTAAGCTACCCATCAAGCGCTTAGCGAAGACTTTTATCAGACCGGGTGGATGCCCAGGCTGATCTGATTCTTCGCTGTGCGCACAACCACTTTGTTCGTTTTTCTCGTGTCGCGGCTCAAATATTCGGAATTGATGACTAGACAAAGATCTAATCCTGTTCTAAGCACAAAAAGAGAATGGAACGCCAAAAAAAAACAAAAACGGTCATCTCTTTCCCAGCTTTACTAAATTATAAACCAAATATGAAGGACTAATGCAAGCTGACAAATAATGACCTTAAACTACAAGAAAACCACCGACTTGGTACTGTAAAACACTTAATATCTGCGGTATAAAAATTTCGCGGTTTAATAAAAATGACATATTGGCGGATTTTAATTTTGGCGTTCATGATGTACCTTGCCTTCATACATAGTTGAGAAAATTTTGAAGTAGAATTGAAACATTTTTTTCTATTAAACTATACATTATGGCATCAATTGGAATCGCCTCCTCGAGGCGATTCCAATGGGATGCCACAATGTACAGTTTCACAGAACGGTATAAAAGATATCTCAAATACTCATCAGGTCCTCGGTCGGGCTGTGCTTACGTAAGCGTATTGAAACCAAATATTGGCGGACTTATATTTTAGCGCTCTTTACCTTAACCGCCAATATCGCCAAAATTCGATAACCGCTAAATATAAGTGTTTTACAGTACACTTGCGGGAGGGAGCGGAACGAGTGGATGCGCGGGGACGTGGTGGTGGTACAGCATGGGGGACGGGGGTGTTACCGGTTTTATAAGCGAAATCCTCGCCGAGCATTTTTATGGTTAATAGACATAATATTATTCGGTCCGTGTGAAGGAATTTGGGCCATTATATTTTTTGAACAAGCTAATACTACTGACAGGCAATGTGTCATAAAAAAGGAAAGAAAAAAAGAAAACAAAACAAAAAATGATGCTGGAATGACAAACACCAGAGATATAAATGGAAATGTCCATACACTCACTCCGATCGAGAGACGACACGACGAACGCTAACATGAAAACGGAACACCGCGAAACTGCTGTAAATCAACATATTCAATATATATTCTAACCATTTCAAGCATTTCTTGTGCTGCGATTCCAATGGTTATTAGAAGTAACATTTTGAGTGTTAAAATTGATTTTAAGCACGCAATCTCGCCATTTCTTCTATACAGGTCAAACGTCAATGCAATAAGAAAACCAGTGACATAGAGTAATTTGTGCAGTTGTTGAGTTCTGCATGGTGACTTGATCGCTAGCATCCCAAAAAGCCACTTTAACAAACTTTTGACAAAACAGAAAGAGCTACAGAGGTGACCACATTGTTAGAATTACAACTGTGTTACAGATATGATTCACTTCTTAAAACGGAAAGTAAAGTGATTTGCTGGCTTGGGTGGTTGGATGAAGAGGGTAGGGAGATAAGAAAGAAAAATTTTACGCGCTTAACCCTTTCAGCCTACCTATTACTTAGCAATTCATTTAGGAAAGGTCTAGTGCCAGTCGGCTGGTAATAGCCATATTAAGCTAAAATTGATATTTACAGTCGACAGGCAATAGCCATTTCACGTCAAAATCATTATTACCAGTCGAATGAAAATAGCCATTATAACGTGAAATCGCTAATGCCAGTTAAGTTATTAAGCTATTGACAGTGGACTGGCAATAGCGATTTTAACGTAAACTGGCTATTACCAGTCAATTGTTAATAGCGATTTTAATGTAAAATCGCCATTGACAGTCGACTGGCAATAGTCACTCCGATTTATTTTATTCTCTATTTATATTCATCTTTCATCAGGCTAGCGTTATTTCAAGGCGCTGCAGGGGAATACGTGATACCACTACTAATCATTGGTGCCTATGACAACACATTCTGTTCCAGCTCGGAAGAGTCAACTCATGCTGAATCAGGTACATGTAATTAGGCTACCGAAAAAAGTAATGCATCCATACAGCTGCGTGGCATATTTTGGCATATTTTGGCATTATGTTTTTTTTTTGTTTTTTTTTTGTGTTGTTCTTTTTGTTTGTTTGTTTGTTTTTCAGCAGTGCCTGCACTAACAGTGTATCTCAAGTAAGTTTAAAATGTCAGAAAAATAGTGTTTATTATTTCAAGATATAAATCCAGAACTAATTCTGCCTCATCTAATCAAAAGCTCAAGAAAAGAATGAAAAAAAAACTCAAACCAAAGAGAAATTGCCATTTCATTGGGTCCAAGCTAGCCGGGAACATTATACATTTAGGTGTCTTGATGGTGAGAGTTTTCTCTTTTGTGTCAGGAACGTAGGGCTAATCCTGACAGGTCGCATTACAGAGGATAGAATTTGTACCTGGAGTAATCTGTAGCCTACAGATCTGCGTATTGCGCATAGGCAATAGTTGTTATTTGGCGATATGCACGTGCGATTCAATTTTTGTAGTGAGTTGACGTTACATGCATGTACGGTTCTATTGTTTTGAAAGTTCTGTAATGGCATCACGCAATATGTATTTTTCAAGTGTACTTTGTTTTACTAAAGATGACCGTGTGCTGAATTATTTTGAGAGAATAAACATATAGTCAAACCTGCTTGTGTGGTCACCTCTATAAAGGGATCACCTTTCTTAAGTAGCCAGCTTTTCTGGGTCCCTTGAACCAACATGCAGTGCAAATCAACCTGTATTAAAGGGTCACCTGTCTTAAGCAGCCATTTTTGTCCTTCCCTTGGCAGATCCCTTAAGACATGTTTTACAGTATTCCAGTTATTATATACAGATCCTTTTTGAGGACTTTAAAAACATACTTCCAAATAAATTAGCATGTATTAAGGGTATACTACCTCATATTTCATTACGAAATAATCACAAAATTAGGAAACTGGTTAGTTGTATGCAACACAATTAAGACTTATACAAACAACTTCAGCGAAAACATTTTTTGTTTCGGAGGCAGAGACGATATATCAGTGCATACTCTTGTTGAATATTCATGAATATTTTGTAGTCACAAATTGACTGACTCCCGCGTGGCAATAAAAAGGCGTTTCTGTAAGCACACTTTGAATTTTATAATTGGTGGAGTAAATAGCTTAACAAAAGCATTAACCTCTAATCCGTGCACGTGAGTTCAGTTCAGCCAATAACTGTCTGAAGACGAAAAGTCTTGAAATTATTCATGATATAACTTTACCGTGATTAACTATGATTGCTGGGTGTGTCCAGTCTTCATTTTTGGCGCGAATAGCGGACCGCTATTCCCGCCAATTTATTTATTTTCTTAAATTATCCTACTTCCAGTGACCATCACAAATCATAAATTAGATAGATAAAAGTACTTTTACAAGAGAGCATTATCATGCCTGGGATATAGTTTTTCGTAAGAAATTTGAAAGTGAATAGAAATATTGAGGGCGTATATCTTTAAAAATAAATTAATCAAATCAAAATAGATAAAGAACATTGCCTCATACTCACGCAAATTTGGGTTGCAATAATCATTTGTTTAAAGGGACATATTAAAAATGATATCTCTTGTAGTTTCTCCTGACTTAGCCATGAATACCTCAATGAACATCACAGATCCAATGGAAAGAACACTGAATAACGTGAGATCGGTATGTAGTAAATCGTAAAATTAAAAAAAAATGGGACACCTCAAATACCCATCATAATTGTCCCAAAATGGAACATTCTGTTTAACAATTCAGAAACGTACCTTTATCTCTATATTTTTCTGTTCTATTTTAATAGTATCGTTACTTGATTTTCATTTATTTTCAGGAAGAATATGACTAAATAGATCAATACCAGTAAGACTCATGAAGCATATTATGCTGCTATTGTAATTGTTAAACAGACATTTTTAAGATACGTGCCCAGAACAGAATGCCTGTCATCATTGTCAGCCTATCTATATACGCATCAATCTGTCATCCTAGCTATCCAGCTTAAATTTTATCTGTTGACAAAGACAACCGTTTTATCGCTCTTTGAGAGCTCGTATTTTCTTTATAAAACCCAATTGCGCATCGAAAAATTGATAGAACAATTGCCAGCTAAGTTTTATTGTATGCAAGCAAACAGATTGGGCACTATCTCAGATCCGTTTAATGGGAGCCGAAATGCAGATTTTGTGTTGTTTCTGAAAAAGTTCCGAAAAACCATTCAAGACCTGCCATAGCTTTATCTATGTAAGGAAGTCTGTAGTATATACCGACACGGAGCAATTTCCATATGAGGCTAACCCTTACGGGATTTTATTGTCTATTTTACAAATAAATATCTTACCTAGTTGAAATTAACTTTCTGTTTGGTGCATCTGCCATCACTGTATATGAGCCGCGACACGAGAAAACCAACAAAGTGGTCATGCGCCAGTGCAGACTCAGATCAGCATGAGCATCCGCCCGATTTGAGCAGACTCTTTTCAAAGCGCTCAGAGGGTAGCCCAGGGTCTAAGCTATCTTCACGCGGACAGTGAAGACTCTGATCAGACTGGGCGGATGCCCAGGCTGATCTGAGTCTGCGCTGGGCGCACAACCACTTTGTTGGTTTTCTCGCGTCGCGGCTCATATATCTGCCATCACTTCATCAGGCTGGACGGTGTGAGCCAGTAACTATAATAAACACAATACAGCCCACTCGTGTCAAATATGACGATGTCATGAACAATTTACACATTTCCAGTGTATCGCGCCCTGTCGTTAATTTTGTGCTATGACAGACTGGGTTTGAGTGAAGTCAAACCTTCTCTATTTTTAGCTCCAAGGAAGTCTTATGCTTGCCGGGATCTTGCACGCTCTTCTCGGGTTCACAGGGCTAATCGGTATCTTGTTGAGATTTGTTGGGCCAATTACTGTGGTACCCTGCATGGTTTTAGTGACCATCGTCATTATGGAATCCGTGCTCAAACTGGTACAGGTTAATTGGGCCATCGGTCTTTCGTAAGTTGATATTTACGGTAAATAATGAAAGCACACACATACACGCAACGTGGTTTTTGAGGAACGGGCGTGGGGAGTTCCCTGTTTCCCTTACATTTAATTACAAAATATGTTTTTTTTTCACCAAAAATTTGAGACTGTGATAAAAATTCAGAAAATGCATTTAAAGTCAGGTATCAGAAGTTAAGCAACAACTTTCAAAAGAAATTCTTGGGTAATTCGACAAGTTTTATAAGCATATTCAAATCAGAATTCTCAGAGGTCATTTGCTCCTTTGAGAGCGAACTCTATTTTTTAAGAATAGGCCCCATGTCCAACGGGCTAAATAGTCTAGGGAAGCAAACAGGAAGTCACAAAAGTTGCTTCCGCTTGTTTTGGCGGAAAATCCATTCACCGTATAGTTTTTAATTTGCAAGACTCGCAGAATGATCTAATTCAAATACAAACGAGGAATAATCCGTGAATAAATTTTTGCCAACTGTCCAATTTCTTTTTTTTTTTTTTTTTTTTCTTTCTTTTTTTCTTTAAAGTTCGGAATACACAAATCATAGACCTAAATGCTTTTTCAATAATGATGCGTTGAGTCACAAATAACCGTTTGATCCTTTCTTAGATAAACGTTTTTTCCTCAATAAGTCTTACAGTTTTGTTAAAAAAGTGCCTGCTATTTTTTGGAAGATAAGTGGTATATTCTGAGATTGACTTCACTCAGATTACCACTTAAGGGGTTTTATGTAACGGCCCATCGTGTTCCGTGATAATCCGAGATCCACGCAAAATGTACTCCGCCATGCAACTTGGAAATAGAGTAATCTATGATGGCGGCACTGTATATTCAGCTCTGTGCTTTTCTACCTTTCTCATTAAAAGACAAGTTTTGCAACCTTCTGTTTACTTTTCTGGACAGTGTAGACATTTCAAAATGGGGGCTAACCTGAAATGAAAGAATTCGCTCCTGCAAAGGAGCAAATTCTTTCTTTTCAAAGGAGCAAATTCTTTCTTTTCAGATTAGCCTCAATGAAATGTAAGACAAATTTTGTTCGGTAGGAATTACTTCCCCCAAAAGTGTATCCAGTCACCAAACACCTTTGTTGTATTTCAGGACAGCTGCAGTGGCCGTCATATTATCCCTTTACTTGGCCAAGCATAAACTTCCAGTTCCGGTCTGGACCCCGTCTCTTGGTTTCCGTATTGTATGGTATCCGCTTCATCAGGTCTTTTCTGTAGGTATATTATTTCGTTTTCATCCTTTATTCAGTTTTTGTCAACTTTCGTTGTGATTTCATATTATTGTACTTTTCTTTGATATTTTGGAACAGTCCTCTTATCTAATTGTGCAAAATGTCTTATGAGTAAGCACTCACGTACGCAGGCACACGACGTTGAAGTAACATTAATGCTGATTCAAAGTTTTGACGTTAAATCAGCGTTGATTGAGCAAGCGGCTCCGGGGGAGCTTATAGGATGGTAAGGCACCGTCGTCCGTCGTCGTCCGTCGTCGTCCGTCTTCGTCCGTCCGTCGTCCGTCCACAATTTCAAACGACTTCTCCTCTGAAAGCACTGGGCGAATTATAACCAAATTTTATATGTGGCATCCAGAGGAAGGGGGAACAAAAAGTTATTCAAATAATCTTGGCCACATGACTAACATGGCCGCCATGCCCATATATGGTAAAAACTTTTAAAATTCTTCTTCTCCAGAACCAATAGGGCAATGGCCTTGAAACTTGGTATGTAGCATTGGGTATGCAAGTACTACAAATCGTTCAAATTATGACATTGGGTTGACCTTGACCTTTTTAAGGTAAGGTCAAATTTGCTTCCTTGTGCTTTTATATGGCAAAATGCTAGACATAAGATATCTTGGAAACTGTTGAAAATTTTGGGCTAAAAATTGGTATCTACAGTCATCTTTATAAGTACATGAAGATTTATGAGTTCAAGAGGTCAAGGTCATTCTTTGACCTTTGACCCAGAACTCTCATATTTTATTAATTTCAAACAATCTCCTCAAAAACCACCGGACCATTTGTAACCAAATTTCATATAGAGCCTCCAGGGGTTGAGGGAACGAAAATTTATTCATACGGTCAAGGTCACATGATGAACATGGCCGCCACGCCCATATATGGTGAAACTTTTAAAAATCTACTTCTCCAGAACCAACTGACAGATGACCTTGAAAGTTGGTATGAAGCATTGGGTACTCAAGTACTATTAAGATTGTTCAAATTATGACCTTCGGTTGACCTTGGCCTTTTTTATGGCAAGGTCAAATATAGGAAAACGCTAGTACATAAGATTTCATGGAAATTTTTGAAGATTAAAACCTAAAAATTGGTATACGCAGTCATCTTATTAAGTACTTGAAGATTTATTAGTACAGGAGGTCAAGGTCATTCTTTGACCCAGAGGTCTCACATTTTTTACATTTTTAAACAATCTCCTCAGAATCCACTGGGCCAATTATAATTAAATTTCATAAAGAGCTTCCAGGGGTTGAAGGAATGAAATTCTGTTCAAACGGTCCAGGTCATATGACCAACATGGCCGCCTCGCCCATATATGGTAAAAACTTTTAAACATGTTCTTATACCGAACCAATTGACCGATGGCCTTGAAACTTGGTATGTAGCATTGGATACTCCACTATTATCAAGATTTTTCAAAATGATGACCTTAGGGTGACCTTGAATATTTTACGGCAAGGGCAGGTATGGGAAAATGCTAGAACATAAGATTTCATGGAAAGTTTTGAAGATTTAGGCCTAAAAACGGGTAAATACAGTCATCTTTATGAGAACAAGAGGTCATGGTCATTCTTTGACTTTTGACCTAAGACTCATAGTTTGACAATTTCAGACAAGAAAAAGCCATTTTGTCAATAGCTCAAGTGAGCGGTTCAGGGCCTCATGGCCCTCTTGTTTTGATGATGTGTCCGCGCACTGGTGTCGCTCAACGAATCATGTAAAAAAAACTATTTCTTTTAACAAGAATCAGTCTCATTCTGAGACATTCAATAGTTTCTACTTTCCACTGTTCTGCAAATACATAAAACTTTTCTCGATCAAGACAGGCTTTTTGTGCTGAATTTGCAGAGCTTTTGTGTTCTATACTGTGAAGGTATTTAGAGGAGGAGTATCTTAATGTCAATAATCAGTAAAAGTAGTGAACTTTTAAGGACCAAATCAGAAATTACATTTTCGTTTTTGTCAAGCCGTGTCTAAAAGCGGTAAAAATTCACTTCCACTCCCCTGCTAATCACAGTTTGTATTTGCCTTGTTCCGCTATCCAGTAAAACGCTGCCTTATTCCGCTATCCAGTAAACCCACCCCATTGAATCAACAGCATTTCATACATCTAGCATTGATTCAGTGCTTGATGTATATTGCTTATTGTATTGTTCATCAGATACTGATATCAATGTTATTCAACTGGATGATATGTGGTATCCTGACAGCAGCCGGGGCTCTTCCGGATGACCCCAAAGATCCAATGTACGACACTCGCACGGACTCACGAATAGATGTTCTAAGTGCCAGCCCATGGTTTAGCATTCCATACCCAGGTAAGACTTAAGGAATTAATGAAAAGATTTTCACGGAGTGAGACAACCAAAGATAGAAGTCTAACTCCGGCACCATAAATGGTATGCAAAATAAATAAATAAATAAATAAATAAATAAGAAAGTGGCCAGCACAAGAACCAGCTCCCGCTTTCCCTTAAGAGGATATCACAATGCTAGATAAAACAAAAACATAAAATACTTAGTAACCAAACTCTGAAACAAGAGACAAACTCGATCCGTTGTCATACAAAAACCCACACAAATTGAATAGCGTCGGAACCGCTAATCAGATATCATTTTCTTTTATTTTCAGGTCAGTACGGGATGGTCAGTTTTAGCATTTCTGCATTCATAGCATGTTTCATTGCCACCATCATCTCAGTTCTGGACTCCATTGGCGACTACTTCGCGTGCGCGAGAGCATGCCGGGTTCCAGTTCCGCCCGCCCACGCAGTCAATAGGGGTATATTGATAGAGGGTGTTTGTAGTTTCCTTTCTGGATCAATCGGATGTGGACACGCCACGACAACGTATGGCGGAAACATCGGTGCTATTGGAGTAACGAAGGTATATAGCATGCATGTGCTAAACTTGCATGTAAGGCACATTGATACACCTTCACGTTTTTCTGTTAATTTTCGAAGGGAGGCAACTTAGAGGTGAAATTTTAGCTTCCTTGCAAGGAGAACATCTACAAAGAATGGATTAATTCTTATATGAAAGAATCAGATCTAAATTGTTAAGGACTGCAAAATTCAAGATGGCAAACTTGCTTTCCCTGTAAGTGCATCCATGCTCTTTAAATTAAAATCTTATATATACCAGACACAGGCTCTCAAAATTTTATTGTGGTTACCATTAATTCACAACTTAAGGTTTTTGTTTAGATAAGAAAGTGGGGTATTATGGCTTCCAACTGAGATTTGATATACATGTGCTTGTTGTGTACTGTTTAACCGGCTACAGAGTAATTGGAAATGTAATCCGGTACCATGCCCCTGCAGTGGTTACAACAAGAGGCACAAGTTTATTTAATTTTAAATTTAACAACAAATACAATAGCAGAATAGAAGGAGAAGGAAATATTATAAAATGTTAGGTCTACAAAGTCAAAACAAATCTGAATTTCCTTGCATGAGATCGTAACATGAGGGTAACAGATTAAAGCATGCAACGTTTAATGAAAATTTATACAGCGGCAATAGAATTCAATATGTTTTGTCTTGCACGTTTCTTGACAAACTGCTTATACAGCCCTGAGATCAATCTTCACATTTCAGGTGGCCAGTCGACATGTGTTCGTTTGTGCAGGAATTATGTACATAATATTTGGTATACTGGGGAAAGTGTCAGCAGTCTTTATTACTATACCCTACCCAGTTCTGGGTGGGGCAGCACTGGTTATGTTCGGTACCTTCCTAGGAGTGGTATTGTCGAACTTACAGGTTAGTTATAGACTCACTTAAAACATGTTTAAATCTTGTGAATGTTCATGTGTATCCAGCCTGGCCTGGAGGTTATTAAACCTGAGTACAATCTCAAACTCAAAAGACAGCACAGTGGTTGGCTGCGTCCGAGCATCAATAAAGCACACTGATTGGCTGCTTCCGAGCACAGCCAATCACTGTGCTTTATTTTGAGTTTGAGATTATACTAAAGTTTTATTACCTCGGACCCTGCACTCAGTTCGTTTAGATTTCGTATGAAACCTCAAACAGCTAAGATTGTATATCTGCATACAGGTTGCTACTGCTGCATTATATTTTCGTGTTTTTTTATGGCTTTATGAATTATTGAACATACTCCGCAAACTATGTTTATGGGCTATACTGTTTCATCACGTTGATCACCCAGATGTCCCTCCATCTGCCCCCCCCCCCCCCGGATTTCATGGCACTTAACTGAAAACTTTAGTCACATTTTTCTTATAGAATCTTCTCACTTAGAAAACAGCTACAGCCGAGTGTCAAAAGTCTTTCTACAAAAACGTATTTTCCATAGACTTTAACGCATTTTCAAGTGTGCGGGTAATTTTGCTGTAGCAATACTGCTTATCGTATGATATTAATGTGATATGATTAGAAAGAGCAGTAATTTTGGCAACATCTTATACTTTTATTTTGAGTTCCAATTAAATTCTTTTAGAAAGATGCTTTTATAGGCAACACCAGTATTTTTTGGCAAATTTGGACAACGTCACCACTGACGTCAATAGAAAACTGCATTTCTAAAAATTATATTGTAGTTCAAATGCTGGTAGTTTGCTTGTGAGTAGGTTTAGGGCAAGCTAAAAATTGTTCTATATTGCAGTAATCTTTTAGGCGTTAAAGCACATAAAATTATAATGAACATTTGAACACAAGTCTCAGTTAAATTTCTTGCACACTTGCAAATGCTCTAAAGTCAATGGAAAAATATTTTGGGGAAAGACTTTTAACACTTGGCTGTAGACAATGAGCTGCTGTGTAGTTTGCTTCTGGCTTACATTTTTATTCCACGACGTAGTCGACGGGACTATAGAAATGGGTTCTCCGTCCGTTATTCCGCCCGTCAGTCCGTCTGTCTGTAGACACAATCTTGTCTCCGCAACTCCTCTTACATTTTCAAGGAATTTGATGAAACTAACCAGTTATTGTTACCATGACCTGAAGATGTGCTTCTTTTACCGAGGTCGTGCTCTACTGATTTTACCAGAGTTATGGCCTTTTGTCATTTTTTTTTCAACAGTATCTCTTGTCTCTTCAACTTCTTTACCATTTTTGCAAAGGGTTTTTGATAAAACTTTCCAGTTACTATGACCATGACCTGAAGATGTGCATATTTTACTGAGGTCATGTTCCATTGAGTTTTACCATAGTTATGGCCCTTTGTCATTTTTTTAACAGTACCTCTTGTCTCTTCAACTCCCCTTGCATTTTTCAAATGAGACGCGACACGAGAAAACCAACAATGTGGTTGAGCGCCCAGCGCAGAGTCAGATCAGCCTGGGCATCCGCCCAGTCTGATCAGAGTCTTCGCTGTCCGCATGAAGCTAGCTTAGACCCTTAGCTACGGTTTGAGCACTTAACAAAGAGTCTGATAAAACTAGGTGGCTGCCCAGGCTGAGCTGAGTCTACGCTGGGTAAACAACAACATTGTTGGTTTTCTCGTGTCGCGGCTCAAATGTTTTTGATTAAACTTTCCAGATTAGGTTCCAGTGACCTGAAGATAAGCACATTTTACTGAGGTCATGCTCCACTGAGTTTTAACAGAGCTACGGGCCTTTGTCATTTTTTTTTCAACAGTACGTCTTGTCTGCTCAACTCCTCTGGCAGTTTTCATTGCATTTCATTGAAAACTTTTAGTTATTGTTATCATGACCTGAAGATGTGCATATTTTACCGAGGTCATGCTCCGCTGATAGTTACCAGAGTTATGGCTCTTTGTCATTTTTAACAGTATGTTTGGTCTCTTCAACTTCTCTTACATGTTTCAAGGTATTTTGATCAAACTTACCAGTTATCGTTACCATGACCTGAACATGTGCATATGTCACCTATTTCACCTTCTGATTTTTACTATAGTTATGACCCTTTGTCATTTTTTTCAACAGTACGTCTTCTCTCTTCAACTCCTCTGGCAGTTTTCATTGGATTTTATAAAAACCGTTCAGTTATTGTTCCCACGACCTGAAAAGGATCATATTATACTGGGGTCAGGCTTGGCTGAGTTTTAGTAGAGTTATAACCCTTCGTCCACAGCCATCATATCAACAGAAATTATTGCCTCCGCAACGCCTCCATCAATTTTCATGGGATTTTGATGAAACTATCCAGTTATTGTAACCATGACTTGAAGATATTCATATTTAATGGAGGTCATGCTTGACTGATTTTTACCAGAGTTATGACCCTTTCTCATTTTTTCAACAGTTTGTCTTGTCTCTTCAACTCCTCTGGCAGTTTTCGTTGGTTTTTATTGAAACTTTTGAGGATCATATTATACCGAGGTCAGGCTTTGCTGATTTTTACTAGAATTATAGCCCTTCGTCAATTTTAGCCTTTTTACCAACAGAAATTCTCGTCTCCGCAACTCCTCCTTCATTTTTCAAGGGATTTAGATTTTCTGTTATTGTTGCCATGACCTGAAGATGATTAAATCTTACCGAGGTCATGCTTGACTGATTTTTGCTAGAGCTATGACCCTTTGTCAGTTTTAGCGATTTTGTCAGCAGAACTTCTTGTCTCTGCAATTCCTCCGTTTTTTTTCAAGGGATTTTGATAAAACTTTCCAGTACTGTTACCCATGACCCGAAGATGATTATATTGTACCGAGGTAATGCTTGACTGATTTTTACTAGAGTTATGGCCCTTCAAAATTTTTCCAGTAGTAAGTCTTGTCTCTGCAACTCCTCTTGCAGTTTTCAATGGATTTTGATGAAATCTCCCAATTATTGCTCCTGTGAACTGAAGAGGATAATATCTTACCGAGGTCACACTCAATTGTTTTTTGTCCCCCGACATTAGTCGAAGGGACGACAGTAATTTGTACGTACATCTGCCCGCCGGTAAACATTCTTGGGGGCGCCATACATGTAACGCAATAACCGTTTGACATATCTTCATGATATTTTATAGAAACATGTATATTAGGTTAAGATGATGTGTTGCATGCAAGAATGGTTGCAGACGTTTTTTGTAGCCATGACTGCTTTCAAAATCAAATTTCCCAGTTACTGACATTTCCATAAGTCGGGGGACGTTTGGCCTTTGGCCTTTTATTCCATGTTTTTGTCCATTTTGATTTTCCACAGATTTTGAGCTCTCAAATTTTGTGCCACACTTTTCTCGGAATTTTTTAATATTTGGTATATGGATATACTGTGAGTTGATCGGGTACATGTATTATTAGTGAGATATTTATTACCTAATTTGTTTCAGGTTATTTCACTGTCATCTTCCCGGAATATGGCAATAATTGGACTGTCTATTATTCTTGGCCTCATGATTCCAACGTATATCAAAAATACTGAACATGCTATCACAACAGGTGAGGTAAAAGTTCAAGGGGAGGGGAGGGGGTGGGGAGCACGGCGCATTAAGCTAATTATTCCGCGTTTCACACGGCAGGATGGGAAATTGAGAGTGTACAGGGAGACGAATGCACCGATTTTGGTCATAAGTGGTCAATATTAATTTCGACTTAAGTACATGCACAAAAGACATGAAAGATAAAAGACAATAAAACAGAAATGTAGAAAAATATGGGACGCGACATGACAAAATTAACTAAGTGGAAAGTGCTTGTTAGCGAAGACTCAGATTAGCTTGGGAATCCGCCCAGTATGAGCAGAGTCTTTGCTGTCTGCATGGAGGGAGCTTAGACCCTTAGGTACACTTTAAGCGCACAGCGAAGAATCTGATCAGACTAGGCGAATGCCTAGACTGATCTGAGTCTTCACTGGGCGCACACGTCACTTTGTTGGTTTTGTCATGTCGCGGCTCATATAATCCTTAAATAGCTGGTTATTTCCGCCTTATGGAATTTTGGACTGATCTCTTCATCATTCAAGGGGCAAATTACAGGAATAAAGAAATTTAGGCATCCAAAGCTGAAGTTTTACAATGTATCAAACAGACACTATTTATTTAATTATTTTAATTCAGTGTGGTATATGGAAACGACCTGAATGCCTTGGCAACAGTAGGAGGAATAGATGAATTATGAAGTAAAATTCTCTTTTTTGCAGGTAATGCGCAGTTTGATCAGGTGATACACATGTTGCTTGGTAATCCAAATCTGGCAGGAACAATTCTGGCCTGCTTCTTAGACAACACTGTCCCGGGTAAGTGTGAAAGAAAAAGTATATTAGCCTTAATACTGTAATATGACATCGCTGTTACCCAGTCGCTGACGGCAGGTCATAAAGATCACATGATATCACGTTACATACATGTATCACTTGCTTACTGGCGCGCAACTTCGTAATGCTCGTTTAGGTTTCCAAAGTGTCCTGGTAATCGGCTTTATTCAATACGCCAATAACTTTAGTGTTTTAAAGCAGAAAAAAGACCATATGCCAGCTGAATTTTGAAATAACTAAAATGCCGATTTTTCTTCTTCTTTTTTTCTAGTGAAGTACATTATCCCATAAAATCCCATATACCGCGGCCCACACATAGCTTCCAACGTGTTTTTTTCTTTTATCTCTTAAAATGGATGAAAGTAGTCTCGTTATCTCAAACTCTGATATCTCAAACAAAGAGCCTCTAATATCAAAGAATTAACTTTGGAAACATTTCCTGTTTTCCTTTATATTTCAACCCCTGTAATCTCAAGCAACTGGTATATCAAAGTAAATTTTCTGGACCAGAAAATTTACTTTGAGATATCAGTAGTTTGAGATGACTGAGATATCAAGAGTTGACTGTCGATGGATATACATCTGACAGTGTAATTTTCAATCCATGACTGTTAATTTTCAGGAACGAAGGATGAACGAGGTATAACTGCTTGGCAAGCCCCTTTAAAGCATGAAGACATCGACGACCTTGATCCTGAGTTGTATGACAATGGTTATGAAATTTATTATCCATTACTACCCAGGAGAGTGTTAGAATGGAGTTTTGTAAAATATATACCGTTTTTACCTTTTCTAGGACAAAACAAGTGATTTTCTCAACAAGCATACAATGCTGACATAACAGCGTTAATTCAACGTTGATTCTACCTTCCAAACATTTGTGATCTCTGTGCGATAACTGTGAAATTGCATAGCTCCGGTGATGTTACATATTCGTCAATTAGCGTTTCGTAATGCGGATGGTAGTTGAATCATATTTATCTGCCAGTGAATAAAGACAACCTACCTATAGCATGCACAATATGAGCCGTGATTCGAGAAAACCAACAAAGTGGTTGTGCGCCCAGCACAGACTCAGATCAGCCTGGGCATCCGCCCAGTCTGATCAGAGTCTTCGCTGTCCACATAGAGGTAGCTTAGACCGTTAGCTACCCTTTGAGCACTTAATAAAGAGTCTGGTCAACTTGGGCGGATGTCCAGGCTGATCTGAGTCAGCGCTGGGCGCACAACCACATTGTTGGTTTTGTCGTGTCGCGGCTCAATTATTAGTTTCTGTTATATGAACCACTTTATAGTATCAACTGTGTTTACTAATGGTGTTTGAATGTTTTGTCGAAACCGCGCCTTGTCGAGAAGTGAATCACATTGCACATTAGAAATAAACACAGTCAATCGAAACCATTTATATGTACAGTCAACTCTCGATATCTCGAACACTGATATCTTAAAGTTGCTCTTATATCAAAGACTATAGTCTGGACACATTTCCGTTTTTTGGTTACACTTCAACTCGAGGAGTCTCAAACTACTGCTATCTAACAGTAAATTTTCTGGGACCAGTTTTGGATAAACTTCCACTGTTAGATATGGAGAGCTGACTGTACCTACTTTTAGAATCAAGAACCACTGCATCGCGCTTGTAGAGAATCTTGGCTTTAGTGGAATTCGAAACAAGGCTGAGTCGTACCAAAGACCTTTAGAATTGTGAAGGCGCTTCGCATATTGAATAAGAAATTGGCCCAATGTCATAAAAGTGACTGAGTGTAATATCAACCAAAAAAAAATCCCGGGGAAAATTCATACTTCTATTTCAGAAATGCAACTCAAGAAATAGAGTACTGACTTATTAGCTCACCTGAGCCGAATGCTCACAAGTGACTTTATAGTATAAGCGGCATCCGTTGTCCGTCGTCCATCTGCCGTCCGTCCTTTAACATTCTTAAACGACATCTCCTCTGAATCTACCAAACCAATTGTTACCAAATTTCATAAGTAGCATTTGCACACAGGAGAAACCCATTAACTTTTTTTTCTTTATTCTAAATTGCTTCAAAACTATGGTTGCTATGGCAATTGTAAATTTCTATGGATTGATAAAAAGCGAAAAGCTGGGTTTATTGCTATTTCACCTCAGATGTTTTAATAAAGCTTTTACCAACCACATGCCACTTATACAAATTGCACAATTTGGCTGGGTGCAAAGGCAACAGAATGGTTAAAAATAAAATATAAAAAAAAATCAGAAACTTTAACGGCACTAGCTCCAGCAATTGATGACAATGGGAACTTAAAGGACCAGTCTCTATAAGGCCATTTTCATGGCTAAAACCGATTTTCTTTAAACTTTGTATACTTTAACTGATATGTATTGACTGTCTTATGCGTTTGGCATTCCATAGTACTCCAAACTCCATTTGGAAGTTAATAACACCTTTTCATGCAAATATTTGTTGATTTTATAGGCATTGGAGTTACTTTTGCATGCGACGATGTCATATTTTATGTAATTTTGAAAAAAGGATACCTCGCATCTGGAAAATTAACAAATTGCCAATGACTTACAAGCAGGGTTTGCTTAGTTTTTGCAACCTCATTAAACTCTTGCTAACTGCTTAAATTAAAGTCCTTATGGCCCATTTGTGTTTTTACGCTGGTTATTATTCATCTTCTTCAGAATCGCTAGACGTACTCCATGTGTCAACAGCAGCATCTTTTACATAATGAATGTGCATCTTGCTCGGTTTGGCTTCACTGTTTTCTGTTTCGTTGCGGTAATATCCTAAATACCAAAACACTGAAGCCACATGTGCACAACACCCAACGGTTACAAAGGTAAGATGGGTTGTTGAATCAGCCAATGGCAGGATTAAAAAGTGGAAGGCCCTCAGCAACACAATGCCCAATAGCCAAATACCATATGTTGGAGACTATGTAAGAATAGTATGCTCTTTGTGTAATGCATTTAGATCTCCTTTGGTAACGAGCACAGATTCAGACAAAGTCATTGCCAGACGTATGATGGCTCTAGCAAAATCTCCAAATAAGCTGCAGGATAAGGTTATGAAAAGTGGTTGGGATAAAAACGGGTAATATGAAAAAAGATTGATGACACAAAGCTTGACAATTTCCCAGAGTTGACTGAGGATGAACTCAGGGACCTGGCAATGGGAATATACCAACTTAAACAGGCCAAATCCTACACAAATGAACACTTTGACGAAAAGGGATCACATGAGATAATGGCACACAAAGAAAATGATGGTGTTCTCAAAGCACAGATACGTTCTCGTCACACATCAAATAAAACATATAACATGTGGGTTGAATACACTCAAGGGCTGAACCCAATCACTGGATGGTATTGTGGGTGCAGAAGTGGTGCTCACACCGTTGGGTGTTGTGAACATGTGGCTTCAGTGCTTTGGTATTTAGGATATTACCGCAACGAAACAGAAAACAGTGAAGCCAAACCGAGCAAGGTGCACATTGATTATGTAAAAGATGCTGTTGTTGACACATGGATTATGTCTGGCGATTCTGAAGAAGATGAATAAGAACCAGCGTAAAAACACGAATGGGCCATAAGGACTTTAATTTAAGCATTTAGCAAGAGTTTAATGAGGTTGCGAAAACTAAGCAAACCCTGCTTGTAGGTCATTGGCAATTTGTTAATTTTCCAGATGCGAGGTATCCTTTTTTCAAAATTACATAAAATATGACATCGTCGCATGCAAAAGTAACTCCAATGCCTATAAAAATCAACAAGTACTTGCATCAAAAGGTGTTATTAACTTCCAAATGGAGTTTGGAGTACTATGGAATGCCAAATGCATGCTGATATTGAAAAACGGACAAAATCAAATTTCGTGAGGAGATAACTCTCATATTAATGATCATAAAATAAATTCTGACAAATGCCTGCAATGACTATTATATCAACATAATAATAGCAAAAGATTTTTAAAAAATCTTGAAAACTGTGAACGTGTTGTGGTTTTTCGTAAAGTCTGAGAACAAAAAATACTGAAATTGGGGTACATCTTACAAGCGAATAGAAACTCTATTCTGGTATGAATTTCAGAACAATATTATCATCATCTTTTAAGTCCAGAAGTGTACTTTTCCTGTTGCAACCACCATTTTGAAGCATGAACTTGGAATAGAAAAAAATAGCATTTTTGTAACTATACTTTTAATGGGATGGAATTACCCCACCCACTTAAATCGTGCATACAGCAAAAACCAGTGAACCAAACAATCTGGTATTGCACCATACGACAGTCAGTACATATCAGTTAAAGTATACAAAGTTTAAAGAAAATCGGTTTTAGCCATGAAAATGGCCTTATAGAGACTGGTCCTTTAAATTGTTACATATCTGTCCTGCTGATACCGACTTCATACGCTTGCACAAATAGACGTTCGATTTATCTAAATTTTTGCCATTTACAATCGAAGACCAAACATTTTATGCTAATGACTGATTAATACTATAATCAGTGCAAATAATGAAGGAAGATGTCCTTGCCTCCATCTTCTGAATTTTTAACAGGAGGGTTCAAAAACTAAAACTACTGCCTCTATTAAAATTATGTTGACACACACATTCTATTTCGCATAATAAGCTGCGGTGTGAGTATACCTGTCTTCGGTCATTTGCAAAACCTGCATATGTCCAGATCGTCTGCACATGAGCAATCACATAAGTACAGCCCGTTTTGACAGTAGTACATGTAAAACAGTGTTAAAGTGAAAACGCCAACTGCACAAGCCTTGACTAGATATATGTTTATCGTGAAAGTGTGATCAAATCTGCCGCAGAGCAACATCACTTTCAGCAGTCATTCTTGTGTTACATTTAACCTTCTTTCTGACCCATTGTTTGATTAAATTAGCATATTTAATTAATTTCATATATGTGTGTAGGAAAATATTACAAATCCAACCCAAACCTTATACAACTGATAGCAAAGTAGGTGAGAAGGTGACAGAATTAGGGTAGAGTCGGGTAACTTCGGACACCGGGTAAATTCGTACATACCATTGCAAACAGTGAAAATGCATTATGAGCCGTCTCATCCGGATTTTCACTGTTTGCCCTGTTAATCTTGATTTAATTCCAAACAGCTGGCATATAAAGGACACAATGTCACTGTCCGAATTTACTCGCTGTCCGAGTTTGCCCGAGTTTACCCGACTTTACCCTAGTTTCCGCATTCAGCCCCAAATACTGAATCTGAACGTTGAACAATAAATACGGCACAGGAAAAAATAACAAGGAAGAAGCAAAGAGGTCATCTTTATCCCAACAGATGGCCGCGAGGATCTCCTAGATAATGCACAAAACATCAAAGAAAGCCGCCGATCAATGACAACTATAGTAGATCACAACAGAAAACCGCCTTAGAACGGTCATATATAAATCACCTGCGGCCTAAAATCAGTTAATCACAATTTCATGGCAACATATATTTAAAAGTACATACATGAGCCAATGGATCGGACGTAGGCACTGCCTATATTTGTCCTCTCCAGTTGGTGTAGCAATACAGATACATATATTTGATGACATGAATATTTAAGTGCTATGCAAAAATTCTGTGACTAAAGTGTACATACATATAAACTAGAAGTAATTGATATAAACATGAATATAACAACATTTTAACAAGAAGTAATACCAATGTTGGTCTAACAACCTATATAGACCTATACGAGTTTGAAAATCCAACCCACTGGGCACACAACGCTGAATCAACACCTAACAAACCTTGATGCAACGTCGTGACGCTGAATCACCGCCGATCTAATGTCGATTAAACGCCGCGTGCCCACTTGGAAGGCTGACAGCTTCAGTATCCCAGCGGGCAGGCAAATTCTCTGCTAAACAGAAATACATCCTAGTTTGAGAGCTGATTTGTGGTCCTGTTTTTCATTACCAATATGAGACGGCGTATTTTCTTTGATGAGATAAGATAATTATAATAAGATTATGGCTTCCAATAAACAATAATATTTATAATGAAATCAGTTTTACATACGCGTAATCTTTACCCTCCATGAGGCACATAACGTTAAAACGACGTCGTACTGACGTCGATGCGTCGTAATGACGTCGCATCGACGTCAGTACGACATCATTTTGACGTCATGTGCCCGCTCGGAGCTGTGTTCTGTCGTGGTTCGTAATCATATTAACTCTGACCAGATGAAGCATATCTTACCCAACAATAAGGATCAAAACCACAACAAACATATACAGCAGGATCAAAAACTTAGATGAAACAAGATAAACGCCAAAACAGCCGAACAACACTGAAACCCTACTGTAGAGTAAACGAAGCCAAATAAACCTGACCTTAAACATGTCATCGTGCGCATACCAACTCTACAACAAACTTAGTGAAATAGAGTACAATTTAACAGGGCGGCAAAGTTCTCAATCCTGACTTGGTTGATCACAAAGCACGCAGTCTGTCGCATTATATTTTGCCGGTAAATGCTGAAAAATATTTTCTGGTCCGTGCGGGATTCGAACTCACGACCTCGACAACTCCGCCTAGCACTGCACTATCCGTCACCGCTACCACTGCGCCACCAAGACAACCCAAATAAGATTGTTCGATTAGCACTGATATAGGTAACGGATAATGTAGTACACGTCGTATATGAGTTCTTCTCAATGCGTCGCATCTATTCCGTTCGCAAACGAAAGCCTGCCGGATCCACAGGATACAAGTGAAATTAGATAAATATTAGGTATTGGAGAAATATAATTTCACACAACAGTACTTTCGAGCTACAAAGGATCTAAACTGATACAGATTTATAACGAAGACTGATAAAGAGAGATATTATAAATCAACTATGCCGGTAAAAGCTGAAAAAATTTTCTGGCCCGTGCGGGATTCGAACTCACGACCTCGACAACTCCACCTAGCACTGCACTATCCGTCACCGCTACCACTGCACCAACGAGACAACCCCAAAAAAGACTGTTCGAGTAGCACTGATATAGGTAGCGGATAATGCAGTAGACGTCGTATATAACTTCTTCTTAATGCATGGAATAGATGCGACGCATTGAGAAGAAATCCATTTCAGCTAGTCAGAACTGCGAGTTCTATTCACTCGTTATCGTGGTTTCGCGAACGTACGAGTTTGCTGCTTTGAGTATGTCAAACATCTCTCGACCTCACAGACTGGTAACCAGTTTTGTTTATATCGCTAATGATGAATCGAGTACCAAATAAATTTCGTAGGTATCTAAGGTAGAATTTGCCGTTTCGTCTATTATTATTTGACGAAATGATTATATGTAATATGGCCTCGGATTGGCTATGGTGGAATCGCTATTTTCGGGTTTCCGAAGTAGATCGGATTAGCATATGCAAATGAATGTTTTGAACTCGGTTCCTATTCACCGAAGCACAAGCCTGACTGTGTATGGTAAATCATATATGTGAAATCTCCGATATAACTGAAGTTACTGTTTGTTCGATAGACGATTCAGGTTCAAGAAGACATAATAGATGTATTGAATGTGTATGGGTACACCTCAATGATAATTTGCTGCCATTTTCACAAAAGGGAGCACACAGGAAATGATGCCAAGTACAAGCTTACAACGTTATGATGTCACTTCCTGTAAGCAGCGCCGCCTTGTAGTAAAACATCAGTAGTGCAAAAGGGTATCAATTTGATATAATCACAGAAAATTTTGAAAGGTTTCCTCCATAAATTAAGGAGCTACAACAATTTCAAAAAAGGTCCACGTTTTTTGGACACCCTGTAGTATGGCGAGCACTAATCGCCGGGAAGGCCGGGAAGAAAAAGCCGGGAAGATGGGGCGTAGTTGTCTTTCGGATTCAATATCTATCTTTCTGTATAAGCTATCTAAACAAATTAGGTATCATTTTAAAGAAGAGACTCTGATTTAAATATTGAATGTAAAATAAATAGATTTTTTTGAGTTTTTGATGACTTTTTGGTAGTTTAAAAATTCCGGGAAGACAGCCGGGAAGATCGGGGTAGTTGTCTTTGGGATTCAATATCTATCTTTCTGTATAAGCTATCTAAACAAATGATGCATAATTTAAAAGAAGAGACTCTAATCTAAATATTGAATATAAAATAAATAACTTTTGTTGACTTTTTGATGACTTTTTGACACTTCAAAAATTCCGGGAAGGCAGCCGGGAAGATAGGGTTAGTTGTCTTTCGGATTAAATAGCTATTTTTTGCATCAGCTATCTAAACAAATGATGCATCATTTTAAAGAAGAGACTCTTATCTAAATGATGAATATAAAAAAATAGTTATGTCGAAAGTTTGATGCCGTTTTGGTTCTTTAAAATGTCCGGGGTGAGCTAGGAAGGCAGCCGGGAAGAGAGGGATTGTAGTTTGTGGGACCCAAAATCTCCTATTTTGCAATTTTTAAGGATATAATTTTTGCACCCTTTTAAAAACAGTCTTTAAGCTAAATGTCGATTATAAGACAAGTGCTTTCTGGAAAAAATGAAGACCTTATGTTGCTCTAAAAATTTCGAGAATTTAAGGTAGCGCAGCCGGAAAGGCAGGAATAACAGTACATATTTATAATAAACATACGGATAATTTAGTAATGTTCTCTTTTAATTCTGTTCTAAAACTCCTTATTTTTTTTTTATCCTGTCGGGATTTATTTATTTATTCCTATATTATTTTATCTATTTTTTCTCGACATTTTTATATATATAAAACGAAAATCATGGTTGCAATATGCTTGTACTTACTTTGATTATCACCTAATTAAGATTAAATTGCAGCTTGGTCCATCTATTCAACGTAAGCTTGTTGGCGAATTGTGCCTACAAAAAATTACTCGTTCTGACAGGATGAGTGGCAGTAGTATAGAAATTATTGAAATTTTGTCAATGGAATATCAAAAAAGGCAACTTTTTTGGCTTGTGGTGACGGCCACAAGCCAGTATTCAAGTGGTTTAGTGATACCGAGTTATTTTCGGAAGAAACGATACGTCACGCTTAGTCGGAAAATACCAAGAGAGTTCGTACTGCAGCGATTCCTTCTAAACTATTTTAGTGACGCAAGCCATATAGATCGGAAAACTCGTTCCGATTATAGACTGCATTTCTTCATGATTTTCTTCACAAACACGAAAATTTTCCTTTTAACAAACAAAAACCTCGTCCGATTTTGTCTATTTTTATCCATATCCGATTTACCTCATGTGCTAAAAATAACAGATGGAAAGTCTATTCTAGTGTTGATAATGCATGTACTTTGTTTTTGATATTTCCGTTAAAAAGCACGTGTTTCTTTCACATGTGCCTTGAACTTGGCCACATATCTTTTGCTTTTTATAAATTGATTGCATAAACATGAAACTCTGAATTTAATGCACAATATTTGGCTTTGTATCCTAAGAAATATACCAAAACATGTGTAAGAAACCGTGTTTATATATAGCTTAGCGCGAAAGCATTAGCTTTTCCAAAAACCATGCAGCGGCGTGGCGAAAATAGGCCTTAGGGCATCGCATAATCTGACTAGCCAAAGCAGCCGGCACACTGACCAGAGCCGGTGCATTCGTGGGGTTTGATCAGTTTTTTTCGGCATATATATTCTTCATGATGCAGACATCTTTCATGCTGAGGATAGACTGATCAGACTGCGCTTATACCGGAGAGGGCTGATCTGTGTATCTGTAAAACCTAAAAGAGCAGAAAAGGAGCGAAGTTCAAATTCATTGTTTAAATTTAGAAATAGGCGCTTCTGACGATTTTTCCCCTTATCGCTCATCACATTTACTGAAAAATGTATCCCATCTATCCGTGTGTGTGGCTTATATGTACAACTGACCGTATTATGTGTGTAAAAGCCGGTAATATCGGTCAGTAATATTAACGCATACGCATTGCAACAGGCATTCCCATGGCAGGAAGCGATATACTGTACACATTTTTAGCATCTGATAAATTTCCTATTGGCCATCAACATGTTCATGAATAGCTGAACTGGAAACCTCTTACAATGATACAGGTACAGAAAAAGGGGACAATTCAGAATCGTTAAAATTTAGGCCAACTGTTAGGGATTCATTGACAGCTTTATGACAATGGAGGGGTTGGTTGGATGATGCGATGATACTGGGTATAACTTCCAGTGTCGGGGCGTCCTTCTAATATGGATTATAGTAGGGCATGGGCCTACTGTGCTGGAGTAGGTGCGGATGGGGGTTGTGTGGACATTTTTCTTGCTTTTATAACACTCTCTAATGTTGCCTTTTTACTTCACCTATACAAATGTACAGAGAAATATTTACACTCGTCGACGATTTCGTTAGATGAACCTATACTGGGCTGACGATGTTCAGACATCCATGAACAACACTCATTCATGCAATGTTACGCGTTTACAAGCATGATTGGCCGACGTAACGTTTGATAAACGTCATGTCATAGTGACCGCTGTGTTACGTCATTATCAAACACGTTGGTTAATAACTATTCTTCGTCCTTTCCTTGGCGTTAAATTAGTCAGAACTTCACGAATAAGTAACAAAATTGATGTGAAAAACACAGCGTAAATATAAAAGATATTTCATTTGTCGGAAGTTCATGGAAGTATGAACGCTATGGGTTCCGTGCTTTGTTGTTCCCAAATGGTGTAAAGCAAGTTATTGTCTCAAACAATAGCAGCATGCATCTTCTTCTCAGAGTGTCAAAATTTTGTTCTAGTCACTGCCACTGATGCCACTAAAACCAAAAATAAACTTCAGTAAATATAGATTTTCAGATGTGCCAAGATTCCATAGACATGGGTTTGAAACAGAATTTCCTAAAATTTTGATTCAAACTAAATGTGACTCAGCAGCCGTAAAGAAAATACTTGAAATAGGTCCATATAATAATTTTCCTTGAGACATGCCTAACGGCTAAAACGTTTGAAAACTGTTTTTGTTGTTGTTGTTGTTGTTGTTGTGTGTGTGTGTGTGTGTGTGTGTGTGTGTGTTTAAATATTTCCTCAATTTGTTTTTCAGATAAATTCTACACTAACTTGTTTTTACCTCACACCTGTGGATAATGCCACCATTCAAGAAGTTAAGAAATTAAATACTTTGCTAAATAAAAGTTAGCAACAGAAAGTGCACTAACAAGTGGGTTCACTTCAAGTACAACTCATGAAAATTTCACTGTCTTAGCAGGACAAGCCTTCCTTTTAAAAGGAAATTTTATTTACAAAATCACACCAGTTACATTAATATATATAACTTAACGTAATTTTGTAGATTTTTTTATTATTATTAATTTACTGACGAAATTTCAGACTCCTGTGGGGAGACCAAGGCTTTTCGTGTGCAATAAGTTTCTATAATGGTATATTATGTCTATTTATTTTTGTTCAGAAACTGAGAATATATGAAGAAGCGAGAAAACTTGAAAGCCGCCTCATGACAAAAGCAACAAAATGACGTACATTCAGCGAGGACTCAGATCCGCCGGGGCATCCACACAGTCTGATCAGAGTCTTCGCTGTCCGCATGAATAAAGCTTAGACCCTTAGCTACTTAGCTACCCATTTAGCGCCCAGCGAAGACTCCGATCAGAATGGGCGGGCAGGCTTGAGCCTTCGCTGGGCGCTCATGCCAAAAAGTTACTGGTTTTATCATGAGGCTGCTCATATATTTATTTCATTTCTTAGACGCATGCAGAGTCGTCCTGTCGAAAGTGACGTAAATAAAACTATTTTAGATGTTGAAGTTAGTCTTCTTAAACTTCAGATAAAATCATTTGTTTAAACTAGACGATTTTTGTAAGGAGACACTGAAAATGAGACAGACCAATATTTCACGGATTGTTATTCCATATACTAAAAAGCAGAACCCCCTCATAAACTCATGAAGTAAAAATTCATTTTATTTATTTATTTTTATTTATTTCATTTAATTTTTTTATCTATTTAAGTTTATGTTGGACGATAATTTTACGAAAAGGGACATCAGTATCGGTCTGATTTTACTCATTCACGGGTCGTTAAATCCATAATCACTTAATTGCATTGCTTTAATGTACATTCGATTGATGTTAACGATGCGTTCGTCGCTCAAAGGAAGAAGGAAAGATAGAAACAAACAAATGGATGCTAGCTTATATGAGTTTAGTTAATTGCGAACAATAGTTTAAATAGTGGAATTTGAAAAACCACACACGCACGCACGCATGCACGCACTCTCTCTCTCTCTGTCTCTGTCTCTGTCTCTCTCTCTCTCTCTGTCCTTCAAGACTATCATGTACATCAACGTAATGAGCTTTTTAGATTTTTAAATAGGTTCCACATCAATTCCCATTTAGTGTAATATTTTTCCTTTACGAAAGACGGCGTGTTTTTAGTGTCCTGAATGCCATTAATGTTTTATGTCCTTGTGTTCCACATACAGTTGTTTGAACTATTCCGACGCATTCGCCTATTCCGAAGTATTTCGATTATATCTCTGACGATACAATTTGTATATGTCGATTCCTCAATTTGTGTTTCCGTCGTACAAAAAAGACCTAAAATTTTACGTTTCTAAATAATATCAAATATATACTCAAAGACTTTAAGTGATCAAGCTAGTAACCTTCCCTGCTTAGATTCCTGCTCAGTCAGACTCTACAGTTACGAGTCCGTCTCCCTATCACTGGGTCATATCTTATTTCTTATTTAATTACTACAATAGGTCGATAGCCCTGGAAACTTAGTGGTTTAAGTGTTTGCCTACTACACCAAAATCTCAAGTTCAAGTCTCAATGAAGGCGGAATTCTCTCTGTGAACAGAGTTCCATTGCAAAGTCTCACAGCTTTTCATTATCACCCTTCCATCTGCTCGAAATACAGTTGAAGTGGTCGTAAAACCGCAGTTTGGTCCATCAATATATATCATCCATTAGGCCTGTCTACAACTGTTTTCCGCTCTGTAGTATGATGAAGCAGTTGAGGCAACCTTAAAGTCTTCGAGTACATATATAATATTAGAATGAAAAAAAATGGCTGGCAAATGGTTGCTGTAAACAGTACATACAGGCGTTTACTGCAGCAAGACCTAGTCACACCTCCACGGGCCGCAGTAGCGAATACTAGTTGGAACAAACAGTATACATGTATTAAAATTCGCTTTTGCGCGGGGCCAGCAGGAAACTATGGCTAATATTATCCATAGGCTAACGTGACAGGTCGCAAAAAAAAAAAAAAAAAAAAAAAAAAAAAGAAGAAAGAATTGAAAAATGACCCTGAAGATAGACACAACCACATATAATAATAACAAACGATTATGTTCATTTGTTTAAGAAATAGCTGAGCTGTAGCTGTGAATTGTTGAGTAATAATTCAACGTATTATGGAGGTCAGCTGTAAAGTAGATCATATCACGAGCGAAAAGCGCGAATGATGCCGGTATCTACTTACTGCCAACATAACTGTTTTATTTTATATTCCTCTTTGGATAATAGTCTCTTCTTTCAAATAATGCCTAAATTGCTTAGATAGCTTATGCAGGTAGAGAGAGATGGCTACCCCTATCTTCCCGGCTAGCTTCCCGGCTCTTCCCGGAATTTTTAAAGTACCAAAGAGTCATCAAAAACTCAACAAAATCTATTTACTTTATATTCAATATTTAGATTAGAGCCTCCTTTTTAAAATGATGCCTAATTTGTTAAGAAAGCTTATATAAAAAGATAGATATTGAATCCGAAAGACAACTACCCCTATCTTCCCGGCTCTTCCCGGAATTTTTAAAGTACCAAAAAGTGATCAAAACTCATCAAAATCTCTTTATTTTATATTCATTATTTAGATTAGAGCCTCTTCTTTAAAATGATGCCTAATTTGTTTGGAAAATTTATATAGAAAGATAGATATTGAATCCCAAAGACAACTACCCCGATCTTCCCGCCTGTCTTCCCGGCTCTTCCCGGAATTTTTAAACTACCAAAAAGTCATCAAAAACTCAAAAAAATCTATTTATTTTACATTCAATATTTAAATTAGAGTCCATTCTTTAAAATGATACCTAATTTGTTTAGATAGCTTATATAGAAAGATAGATATTGAATCCGAAAGACAACTACCCCATCTTCCCGGCTTTTTCTTCCCGGCCTTCCCGGCGATTAGTGTGCACCCTGTAGTATGTCTGGTCTCAAATACGAACAGGGTTTTCCTTTTTCGTTTGAAATTAGGTGAGAGATGTCTAATTAACGAATTGTTTGTTCTTAGGTTATATCATATTACCAAATCATATTTTTTTAAATGTTAGGCTTTGCATGGAAAGTCTCGTGTAAAAAGGACCTAAAACGTGTTATATGTACTGCTCAAAACTACGTGAAGGCGAGAACGTGGGGGTGGGGCAAGTGGAAAGACTTGCTGTTAGCTATCATTTTATAAATATCAGAACATAAAAGTATTTACTAAATATTTCACATTATATTTCAAACTTGTTTTGCTTATTTTATTTTTTTCGGCCAGGAAAACTTAAAAGATCAGTGTATATTGTACAACATACTATCACAATCTTTTAATCATACGTGCAGATCCATATTCATAAATCTGTACTGTTTCATTCATGTGCGTTCACAAGGGTAAATAACCTGTTTACGATACGATCATACTGCTGTACGATAATGTTTTGTCTGTTTTGTGAAACGTACAACCGTCACTTAAAACTTCTCAGTTTTCGCTTTAAATGTAATAGAGAGTATTTTGCAGACGCAGCCAAAATTTGAATCTTCGTAATCGGTAACCAAAATTTGAACCTTCGTAATCGGTAAGAAGCCTCGATTCAGGTAAGTGGGTTTAGCGCTGGCCTGCTAAGCTAACGGTCTGGGCTCGAACCAGGCTGAAGAGGAAATCTTTTCAACGGTAAATGGGATTTCATTGCACACAGCCTCGATTATACACCTTCCACCCCCACCCCTAATCGTTCTGGTATGACAATGGCGTAAAATCCTAAGTTATCCATCCAGTCAGCCAGCCATTGTAAACTGTCAACTACATGTAAAGCTACTTCCACTTGTCTTCATGTAAAATAAATCGTTTGGCTAATTGAACACTTGATGACAGTTTCACTTACAAAAATATTCATAACCCCGTTTTCACATAAGAGCAACGGGTTTTACTAAATTCCCTGAGCCTAAGGATCCGACATAAATGAGTTTTCCACTTGCTTATATACTGAACCAAAAAAAAAAAAGAAACGTTACATGTACTTTCAATACATGTTTTCTTTGAACTGAATTATGATTACGCCAATTTTATTTTATGTCAAACTGACAAAAAGTATTCAGAGTGCAGAAATTGAATATCACAACAAAAACTGCTCGATTAATGTCTCCCGATTAGTTTGCGTAAATGGAGGGTCAAATTTGCAAAGTGCAATTTTGAGGTGCTTTTTGAGGATCCGTATTTCACTCAAGTTGTCAGCCAATATGAACAAGTCATTTCTGGGACGTTTATCAGGCACTAGTTGTTTCGAAAACGGTCCACCCGCCGCTTCTAAAAGATTGATCAGTGAAGCACAAGGCTTGGAATATCGCTTGAGTCTCACTTTCATAAAATGCACTGAAACTCCCATAGACAATGCAAGCTGTTAATTAACCAGTTTGGTCAAATTTTTACATCATGAACCATTGTCTAGAGAAGCCTGAATAAGATCCACAAATGAAACTTGAAAATTGTATTGTTACGTACTGGTTAATCAGAGTAAATTATTTGCAATACTTTTCATTGCAAGGGAGACAATTTCAAAGACACAAACTACTCTTTAACATCTTATTTCTTTGAACTGTTGGTTAAATGTCAAAAGGTACATAGAATTTCTTATGGGCAGTTACAAGGCAAATCCGAAAGTTTAAAAATGTAAGCGTTTGTGCATGCGTATTCAGCGTTTAACATTGTTTGTGGAGTTTTCAGTCAAAGTGGAATTACTCTGTAACAACTGATGCAAATAAAAAAAGGATTAGGGCTTGAGGTTGCATGTCGTCTGGTATGTGAGAGAGTAATGTAGCAATATTTGGAAATATTGTTCTGTAGCTTAAAATTCATGAATAATCTATGTAGCGTTTCTTTTTTGTTCAGTATAGAATAGGAAAGCGTAAAATTATTATCAACGAAGCTATGACTTTAATAAGTAATAATATAATGAACAATTAAATTCAGAAACAAGTCTGCACTAGCATTTGAACTTCTAGTATGTGTTAAGACGTGTATTCTGCCGATTTCCAGACATGTACAGTTATAAAACCATGTACTTCAATATCTATTATTATTCATAGTCATACGTACCACTGGTCACCTCAAATGTAGGCTAGAATATCTGAAATTATTATCATGGCGCATAAATGTTTATATATATATTAACGTATGATCCGCGACACACATTACAGTGTCTAAACATACATGTGAACAGTAAATGATCAAGCCAACTCGCGGAGCCACAGTCTGTTTGGCACACAGCAATATAAGCCCCCAGAAATTTCAAGTGAAAATAAATGCTGAAACAATTCTGTATGGATCTACATACAAACCTGAGTGTGCTGTTTCATTAACGCTAAAGACCCTTTCTTGCGTAATACGACCAATATATGTGCACGCGAGCTCAAGTATACTGAACGTCAAAAGAAACGCATACAATGTATACGCTTAATTTATTTGAAGGTATAGGTATATACTCTTATTTAGACATTTTGTTTAACTTTGTTTATGATATTCCGACAGAATGAGCACCTTAACGCATCGATATTCCATAAACTTTAGAGACCAGAACGCTTGCTTTTGTGATGGGATTAAACTTAAAGTCACCGTTATTTCAGAAGCTGAATTTTAAATTCCATATGATGCTCAGCTGTTTATTTTCTACAGACATAATGTCCGCTGCAAGGGTAGGAAACAGCGAAAATATCAAAGCAGTCGAGCCTTGCGTTTTACAGAAACAATCAGGTGAATGTTGGCTGTAGAAACAGTAATACCGGCTTACCATTGGATTTCCATAGACATTTTAACAGCCTGTATTTCTTGAAAAGAGCAGAAACCATTCATACGAAGAGGTGAAATGAATTAACAAGAGTAAAATAAAAAGATTTGCAAAGAAATTATTCGTAGCACTGCAGAACTTTTGGTGTTATTGGACTTCCCATTTTGCTATTTGTTTAATTACAAGGGAGATAATTTGACAATTGTTCAACTTCAAACTGCTGTCATGTTCCTAAGAAGAATACCATGGTAATTAAACCGACGTTTTTTTCATAACCACATATCAGAGTCGTGTTTTGGAAACAATTTGTTATGCCGCCAAAGGAAAGACAACTCTTACAACAACTTTGAATGTTTCACGATAAATTGAGATAACTCTTTTATCCAAGTTTAATTTTGCAAGAAGATAAGTTTATATTGTTGGCAGACGTCAGTAGTGTTTTCTGCTATATATGATTTAAAACCATAAATCAGTTGATAGAAGAAAACTGAACCTAAACTTGTATGCGTTTCTTTTGGCGTTCAGTATATATGAAAGTAATAAACTGGTAGCATCAGTCTAAAATGGAGCCCAAGTGGAGTGAAAACCATTTAAATGGGGATATTAAAGATGATCTCAATATCAACAGCGAAAAAATTGCTCTGACTGAAGACGAAAAAGAAGCAACTATTGAATTTGAAGATACAGCGAAGAAGCAGTTAATCTATGGAGTCAGTGATGCACCACCGATTCATGTCACCTTTATTTGTGGACTACAAGTAGGTTGTTTTCTTTGGTTTTATATCAACTCAACAATGTCAGCTTCCAGGGTTATACTAAATATGTAATGTTCTACAAGTATAGCTCTGTCTCAAAACTGTTATTGTTATTATTATTATTACTTTATAGTTCTCCGTTTTCCATAACGCTTTTCACTTCCGTTTTTCTATTTAATCCCTTTTCAGAGGCGGTTGACTTTTCACAGTATCCGAACTGACTGTACCATCTTTTCCGGGTTTCATAGCGTTGAATCGAGGGTACAAAATTCACTTGTAACCAGTAGTCGGACATCATTATGTTTTGAGATTTTATCCGGAATCTGCTGCGTCATTTATAGTTATTCAGCTTCGAAAATGCAAAGAGGTAAGTTTGATATAATTTGCTCTTCGGTCTTTTACTTTATTTACCTGTACATTGAAAACCTCACGACCGTCACAGAAATTTATGCCGAGCAGCTTAATTTAACACGAGTTTGTGTCCTGCAAAACCTAGCTATCATCCTATTATCAAAACTAACAAACTGTAGATTGAGAACGCCTTCCGTTTATTTTAAATATTGTTTATAAAACATGTAAAAAAGGCTCAAAATGATTTTAGAATCATGCAAAGGGCGATTTGAATATTGTACCAATTACTATCCACCCATACACGACATTGTACAGGGCAATAAAGTAAGAGACCGAATAGCAAATTATATTAAACTTGCCTCTTTACATTTTCAAAGCTGAATAACTATAGTTCCGGATAAAATCTCAAAACATAATGATTTCCGACTACTGGTTATGCGCGAATGTTTGTACTCTCGATTCAACGCTATGAAAACCGGAAGAGATGGTACAGTCAGTTCGGATAATGTGCTTTTGTGCCTACATAGATATAGAAACGAAATTATAATCTGCACATATACGTATTTCGCATTTGCTGCTTTATGTCTCAAAGGAGCTCATAAAGCAAAAATATTGGGCCACTGTATGTATAACTTATCACCCATAATGTAGCTGCATAGCGCAAGATAATTAGACTGTACAGCTAACTTCTACACATAAAGTCGCCTGTTATAAAAAATAACCGTTAGAAAAAGAACAATTAAAGCTTGTCGGCTAGATCGTATATGAGACTTGAGGAAAATAGTAACAAAGAAGCTTTGTGATCTGTTCAGGTTCTGTTCAGCGAATAACGTTACGTACATACACAAGAAAACATAATGACGTTGAATCATGACCGTTATATGGCGGTAAAATCGACGTTACTTTAACGTAAATCACAACATTCTGGGGGGCCACAAAAGTGATATGAACTTGAACCATGAAAAATTACTAAGTGCTACCTTATGAAACTATTTGTGAAAGTTATGAAAAATAGTTAGGAAAATGTTAAGTTATAATTTCAAACTTGAGCTGAATGAAAACGTCTCACTTCTCATGAGTACTTAAGCTTGAGATAAAACTATAACGTCTATGCGTAATCACTGATTCACAATACTTCAAAGTCTCCGTACACTGAAGGACTTTAAAAACGCAAAAAATGAAAATCGTTTTTTCTTGCACCCAGAATATTTTTTGTCTTCTTTAACAGATAAAATCGGCTGGTAACGACACTCTGCTTCTATCTATATCTAAAACCGGCATTTTTAAATGCACTGGCCACCTCTAGCTGTGCATCATTGTTTTACAATTTTTTGCACGTGGTGTACCCACGAATGAATGAGGAAAAACAAATTACCATTTCACATGTAGCTTGTAGTTATACATGTCTAAAAAACACTTAAGCTTTAGTTCTACAACATTATTAATCACGCCACGCTTGTCCAAACATGAACGATCTGGCAAAATCGGAATGTTACAAGACGGGCTGTGTGTTTCTGACGTCACATGACATTATAATTGCAATCTGTTGACTGTTCAGCGCCTTAGAAATCGTTACCAGGCTACTGGGACAGTAAAGGTTGACACCGAAGAATTACGAGCCGATGTCTAGACGCTACATTAACAATGTTCTTCGTCCTGTGGTAATACCCTTTGTGCGTCAAAATTATAAGAGAGGAAAAATTTTTATACCAACAAGACAATGCCCCAGTCCATACTGTCCGCCTCACCGTCAATTTTATGGCAGCAAAGTTTGACTGGTCGCCTTTGTCTCTAGACATGTCACTGATTGAGATAGTACTTGCAACTTTAGAATCTAAGGGTATTGCTATTTGATAGACTGTTGCGCTAATATTACTTATTATTTTTACATGAAATTTTGAACATGTTTTACTGACATATTGATAGTCATCCTTGCCAAATTTCAATTAAATTAGTACACTAGAAATTAGTAAGTTTTATGAATTTTAATTTTTGCGTTTTTAAAGTCCTTCAGTGTATCTCAGTATCATTAATCACTAGCAACAGTCTCTATGGGGTAGAGTTTCACAATTGGTCGTGTAGTGAATCCCTGTTTCGTCTTCATCTTCGCGGCACGAACTGATCCGTCATTCCCAGTGATCAGCTCCTCGACTACTGCTAGGCTCCAACAGCAGCGTGGTCCCTCGTCGTGGATCTGCACGACGTCTCCAACGCGGATACGCTCCTCCCTCGATCCCGTAGTTTTATGGTACTCTCGTAGTGCCGTGAGGTACTCGGATCTCCAACGTTTCCAGAACTGACTGATTATGTTCGCCTGAGTTCTGTACCGATGTGTGAGTGTCGTCTGGTCACTCTGAACTACCGTAACATCGTCGTCTGTGTAGTGTTCAGGATACGGTAGTGACGTCATCTTACGGCCGTACAGTAGATGTGACGGCGTTAACGGTTCCAAATCGTGGATGTCCGATGACACGTGTGTAAGCGGTCGATCATTCAAAACCGCTTCAATCTCCGTCACGATCGTCTGCAATGTTTCCATGTACACGAATCGCCTTCCCAGGATCTTCTTCAAAGACGTCTTGGTGAGTACGATGAGGTGTTCCCAGAATCCACCATACAACGGAGCGGGTGCAGGTATAAAGCGCCATTCTGTTCCCCTTCTGCTGAGTGCTTCTAGAACGGCTGGTGAGTTGAACAGCTTCCTAAGGTGATTTGCTGCGGCAGTATACGTTGTGGCGTTGTCTGAGATCATCACCTTAGGTAAGGCCTTGCGACTTGTAAATCTCCTGAATGCCTGTAGAAACGAGTTTGCAGACAAGTCTAGCACAACTTCAAGGTGAATGGCTCTGGTAGCTGCGCATGTGAAGAGGCAGATGTAACATTTCTTCTCACTTCCGGTAGGATTCTTTACGTATAGTGCGCCAGTAAAGTCACCACCAGTGACGCTGAAAGGCGGAGCTTCTTCCATTCTGACTTTTAGTAGGGGTGGCGGGTCTGGTGTACGGTACGGTCTGCCAATTACTCTGGCACATTTCACACATGTACGCAATAACGATCTGACGCACTGCCGGATGGACGGTATTCAATACTTCTGCCTAAGTTGCGTGATGGTAGAGTTTACTCCGGAATGCAGCTGGTTCTCGTGAGCGTCGAACACGATTAATTTGGTGAGTTCGTGCTTCTTTGGTAGCAAGTATGGAAACTTGGCTGCGTATCCCAGGGGTGCGTTGTGTATTCTTCCGCCGCAACGAATGATCCCATCAGAGTGTAAGTATAATCTGAGTTGTTTCACAAGTGGTAGACGCGAGTTCCTGCTGTTTGTCTGCATATTGGCTATCTCATCCTGAAATTGTGTAGCTCGGCACGATTTCAGCCATCTTTTTTCTGCATCGTGTATCTCGGTTGTTGTAAGGCTGCTGGTAACCCTGCTTGCCACTTGTCGTCTGCAATTGTCGATGAATCTGCACGTGTATGCAGTGACTCGGAGAAGTTTCAGGTAAGTACTATAATCAGTTGCATTGATTACTCTGTGAATGCCTGGGACCTCAGAACACTGTAGGCTCGAAACGGTTGTCGTCTGCGTCGGCTAATCATCTGCATATTCAGGTGACATCTGTAATGTTGACTGACTAAACTCCCAGGTGGGCCATTTTTCTCTGTTGGGAAGCCAGGCAGGTCCGGCGTCCCATAGTTGATTTCCAAGGTAGGCCTGTGCTGATATGCCACGTGTAAGAAGGTCGGCCGGGTTGTCATCTGTAGGGCAGTATCTCCATGGCAACCTGTTTGTCAGTTGTTTGATCTCTTCTACACGGCTACGCACAAAACGTTTCAGGGCTTTCGTTGTTGTTAGCCAGTGGAGTACGATCTGGCTATCCGACCAAAACGTCACATTCAAGGTTGGTAAGGTCTCCAGTATATGTGACGAAAGTCGTGCACCAACCAAGGCTGCCATCAGTTCCAGCTGAGGTAAGGTTAAGGACTTTAGTGGTGCTACTCTATTCTTTGCCATGACAAGTCTGGCTTGGGTTTGATCACACAAGTATGCGGCAGCTCCATAAGACTTGACATTTGCATCTACAAATACGTGAAGGCTGGTTTCGCTGCCATGGCTTGTTGAAGGTAAGTACTGTCTGGCAAACTTCGTCTCTGTAACTTTATTGAAAGACCATGCAAGCTGGTTCCAGGTCTCACATATGTGATCAGGTAAGGGTGTGTCCCAGTCATACTTGTCTGTCCACAGTTCCTGAAGCAATATCTTAGCACGGACAGTAACGGGGCTCAGAAGGCCGAGAGGATCATAGATCTGTGACGAATATCTGAGAATGGTTCTTTTAGTCACAACTTCAAGAATCGGAATATTTCTCTCCGCAAATGACATCTCATCTTTGGTTGGGTCCCATCTCATTCCAAGGATCCTCACGTTTACGTCACTATCTAGGGCTCCGTCGAGGTCCGCTTGAGTTCGCAATGTTTCACTGTTTGAAGTCCATGCCCGAAGGTTCATACCCGCGTTTGACATCAAGCTTCTTGATTCTGTGAAATACTGGAGTAGGTCAGACTCGTTCTCGAAACTTGAAAGTACATTGTCAACGTATATGTCTCTCTTGATGATCTCTGCTGCTGGCACGTGCTTGTTGTTGTCTAAGTGTTTCAAGAGGGTTGCACTTAGAATGAACGGTGAGCAAGTGGCTGCAAATAACACCGACTTGAAACGGTAGGTAGATAATGGACTGTCCGGGGTTTTGATGTCACTAGGCCAAAAGAAACGGGTAACATCTCTGTCTTTCTCATCAAGACCGATGTGCAAAAAAGCTTTCTCAATATCGGTCGTGGCAGCGTAACTATGGATACGGAATCTCATTAGTATACTGGTAAGGTCATTCAATGCTGGAGGTGTAGATTCCAGGCACTCGTTGAGACTAGGCAAGTTCGGCGACTTCCGGCTGCTGCAATCGTAAACAATTCGAATGGGCGTGGTCATTGAGTCCTTTTTCACCGGACGATGGGGGATGTAGTGGACTTGTCATGTTGTTGGGGTATCACTGTCGACTTTCTCTATGAACACACGGCGTTCCTGTTTAGTAATGATCTCGTCGTACTTCACCAATAAAGGTGGCTCTCCTTGCAGTCTTCTGATCAAATTCCGCGTTCGTTTCGTGGCGACATCGTAGTTGCTAGGCAGTTCCGCGTGGCCACGTTTCCATGGCAACTTAGCGGTGTAACTTCCGTCCTGGTACACTATAGAAGACTGCAGGTATTCGTTAAAGTAGTCTGTTTTGTCCGTATCATCAGATGTCTGTGAGATCCCCATGCTTTCTAGGGTCCAAAAGCGTTCAAGTACGTCTGTCGGTGGTCGTGAAGCCATTATGTTGAACACATGTTCAGTAGCGTCGGAGTTCTGCGCATGCACTGGCCCTGATAATAGGTAGCCTATCTTTGACTTCACAGCTGTAGGTCCGTTGCCTCGAATTACATGGTCTTCGACGATGTCCCAGTAAAATTCGGCACCTTTCAGCATAGATATTTGGAACGTCGAATCGCTGGTTCCCGGATGGGCGAGTCTAAGTCCGTGCAGATATGGTAGCTCCGATACATGCTGTGTTCTGTTGTTTATAGGCGTTGAAATGGTTGGCACAACCAGGACTCGAACTGGGATCATCTGGCGATTCTCTGCAATAACGTGCACCGTAGCAATGTCTACTTGCTGCACCTTGCTAGTTGTGCTTCCAAATGACGCCAGGTATATGGTCTCGGTGGTTTCTCTCGTAAGTTGCAATTCTGCTGCCAAATGCTCCGTTATGAATGACTTCTGCGCTCCCGCATCAAATAGGATACTGGCTTCCGCGTGCACGTGACTAGCCGATGTAACGGTTGCTATAGCAGTTTTCAGTAAAACTTCCTTGTCTGGCAGGTTTGTATTTGAATGTAATACGGCTGTTTCTGACGTCGTAGGCTCATTACGGCTAGTACTTGAAGACTGGTTCCCTGCTTGGCTGCTGCAAATCGTTGTGTGGTGCTTCCGCTTGCATTTTAGACATCTGTTACTGGAACTGCAATTTGCCACTGGATGTTTGGCCAAACAGTTGAAACATAAGCGTTTCTCTTTCACCACTTTCAGCCTACAATCCGCGTCTGTGTAAATAGCGCAGTCGCGTGATCTGTGTCCGCCTTCGCAAAATGCACACTTTATCACTGCTCTTGGAACTTTTCCTCCGTTTGACGGTCTCGGGCCTGGCTGTGCTCTTTTCCCGGGTTTCGCTGTGGTGTGAAATGACGCCGTAATCGCGTAATCGTCGAATCCCGGGTCAGTGTGTGTGGTACCAGCCTCCATAATGCCGATTTCTCTGTTAATCGCGCGGCGTAAATCTGCTAAAACCCAGTCATTATCACCATTTTCACGGGCTAACTGTTGGCGAATTTCTCCTGGCATTTTCTCTAACACAACAGGCACAAGCAAATTACCATACGACTCCTGACATTGACCCATAGCTTCTAAACTGCGAATATAAGTCTCCATTTTATCATAAAAGTTTCTGAGACTAGACACTTTACTAGACGGTGCGGGCAATTTGATCAAGGCTTGCATAGCGGCGTGCGCAATTTTCTGCTGTTTGCCAAATCTTTCTTTCAACAAGTCTATTGCTCGGACATAGTTTGCATTTGTCAAAGCGAACCCTTCAACAACACGTGCGGCGGTGCCTTCAAGCTGGGATTTCAGGTACGTAAATTTCGGAACATCTGTGAGATTGGCATTAGAATGGATAGTAGACTCATAACTGTCCCAAAAGGACTGCCATTGCAGAATATCACCACTGAAGCTTGGCAACGAAATTTTTGGTAGTCTGTAGAACTGAGCCGAATTTGCAGAGTTACTAGAAGAAGAAAAGCTACTCACAGTTCTGCCGGGATGGATAGTGTTTGTGTTAGATTTCAAACCGTTGTTGTTCTGTTGCTGTTCGCTGGCCCCTGAATTTCCTTGGTCCTCTCCGTGGGTTGAGATGCTCTCAGAATGTTGACCTCGGAAAGCTCGTAGGCGGCACAACTCGATCTCCAGTTCCATGAAATATTCATCGGTTTGAAACGTCTCCTCCTCGGTTCCATCCGCGCCAGTCTGCGACAAGATCTTGTCATTTAATGTCTCTAGAATTTGTACTTTCCCTTCGATAGCTGCGAGAATGGCGTCGATCTCTACCATTGAATCATTCTCCTTCGTTTGCTCGATTTTCTGCAAATATCTCTCGATGAAACGTCGATGCCCCTCTCTCTGTGTTTGCAACTTTTGTAGATTCATTATCCTGGTTGTCGCGGCACCAATGTCGGCTAGATCGTATATGAGACTTGAGGAAAATAGTAACAAAGAAGCGTTGTGATCTGTTCAGGTTCTGTTCAGCGAATAACGTTACGTACATACACGAGAAAACATAATGACGTTGAATCATGATCGTTATATGGCGGTAAAATCGACGTTACTTTAACGTAAATTCACAACAAAGCTCAAGTCCGATGACAAAGGCATGCGCTCGTGCTTACCTAAGGATCTACACCAATATTTTGTGCTTTGGAATATTCTTTCTCTTCGATTCTGATAAAGCATTAGGGGCCTTGAATAATTGGAAACGCTTAAACTTGTTCTGGAAAGGACAGGGGTCAGTTTTCAGTAAAAAGGGAAAAATGAAAACATAAATTAAAATGTCAATTTTTTTTTCAGTTATGACAGTGACGTCTGATTTCGGCGTAGCTTTTAATAAACGTACTGCAGGAAAGGGTTTGCATTGTTTTCAAGCATCGATTCAAAGTCTCTGGCTGTCAGAAAACGGTTCCTGAGACTAAAAATTATCAAGCAACTACAATCGATCGTCTTGAACGTATTCGGTAACGTTTACGAAAGTGCACAGAACCGCAATTTCAGTACTCCTCTAATTTTCAGAGGATTATGTCATTATGATAGTGATGCAGCAATTGAAAAATTATATAGGAATTAACTTTAGCTGTCAATGAAGTGTGTCTACACAGCAAATTGCTAGCAGAGTTAATGACGCAAAACTGTGCACATGCAAAGCATGCACAAGCATATAAATGTAGCATACAAAGGCTTTTACATGCCCACAGACATACGTGCACATGATGCACATACTTAACAGCAATATATTGACATATATTACGTGTCTAATTTCTCAAAACCGAAGAGATGACAGAAAGTTTTCGTTTCTTTTTTGTTGAGTATATTTTTGTCTGAAATAGCTGAAATAAATGTGTTGTGAAACGGCTCAATTTGATTCATTTATTTTTATTTTTCATCTTTGTATCAATTAGTAACTTTCCTCCAAGTAGCGGATGTAGCGTATGCCAAAGTAAAGATGCTTTCTTCCTTTTTTTCCAGCACCCTTTATTTATCCTTACATATCGGCTTTGGATGACGCTGCAAGTAGTAGATGCTATTGTTGCATAAGATTTGGCAACTTTGGTTGAGCCATTGCAGGGGCTGAGGGCAGGGTTTGGATCCAGTTGAACATGTTAAAATAATAAAGCCCCCCCCCCCCCCAGTAATTTATTACTGATCGTTCCAAGGCGGTGCTTCTGCTGAGGTTCTTTACTGTTGTTCTTGTGAATATTTGTCTGGTCCGCTAGCAATCTGGCTACCTGTATAGCTGCCCACTTTGCACCCCGTCATACTCTGTATTAAAAATTAGGAAATTGGTAAAAATAAATGTTAATTGGTTTTTGTATCATTTGTTCTTATTGTCCACATTGTTGCATTCATTGGTCTGTTCAGTGAACTGCAATTGTTGGGGTTTGGTTGAACCATTGCTGAGGCTAAGGGCGAGGTTTGGATCCAGTTAAACATGTTTAAGCCCCCAGGTAATGTTTTGCTGTCGGTTCCAAGGCGGTACTTCTCTTGTGGTTCCTTGATGTTACATTGTGCTATGTTCGCTTGTCTATGTTCTTTGGCGGTTTGGCCACCTGTTTTGTTACCCAATCTGCCTTTTATTTCGTTTTGTTTTGTAAGCTAAAAATAAAATTGATAAAAAAAGATGTTGATGCTGTTTTTTGACTAGGGTAGCTGAGTGACCATCTGTTTGGGAATGAGCTGCTCATTCGGTTTACCGTGCGGGTCTTTCGTGAACTTATATCAATTTTTCCGTGTGTATGTGCTTCTTTCTCTATTGGTTTTGATGGCGGGATGTGGGACATGGTTGTATTAATTCCTGATCATTGCCTGTCTTTATACTTTCCTTCTCTTCCTCCAGCAAGCTTCTACATTTCCTTGCGACTCAGCTAAGGGCGATGGTGCGAGTAGCAAATGCTAGGTGTGCTAAAGCTGTTGCTGCATTCCCTTTTTTTTCTTTTAGCAAGTCATTGTGCCAAGGGCAAGCGCCTACTTTCCCTGGCGCCTAGGCTTGTGACGATACTTATAGTATTGCATATTATATGTACTGAAAAAAATCGACTCATTTGCTTTCCATCAAGCGTTTAACTTCTTTGATACCTCAAACAATGGTGTCGCTATTATAACCGCATGCAGTGTGTGCTGCATTCTTCTTCTTTTTACCCACCTTATGTTTGCCTTTCTCTTATGCCTTAGCAAGTGGCGATATTGCATGTATTCTAGGTAGTGGATATTATTGTGGTACAGATTTTGCATTTCCCTTCACTTCACTTCCCAGAAATCTTCCAGGTTCCTATGCAGCTTGGCTTGTTGTGATTTTGCTAGTTGTGAGATAATGTTTCATTCCTCTTTTTTGCCATCAGCAAGGTCTACATTGCCTTGTGACTGTGGATGAACCCCATGAAAGTCAAAAACAACGACGTCAGCCTCTGTGTATTCTTTCAGCAAAGGATTACTTTTTGCTGGTGCCCCAGGTTGTGGTGTTACTTATACCCCCATCACACCACACTCGTTCTCACTACGTTCTGGAAAAAATGCCAAACGGGCTCAAACTGTGTGCGAACGGAGTGGACGTAGTAGCAACGTTTTAAGGTCAGTTTACGAACCTCATGTGCGGACTCGGACAGGTTCGGACGGGAAGGGTGCTCCAGAACGTTGAGCATGTTTACAATTTTCTGGCGACCATCCGGTTCTGAAATTAGACGGAGTGGCAACGTCCTTAAAACGAGATGGACGTGCTATGAACGGAATTGCCGTACTTCGAGCTTGCTAGGGCGTATTACAATGTGGTGTGGTCTGGCACTGTTAGCAGTACGTGTGCACAATAACCAGTCTGTTGTAGCTCGTTCTTTCGATCTGCACACAGACCAAACTCGACCAGGGTATGCAGCATTTTTTTTCTTGACTCCCAGACTCAGGAAAATGCCCAGGAGACACTGCAACTTGTGGATGAGCTGAATGGGCTTCGGATGAGATGCAGCTTTGGGATCTAACAGGAGCTGCTTAAGTATGGCCAGTCTTTCTAGCTCCGTTCTTGTTTGGAGGCACGATGTTCACAAGGATGCAATGCTCTACAAAGCTTGAAGTGACGAACGTGAATAAGAACTGAGTAGAACGCGCCGGAATTTTGTAGCTGTTGGACCAGGACGTGATTGTAATTGCGTTTTGCACGCACCAAGGACGAGATGAGGACGTAGTGAGAACGAGAATAACTGCTTTTTAACGAGGCAGTCGAGGTACGAACTAGTTTTTGACGTATTGGGTAGAAAAAGCTACGAACGGGGTTGAACTGGCCACGGACGTGCTTGGACTGCTTGGAAACGGTCTCTGTACGAGATAAAGGGGAAATCTGACCCGGTAATTTTGATACGAACGGACTGCGGACGGGAAACAGACGAGGTGGACGTATTGAGGACTGTTCATGAACGAACTAGAATCGTATTATAGACATTTTAGGCCAAAAGCTACACGTTCTACCCCCACCACAGCCCGTTTCAAGATATTCTATGGACGGGGTAGGACGTGTTGAGAACTAGTTTGGTGTGACAAGGGCCTTAAGGTTTAGGTTGTCATGTTATAATAAAGAAAATGATTCCCTCCTCTTCTATTTTCCAGCCAACTCTACCTTCCATGGGGCTTTAGCTAGTAATGTCAATGTTTTAGCAGATGTTGTGTGCACTAAATATAACGACATCTTCATAATTATTTGTTTCGAAAAGTGCATTTGTTTGCATCGCTACTTTCTTTCCTAACGAGTAGCGGATGCTGTGATATAAGTAACGATGGTGATTTTTTCCAGCGAGTTGTTTCACAGGCGTCTCAAGTAAGTGGTGCTACCTGTCTCGGAAACCCGGGCGCCGAGTATAATGAAGATAACGTGTATGATGAAGATAAAAAACAATGGACCCTCTTTACAATGACGCCATTTGTTCCCAAATATTTTGACGTTAAATGACTTTGCTGTTTTAAAGAATACATCTTTTGAACAATAAATAGAGGATCTTACATGAGTGCTCGTGTATTATTGAATTTATTAAACGAGTTGGGGAAAAAAGATAAGATGCGAGGCTCTGCCGAGCATCTTATCGTTTTCACCAACGAGTTTAATAAATCCAATAAAACAGGGGCACGAAAGCAAGATTCTATTTATCACATGACACTAAAATCGCATTTTATTAGCAAATTTTGCAGTAAAACGTCACGATTACGCCATAAGAAAACGCGACGTTTTTATGGACGTCAACGCATAACGTTACGGCGTAATTTGCATAATTAATCCACTAGTGGATTATCATTTTTAATGCATGGCTTTATTACACTCTCAGATGCGACGTCATATGATAAAGCCATTTCAAGCATATCAAAATGACGTTGTAAAGAATTTTGCTGTTGTAATGAGTGCCGTTATAAAGAGGGATGACTGTACTTTCCTATCCTGTCTTTCAGCAAGTTTTAACTTCTAAGGTGTCTAAACTTAGAAAGAAGATTTATCATATGACGTCGCATTTGAGAATGTAATAAAGCCATGCATTAAAAACGATAATCCACTAGTGGATTAAATATGCAAATTACGTCGTAACGTTATGCGTTGAGTCCATAGAAACGTCGCGTTTTCTAATGGTGAAATCGTGACGTTTTAGTGTGAATTTTGCTAATAAACTGCGATTTTATTGTCATATGATAAATAGAATCTAGCATTCGTGCTCCTGTATTATTGAATTTATTAAACTCGTTGGGGAAAACCGATAAGATGCTCGGCAAAGCCTCGCATCTTATCTTTTTCCCCAACTCGTTTAATAAATTCAATATTACATGGGCACTCATGTAAGATCCTCTATGTAATGCAGCTGCCAGGAGCGGACACTGTTAAGAGCTTAGGACAAAAATGTTTCCTGTTCTTTTCCTGTGTTATTGTCGGAAGCTGAAGTCATGTGTTACTATTCAAAGAAAATGATGTTTTTTCCTCTTATATCTTCAGTTAAGCTCATCTATCCCACGCGGCTAAGACACTGATGTTGCTGTTGGCGGCGGATACTGTGTTTGATAAAGATAAAGATATTTTCCTATTATCATGCATCTGCTGCAAAATACACCTGATAACAGGGGTATGATAACATGATGTGATATCATGTCACTGTAGAACTGCGCTTGCGCGAATGTTATCAGGTCATGTCTTAAGAAGCGATCTCTGAACACAATTGGCTACACACTGACGTTGGCCGTGATATCAGCGTTCGATTGGTTAATTGACGTCACCGACTTACGTCATAACGCATTCGCGACGTCAGCAAGTTCGAACAAAAATGCGTTTGCTTATCACTTGTTTGCCGCTCTTTACGCCGTAAAAACTTCATGATGCATGATAAATAGAAAACCACGTAAGTTTATCAAGCTCGACCAGAAACACGTCGGACTGGCTCGGCAAGCCTCGCCATTCCTACGCTGTTTCTGGTCTCGCCTGATAAACTTGATGTCAAAAGACACTAACATGGTATTCTCTATTTATCTCTTCCAGCAAGCCCTACTTTCCCTAGCAACACAGCTGGTGGTGTCGCTGCTGGTGGCGAATGCCGTGTGTGCTAAAGACAACGATGCTTTTAAAGTCAAACTTCTTAGCTCAACATTATTCATGGATGGCGTCACAACACTTGCAATGGTACTGTTTGGAACAAGGTAAAAATACTACACCACTGACCAAAATTCCGTTTGTCCTCAAATATTCAAAACAAATGCTAAATTTCAATGACAATTGCAGTTATTATATTAGGTTTCCCAATTTTTATTTCCCTGAACATACTGTATTTGGCAATAGGTTAACGAGTCCATTTAGCTTTATGAAATTGCTTCAGAACGGTTTTCTGTTATTATATTATCATGTGAATAAAACATTGAAGCTTAAAGAAACACTGCTAGTTTGTATGATATGTGCTAAAAGAGTAAGACTTTATATACAATCGACTCTCATCCTTTCAAAGTCCAAGATACAAACAATGATGCTTTGAGATATCAGTAGTTTGAGATAACAGAAAGCTAAAACTCAAAGAAAACCCAAGTTTTCACAAACTTTCTGGGCGATAAAAACATATTTCAGAAATTTGTGTTTGAGATAATTAATGCTTATTATAGTATAAAGTCTGGCGAGAACGAAGTCCCGTCCCTGTACAATTTTCGGTAGTTACTATCAAAACCTTACCTAATCATTTGATATTAAATACTATACAATGGCGATAATTTTATCCGATTTTAAACGTAACCCTTGCGTTGTCTGAGTTTAAATAGACATCTCTAACAATAATCAACTATTGACTTTCAGACTACCCTTGTTCCAGGGCGCTGCTGCTTCTTATATCTTACCATTGTTGATTATTGCATCTGTTGACAGCGGGTTCTGTTCGAATGTTGGCGCTCCATCAGAAGATTCAGGTAATGGTCTAAAGTTTAAAGAAAAAAGTGGATATCTCTATCGTACTGTCTTTGACTTTAAAGCTGCCCTTGTCCTATGGCATTTTTTGGTGCCCATACCTTACAATTATTGATTAAAGCATCTTTGGACTGCGGGGTCTGTTCAAATACGGACACACCAGCGTAATCAAGCACTGCTGGTAAACTACAACTATTATCCTAGATAATAATAGGCACCTAAACGCGAAGAAAAAACATATTTAAGAAAACCTCATTTTTTTATATTATCATGCATATGCTGCAAAATTCAACTGATAACAGGGGTATGATAAGATGATGTGATATCATGTCACTTTAGAACCGCGCTTGCGCGAATGTAATCAGGCGATGCCTACGAAAGCGATCTAAGAAGGCGATTGGCTACATACTGATGTTGCCTGTGATAACAACGTTCGATTGGTTAAATGACGTCACCGACCTACGTCATAACGCATTCGCGACGTCAACAAGTTCAAACAAAACTGCGTTTACTTTTCTTTTGTTTGACGCTCTTTACACCTGAAAATCTTCTAATGATGCATGGTAAATAGAAAACCACGTAAGTGTCTTTTGATATCAAGTTTATCAGGCTCGACCAGAAACACGTCAGACTGGCTCGGCAAGCCTCGCCATTCCTACGCTGTTTCTGATCTCGCCTGATAAACTTGATATCAAAAGGCACTAACATGGTATTCTCTATTTATCGTTTCACTGCCATGAACCAAAACGGTGATTTTTTGCCTTATTCTGAAACATATAAAGTAAGTTTTACTAAAATAATTTTTCATACGAATACCACATCAATTAAATATATTTTTCATGAATGTTTTCATAAAGTTTTAAAATTCTTGCATTTTTAAAACTAAAACTGAAAAAACATAATTTTAAAGATATCTGGGTTTGTTTCCAATATCCTATACTCTAGAGTGTATAATTAGCAGAAATTAACATGCATTTATATGCTAGATATATGAATTTTAAGGGTAAAGGTGGAAATGAGTATGTAGAAATACATTTTGTTTTGAGGCGCAGCCTCGTATAATTTCGATATTGTTCTACATTTCACAAGATTTATTGGTCAAATAACGCGTATGTCAAAATTTAGCCAATAATATCAAAGGTCAATGAATTTTTAATCTTCGTTTTTCTCGTCGTACTGCACTGTGAATACTAGCACTCTGTCTTATATTTTACAATAGAAATGTTATCGAAAACAGGCGCAGATATTCAAAACTTACTTTTTTTCGTCGTAGATCTACTTTCGATTTCTACTTTCGGTTTAATACACACAAACAAACAAACAGTGCAACATGTTGATAACTATTTTGAAATCAGGTCAATTTCAAGATTGACCGCGGTCCATTTTGGAATTCCAAATTGGACAGCTCAATTTTGAGATAGGTCGTTGTCGCTGTCGTTGTCGCTACCCAGTGTCAAAATTACGGTTGTGGATGCCTACCGACATAGCTTACTTATTCATGAAAGTTATTGTCAAATCTTCAACTAGAGACATATAACAAAACACACTTCCATTTAATCTGCGCCGATTAACTTTTTTAAAGATTTTTCTTGTTTTACAATACGGTGATTTTTTTCATTCGTATCCAAATGTTATTTATCCCAATTAGCTATTTAGCTAGTATAATGTTTTAAATGCCCCAGCAATATTTCAGTATTCAATCTTTTTACCCTGTCTGTTGCTTGGTTGTTCGGGGTTCAACTGATGATTGTCTTTTGCTTCGTATTTCAGTGGTGTTGCTTGTCATCCCAGTATCTCACGATGTCGTAATACGTTGTTCCTGTCGAATCCTCATCTCTGATTCACCATAGTTCTTATCCGTGATTTGCTTGTTTCCTGTGATAATTTAATGATGTGTTAGAACGCCTTCATGCGGGCCAAATAGATAACTACATGTTTGGACCCATTGCAGGAGCAGAGGGCTAGTACAAAGATTTGGTTCCAGTAAAACTAGTTCAAGCTCCGCCAATGGTCGTTTGCCGACCGTTCCTGTTGTGGTTCCTCAGTGTTGTTATGACCACTTGTCTATCAAGCATGTCCGCTTGTCTAAGGTGTCTGGCAGTCTAGGGCCAGATTTATAAAATCACTTAAGTGGTTGCTATGCTGTTGCTAAGGCTAAATTTCTATGAAGGAGGTTCCCTACAACTATGAAATTTGCTCTAGCGGAACAGTCTGAAACAGACTGTTCCTCTAGAGCACATTTCATAGTTGTATGGAATCTCTTTCATAGAAATTTAGTCTTAACAACCGCATAGCAACGACTTAAATTGTTTAATAAATACGGCCCCTGGTCACCTGAATAGCTGCTTATTCTGCTTTCTGTTTTGTTTTGTTATTATAAAATAAAGTTAAAATAGAGTTTTTAGTTACGGTAGCTGAATGATCACCTGTTTGTAAAAGAGCTGTTCTTTCAGTTTACCGTGAAGTCTTTCGTCAACTGTTGTCAATGGTGTTCTTCTTTCCCCTTTTGGTCCATGTTTCTTCTTATGAATGTGTGCTCTGCTCTTGAAGGAACACTTTCAGATTTAATTTTGAGATAGGGATGTGGTATTCATTGCCTATCGTTTAATTTTTTCAAAGGGGAGCAAACATATTTCCTTTACAGGTTGTTACTTGGAGTCTTTAATGTTTCATAATACTGACGATAATATTTCTTCTAAATTGTAGGTATGCAAATGTAACAACGAAATTGATAAGTTTCACTATAATGTAGAAAGGGAAAAGTATAAAATAAGTTCTGAATAGTTACATTAGTCGTCTTCATAGGGATTTCCCAACTCTGCTTCGATTTGATTTTGCTACGTGCCAAATTTGATAGCCCGGCTGACGTCATGCTGCATTAAGTTTGGGACTATTTTAGGTATCCGCCGCGCGGGGACCCCCATGAGAGCTCACAACCTAAGAACGATGGACAACTTCCGCGATCCTGAATTTTCGATATTGTAAAATACCTGCGAGGATTTTTACCTGTAGGGAACTAAACCAGAGACTGCGCATTTATGGACGTGTGACAAAATTAATTTAAGTCCAGAAATTTCAACACGTTATTGAGGAATTAAAGTAAACTACAGAAAAAAGACATTTTTCAGTAAAATCCTGCCTGATTTTGGAAACAACAGAGTCAAAGAAAAGAAAGAAAAGAAAAAAAGAAAAAACATTTGGCCTGATCGCTCGGAAAGAATATAAGAATATTCCCGTTCCCTCAACCGCCTCCCCTCCTTGGTATTACTAGGTGTATTTTGTTATTATTCATTTCAGAGATGATGTTGGGTGTCAATATGACTACTAATGGGACTCTGCAGACTGAAGCGGAACTGGAACGAATACTCTACAATGTCAGAGCGGTAAACAAATACCATATACGCGGTTATTTTCGCGGGTTCAAATTTTCGCGGTTAAGGGTCAAAAACATAAAATTTAATATTCGCGATTTTTAATTTTCGCGGTTAGCAACATGCTCGAAAAGCAAAACTATTTCTTGTTCACTTGAGTCAGCCCTGTCGCAGGTTAATGAAAGAACTGGCTCAAGTGAAAAGTACGGGCAACTACCGAAGGAAACACAAACAAAATATATGAACACTGTGTCTATAGAAGACACTTTGTACGAAACTGGAAATTATTCGCGATTTTAATATTCGCGGTTCTAAGTTACCGCGAAATACCGCGAAAAATGGAACACCGCGAAAATTACCACCTATACGGTATCTGTGGAAGATAGAACATGGATTCTCTACATGTACCTGTTTGAGCTTTAGCTCACGAATTATCCACGACCAGCTATGTTTTATTTCTAGCATAAACCCTAGTATAGCTCTAATACGTCAGGAGGTACAGTTGTCTGTCGCTATAACTAACACTGAAATCTCAAAAAAAAATCTGGACCAATTTCTTACTTTTCTTTACATTTCAACTCTTATTATTTCAAACTACTGATATCTCAAAGTAAACTTCTGGGACCAAAAATGTTCTTTGAGATATCAGTAGTTTGAGATGAACTTCCACTTTGAGATGTCGAGAGTTGACTGTATTTCGGTCTAAATATTCGGGCATCTAGGGAACGGTTGAACAGCTGGCTGGATGAATGTAATGTATTTTGGATTTTAAGACTACTTGAGCAGTGCATTATATATTTAAGGTACAGGCGTTAAATAATATAGGGCAATTTTGGCGTTCCATAATAAAAGAGACAATTTTGGCGCTCCATAATAAGAGGCAGTCCTGGCATTCCATACGTAGCCGTATTAGGAACATTCAGGGAATTGTTGTAGGGGCTAGGGATTAGCTTCATTTTAACAGAATATTAGTGCGAAAATCAAACCTGCGGAATTCATCTGAATTTCATTTTTTTTTTTGGTCAATTTTGAGCGAAAAAATTGACATATATGAAAACATTCAACTTCTTTACAACGACACTCTTTATAACAGCAAAATTCTTTATACCGTCATTTTGACAGGGACGAAATGGCTAAATTTCTCTTTGTTAAAAACTTTAAGATTTGTTTTCTTAACGGCATTATCATATAGGTCGAACATCTGTGACGTTTTAAAATTACAAATGCTACATTTGGGGAAAAAAGGTATATTCGGGGGTTTTCCAGCTAGGATAAGAACTAAATAAGCTTATGCTTTCGTTCTGATCCGGTTGTGTTTCATATTTTAAACATAACATTAACATTAAGGTATCTGATCTTGAAATAAAATATGTTTAAACCAATAAATACGATATCCCTATAGATTTCAGGCAGTCTTATGGTAGGAGGTTTTCTTCATGCGATGATGGGCGCTTCCGGACTAATTGGAATCCTGCTAAGATTTGTTGGGCCAATTTCCATTGTACCCTGCATGCTGCTATCGTCTGTTTACTTGGTTCAAGTCGTTCTGCCATTGGTGGAAGTGCATTGGGGGATTGCTCTATCGTAAGACATTTGAGCCGCGACACGAGAAAAACAACAATGTGGTTGTGCGGCCAGTGCATACACAGATCAACCTGGCCAATCGTCAAGTCTGATCAGACTCATTCCTAAGCGCCTAAAGGCTAGCTTAGGGTCTAAGCTACCTCCATGCGGACAGCGAAAACTCTGATCAGATTGGGCGGATGCCCAGGCTGATCTGAGTCTGCGCTGGGCGCACAACCACTTTGTTGGTTTTCTCGTGCCCAGGGCTCATTTCATTTTGGTTATTATTATTCGTTTCATTTTTAGTTTATACACGTTGAATTTTTGTTCTTATACTATTTAGACTTTTACACTATTTTTCTCAGAAATGCTATCTATTTATCATTTCTATTTCATCTTAATTTTGCATTTTTTATATGTAAATGTTTTTTGTCTTGACGTCGATGCCTTTGGCATTGTGAAATTACCATATTGTTTTATTAGGTGATTTCGCTGTGTAGTTTATACGTAACAGGTACAACAGGCTCTTATTATCTTAAATACTAATGATCTCAAATCAAAGAATATAGTTTGGACACAATCTACCTCAAACCACTGGTATCTCAAAGTAAGTTTTGTGGGACCAAAAAATTACTCTTAGATTTCAGGTGTTTGAGATGAACTTCGACTTTTAGATATCGAGAGTTGTCCTTATTTAGAGACAAAAAAGAAACTGACCCAGACTTATCAACCAAAATCTCTCCCTATTTATAGTATTGTCTTTGATTTTCAGAACAGCCGGACTTTCCTTTATTTTGTCGTTGTACCTCCAGAAACATAATACACCAGTACCCGTCTGGACCCCGAAGTTCGGATTCCGAATTATTTGGTATCCACTTCATCAGGTTTTCTCGGTAATATATCATAAAAACAGATATAACGATCATATTACATACATTTCGATTTTAGAATGAACATAGCATTTCATATAACAATACACTTAATATCAGGCTGAGAAAAAGGGTGAGTCACAAATGATCGAGTATCGAGTAAGGTGTTTCGTGTTTCGAGCTTAAATGTTGCATTCAAAAAATCTTTCTCGAAACTCGAAAATTATAATTCGACTTTCGAAAATTCTTACTCGAAACCCAAAATTGTAAATCGAAACTCGAAAATTCTTACTCGCAACTCGAAAATTGTTTCTTGCAACTTGATACTTTTTCACTCGAAACTTGAAAATTCTTACTCGAAACTCGCAAATTGTTACTTGATACTCGAAAATCCTTACTTGGAACTCAATCCCCAAAAAAAGAACCCGTCGAGAAATAGAAGCAGTGGCTTTAGTTATAGATCGCCTGTATTACGCTCGCGCTTTGCAAACATTTTTTTTTTAATTATCATTATTGCTGCTGTTCAGAAATACCGGTACATGGATAGATAAATTTGTGTATCTGCTCTTTTCAACAGCATCTTAGTTATTTAGGGACTGCAGAGAAACAGGTGAGAAGATGATGAAATAATCCAAAGGCTGCAGCGAAATAATGACTTATGATGGACTCGAACCCATATCCCTTTGGATAACACGTATATGCCCAGAGTGCAACTTAACCAAACCTTCTTTGCAGAGAAAAGTAAGGTAAATTGACTGACTGGTATCGCGAGAAACGGTACTTTCCAGCATCTTCGAACATGGAACACTCAGATCAGCCTGCGCATCCGCGTAGTCTGATCAGAGAATTCGCTTTTCACATACATGTATACAATCGACTAATACGGGGGAAACAACCTATTCATGTCCATTGCACTTTTCTAATCACATCAAATAAATGAATCCATTTGTCAGCTGTGGGGTGTCTGGTTTATTCATAGAGGATCTTACATGAGTGCTTATGTATTAAGATGCGAGGCTATGCCGAGCATCTTATCGGTTTCCCCAACGAGTTTAATAAATTCAATAACACAGGAGCACGAATGCAAGATTCTATTTATCATATGACACTAAAATCGCATTGTATTAGCAAAATTTGCACTAAAACGTCACGATTTCGCCATTAGAAAACGCGAAGTTTTAATGTGCGTCAACGCATAACGTTACGACGTAATTTGCATAATTAATCCACTAGTGGATAATCGTTTATAATGCATGGCTTTATTACACTCTCAGATGCGACGTCATATGATAAAAATAGCGAAGAACCTGATCAGACGCCGTTATTGCGGCATCTGATCTGGGTCTGCAGGCTTTGCCCATGCCCTTTTAATGGGACGCAAGGCGTTAATGGATTAATTCTGTGAAAAGTGAAGACATCTCATTCTGAGCCAGATAGGAATTAATCCTGCCAATTTTATTTTCAGATTTTGATTGCGATTCTCCTGAACTGGATGCTCTGTGGTATTTTGACATCGACTGGAGCCTTGACCGATGACCCAAATGACCGTTCATACAAGACACGTACAGACGCACGCTCAAGTGTGATCTCTGGTAGTCCATGGTTCAACTTCCCTTATCCTGGTAAATTTACCAAAATCGTAATTAACAAAGAGGTCCATAGCATGGGTTCTGGCATGTACAATGTTGACCCATATCAGACGTAACAAGACGTGTGATTTGGGTCAATGAAAAGAAAAAGTTCCGCAAAAATACCATATTGAACAAAACAGGTGTCGCCACATATACGTATGTGTCGACGAGTGATTCTGAAAAAAATGTCAAGCAATAATTGTACGGGCCTATTCATAATTTACCTACCCGTAAACACAGGGCACCCAAAACAAATACGAGTGGTCCGTAAAATACGGGTTCATCCATAATGTCTGAGTTCCCTATCGAATCATGAATGTGAGAGACCATATTTTGAAGGACACGAACTGGTCAAACAAAATCAACGTTTCTTTCAAAACACATTCTTGAGGATGGATGGATGGATGGATGGATGGATGAATGGGTGGATGGATGGATTGATGGATGGATGGATGGATGACATTTTATTTCCCTTTGAACTGTTTTTCAGTCACATCTAGACTGGTAGGATGAGAAGGAAGGGCTGCGTGTAACGAAACTTCGTTTACGGTGTGAAAAAATCCACCAACGAAACTCGGTAACGGTAGTCGAGTAGGTCCTACCGTATGTTCGATATAATACGAATTGGTAACAATGATCTCGGCAAGCACACAACGTCCAATCAACATTGAATAAATGTTCAATCAACGTTATCACGTTGAATCAACATTTATACAATGGTTATTCAACGTTACGTGCCCAGTTAGATATAATCTAAGCATTAATTGTTGCTTCGCATTGTAGTTTGCTTCGCTTTAATATGTGCTTTACCCTTTGCGTTTTGCCTGCAGCCTCTGCAGCCTCATGTCGGTCAAGTCCATGTTGCGACATAATGTAAAACCAGGTCTGGCCGTGAAGGCTACACTTTGGACCGCGGACTATGAATCGTGTAAATCCAGAAAACTGAGCATGAAACTTGAAACCTATTCTAAACAAATCCTATGCTTTTGCAGTGATTTTCCTATTCTCTTTTCAAATATAGATAATTTCTCTCATTTGAATGCCTAAAACAGGCCTTATTTAGTATTTTTTCTATATTGACATTTGATCACATCTCAGTTTTTTACAAGTTTGAGGCCTTGAATTTGGATTTTGGATTTTGGACTCTGTAATCCAAATGTCCAGGGTTTCACGCAGCCTAAAGTCAAGAGGCCTGATTTTACATAGTGCAAAGTCCAGTCCAGGCCTTACATTATGCCTCGCCCAGCAGTTTATCATGGCTTATTGGCTGTCGACTCATTGTGCATGCACACCCTATTTTTGAACGGCTTCCTTGTCAAGGGACGCAAACAGAAAGTCATAAAAGTTGTCTTCCTTTAACACAAATGACGGAGTAGCACCAACTTGTACCTATTCACCTTAGAATATAATTGGTTGCTTATCTGTTTTAATTTACACCGGGCGTCACTGAGTCTGGCATATCCGTTAGAGGTGTAGGTGTATTTGGAACATATTTTGGCTTTCTTCTTGATTTCTGGGGTCACCAGTGGGATTAGCTAATATTATATATACATCTAATTGTTGTTAGGATTGTAATACTTATTTTTGCTTTCTTTACTCAGGACAGTTTGGCTTGCCAGGCTTTAGCGTCGCTGCTTTCTTTGCTTGCTTCATAGCTACCTTGCTATCAATGCTTGACTCCATTGGAGACTATTACGCATGCGCAAGAGTGAGTCGAGTTCCGCCGCCACCCGCGCATTCTGTAAACAGAGGTATCCTCATAGAAGGGACTTGCAGCTTCTTGTCTGGTGCACTTGGATGTGGGCATGCTACTACCACTTACGGAGGAAATATCGGGGCCATAGGAGTAACAAGGGTATAGTTTTAGTTGTCGTATGATAAATGGATATTATGTAGTGACAGAACAGCTGAGCAGGCACTGTAGACCGGATCAGACTGCTTCTAGCCGATCTAGGGTGTTTACCATTTGCATTCGCCCTACGAAACAATCAGCTTGTTTCAAATTAAGGAAAAAAAACAAATTGGGGAAGCAATCTCATCTGGCCCTAAACGATTTGCTCAGTCAAAATATTTCAGACTCAGACCAGACGGCTCGTCCTACAGTAGTCTGCTCAGGGTTAACCTGTTTTGCTTTATTATGTTTTCCCCAGTACTAAGAACTTTTACGTTAGTTCAAATTTTCTCAGGACAGTATGGAACTCCTGGCTTTAGCCTCGCCGCCTTCTTTGCCTGTTTCATAGCAACCATTTTATCCATACTGGACTCTATCGGAGACTACTACGCATGCGCCAGAGTGAGTCGAGTTCCACCGCCACCTTCACATGCTGTAAATAGAGGTATACTCATAGAAGGGACGTGCAGTTTCTTATCTGGGTCAATAGGATGTGGCCACGCAACCTCAACATACGGGGGAAATATCGGGGCCATAGGAGTAACAAAGGTACTCATTTTCGAGTTAACCCAATAATTAGGGATAGACACATTTGAGCAAACAGTCTAGATACATATTAGCTGGATCCAATGAGTTCTGGACTGTTTGCCAGGTCAGCAAATGGACAGTACAGTTATTACTTCAGTTATGTAACAAGTTTTTTCCCCTTCCAAAACAATACCATAAATCTAATACGTCTCATAATACGGATCTAGCCTTTAAAGGATTGTTTTAGAAGGGGAAAAAAATCTCATTGCCGAATTCGGAAAAAATGATTTAGATAGTCGGGGTTACTCAAGAAATGAAAAACACATTTTTATAGCCAAATAAATACGGTAATTCCTTGAACGTGTAGAAGAGTTAATGAAATTGATGAAGTTTCCCGATATTAGATCTAAGGGTAATTAAATACAATATTTACACATGCTACTGGCATACCTTAAACAGTGACTCTATGACGTCTTCCTGCAAAGTTTTGGACGTGGCCATTTTGTTTTTTTTTTTAGTTCACCTCTGGTCTCACAACATGTCATTGCATATCTATGAATGTAAATCCGATTTTATAACAGTTATATGTAATTCAGCCTTGGTTTAAACATATTTTATTTCAAATTTCATATAATTCAACTATACATTGTGAATATATAAATTTAGCAGGATTGGAACGGAAGCATAAATACTTATTTGGTTCCTCTCCTAATTCCTCTAATTCAGCCTTGCTTGATTAGTACTTGAAGAACAAAACAATAAAAATCTATCGGCGTTTTACGAATGTGCGGATCGGTATATCAAAAGCGCGGATATTTTTCTAAGAATGCGCGGATAGTCAAATAGCAGATGCGCGGATTAATTTTAAGTCAAATGCATAGATTTCCAACCGGATTTAAGAACTTAATTAGCATTAGCACCCCTTTCCTTACCGTCTTTCTTTGTATGACTGAGCAACATTTGTGTAGCTCGCTACGAACCACCTGGTTAAGTATTATCCTGCATTCCGTTTCTACTTGTGCTCGGCGTTGTTTCTTCCCTGTTTATCATTCATCAATTTATGATTATGCTGCATGTTCACAGTAACTATTGCATATATGTGTATACCCATAAACTAAATAAAAATGTCTAGACTGGAACTGGTTAACAGAAGAAGACTGAAACCACAAGATCCGTTATGTTTTCTCTCTAGCCCATTTATAACCTCTTGCTCACTCTGAACTTAACTGTATTTACCTGTAAATGTATTCCGCGCCTTAAACTACAAACGCTTCCGCGCTTTTATAACACCGCCACGATATGATTTCCGCGCATTCGTAATGCACCTAAAAATATACAAGGCTGTGATTGATGATAGCCATGAAATAGGTCTGTTGTACAAACAAAATTTTGTCTCCTCACTAGAACCGCCTTGACAAGGCGGTTCTAATGAGAAGCAAAACATTTATATTATTTTAGAAATGTGAATAAGAATTCAAGAAATTTTACCTGAACCAACCACTTATATGCACAATAACTCAATATGGCAGTTCACGCACTTGATACTTCAAAGCCATTTTGAAGTCACTAAAGACATTCTTGTTTATTGGGTGCCATGATCATGTTATGCAATCGTTCAGTGAAATTGCTTTTTTGATCAAAGAAAATACCCCGTCTCATTCAGGTAATAACAAAACAGAGCTATAAAACTGCGGGGAACGCAAGGTATGTTTTATATTATAGATAATAAATGTCTGAAAGGGATATGTAAAATAAGCCAAAAAGTGGCACCACTCTATAATGGTTTTATGACCCTGTTATGTCAATACCTATGTGAGATGGGGTATTTTCTTTGATGAATTAGCGGTGTCACTGGACTGTTGCATAACAGGATTATGAAACCCAGTTAACAAGAATTATCTCTTTAACAGCGCATTCATTTATCACCTCGATAATTAAAGTTTAGATGAGCCAAGGAGATTGACCGGTCCCTTGCACTTTGAATTATAGCAGTTCAACAGTATTGACATTCTTCATATATTCAGTTTAAAGGACCACATGTCTCCACTGCCCGTGTCCCCCCACCCCCACCCCACCATCCTTTCACCCCGACCCACATTCGACTACTGAAAAAGCTTTTATGAGCTACTTAGTTATCAATTTATTCCAGGTCGCCAGCCGACACGTTTTTGTATGTACGGCAATTCTATACATTATTTTTGGTATTGTTGGAAAAGTGTCTGCCGTGTTTATCACCATACCCTACCCTGTACTTGGTGGAGCTTCTATTGCTATGTTTAGTGCGTTTACTGGCGTTGCTATATCACAACTACAGGTAAATTGGCTTCCGATTATCTAGCTTCTGAAAACATGTATCCTGCAAAATTTGATAATATATGGATAGAACGAATTCCAGAAAAAATGGTTTGAAATAAAAAATCAAGCAACTATGAAATTTTGTTTTAATGATAGTAGTATTTGTTGATCACGTGTCATAATACGTAAAAGTAAAACAACAAAAATTCTCCTAGACAGAAGGCTCGGTGCCAATAAGTGCAGCTTGTGCATTTGTTCTGCTGATCCTCCTTAGAAACATCGTTCTGAGAACCGGACGAAGAAAGGAAAAGAATTGAGATCCATCAGCCAAGTTTTAAACCTCGTAATTAAGAGGCAAAAATGACACATTTTAGGATAAAGCCTCGTACTTCTTTTGACATACGATTTGTTTATGTATAAGATGCAAATTATGAATGAGCAATATGAAAAGATGGTGCATGATACAAGTATCTCTCACGAATTTTGAGAAAATATTTGGATTGCCATTTGCATTTGGGAAGAAACGGATTGTACCAAAATCTAAACTAGTGGACATGAGTCAAAAGTGTAAAACATTGTTGTTATTTTTTTGTTGTTGTTCTTTTTGTCACTTTGTGAATCCTAGACATAGCCAAATAGCATGTTGTACTTACCGTTATGGATTGGATTGAAAAATATTTACATTTGTCAAATCATATTATGGAGTCGTAGACTTATATAGAAAGGGACTGATATATCAAGTCGCAAGTCTACGACTTCATAATACATGTAAACAGTATGTCCTATCTGAGTTCACAGACTTTTTAATACAGCCAGTGACGACACGATCTCCTATACAATTTGATTCTGATATATTGTAGCCGTCGCAGATATTCAGAAATGGAACAAAAAATGTTAAGGATTTCTTACAATTATGACATGAAGTTGTATGCTTCTTTAAAGGTTGTATCACTGTCATCATCGAGGAACATGGCAGTAATTGGAATAGCTGTGATTCTTGGCCTGATGATTCCAACGTATACCAACCGCACCGAGAACGCTTTTAACACAGGTATGTGGGAAAATAATAATAATAATTAAAACAAAGAACAACAACAAACAAAAGTTAATATGCTTGAAAACATCATAAACAGGTACAGCAACGTTGCAGTCACAGACGTTTATGTCGGAAATCATAAAACATCAGATTGTTGTTACTTTCTATAACAGGAGGTAAAACTATATTGTGAGTTTTATGCTTGTTTTCTTTTCATCATTAATTTTATTTTATTATTGCTTTTTGGCATTATTTATCATTATTCTTTTTCCTTCTTTGTATTCCTTTTTATTCCCCGCCACACGTTAGTGGCGGGGTATTATGTTTTCCCGCTGGCTGTCCATGTGTCCGTCCGTCGTACGTACGTCTGTCCGTCCGTCCGTGAGCACTTCGTTTCCGTTCGATAACTTGAGTATTTATCAACAGATTTTCTTCAAACTTGGCATGTGCATTGGTCTTGGAAAGATCTCGATTGGAATTGTTAATGGGCAAATTTCGATGTCTGCTGATAGAGTTATTGCCCTTGGCATGGTCTTAAAATAGTTTTTGGTCTGTAGTTCCTTTACATTTTGAAATATCTTCATGAAATTTCACAGAAATGTTTGAAGTAACATAAGCTTCCTGTTACAAGCAGAATTTTGTCTGTCTGGGTTGTCTGCCCCTGCCCTGGGGCTATATATATGTATGAAATAATGAAAAAATGTATAGAATTAGAGTTGAAAGGGATTTTTCTGAAACTGGTAACAAATTATCATATTAATATAAGCTTTATGTCTTGATCAATATTTTGTCCCCCCAGTGGTTATCTGCCCCTGACACAAGCTGTATACATGTATGAAATCATGCAAAAAATCTATATAAAATCAGATTTTTGGTATATCTTGATGAAATTTCATAGAAATGATTGAAATAACATAAGCTTTCTGTTACAAGTAGTATTAAGTCCACATAGGTTACCTGCCCCTGCCCCAGAGCTATATAAATGTACAAAATTATGAAAATAGCTGTATAAAATCAAAGATGAACAGGGTTTTTCTGAAACTTGCAACACACTGTCTAGGTAATATGAGCTTCATGTCATGATAAAAAAATGTATAAAAGATGAAAGAAGGGGTATTGGTTTGCTGTGGCGGAGTTTTACGCAGTCGTTTACGATGCTTTTATTTTTCTTCTTGATCTTTTCCTTTCCCTTCTTCTTCTTTTTTGTTCTCCTCCCTCTTCTTCTTCTTCTTGTACTTCCTCTTCTTCTTGTTCTTCTGCTTGTTCTGCTTTTTCTTCTTCTTTTTCTTCTTCTGCTTTTTCTTCTTCTGCTTGTACTTCTTTAACACCTTGTAAATAGACATTTGTTTGAAATTAGACACTCCATTTCTATAAATTTCCATGTAAAAAGTGGAAAGTCGATGGCCAAGACATCAGGATTGCCTATTGACCGATAGTTTTGCGTCGTCATGTTAAAAGTTACCTTACGGCAATTGTGGACATGGACTTGGAGCGGGCCTGCACACCAGCGCAGTACATTTTGCCATCTTCGAATCCTTGCGATCTTCAAATATGTAAACCAGTCCTTTGTAAGTCGGGGTTTCTCTTTGAATCAATCCCGAAAACCTAAGTCCGTCTTCTAAGACAGCGCCAGATTTTTGGAATATCAAGCGAATGAGCATGGTTTATTTGTTTCAGGGATCATGATCCGACATAGTGTAGTTTTAATTGTTATATGTAGAAGCTCCGGTAGCTCATTAGGTTAAGAGTACAGTTTTCAGCTCAACTGGTGACCTTCTTTTGCTTCAGATTTCCAGTGTAGTGGAGTTGCTTATGTAATCCCGTGTCCACTTTTTGTTAATCAGGAATGTTATATACCAAGATGTTTGTTTTGACAAGTAGTTTTCAAAAATGGTTCCTGCGAATTTTTTTTATCACTTTTCAAGGTCAAGGTCAAAGGTCAAAGGTCAACGCTTCAAAATAGACAGGAAAACTTTAAAAGTCGTGATTTATGGTGGGCACAGTGTGAGATATGGGACTAAATCTTGGTATTATCGAAAGAAAATAAATGTTAGTAATTAAAAATTCATTTTACAATTGACTTTGATCGCTAGTGTGGCAAGGTCAAGGTCATTTCATTAAAGGTCGAAAGAAAATATATAGATATAAACACTATGATTATTGTTTCGTTTAAAGCGAATTGGATATGGCATTTCTCAGATCATTCTTACGGTTAAAATAGTTTAGCAGGCCATTGTATTCAAGATTATATCTTAATTATCAAATCCGTTGCCATGGCATCAGATTTATGCAAGTATATTTCTAAAAACTGGGCATTTTAAAGATAAGCATTGGAGTTTGTTGTGCAAACCTGATGGATTTTGTGGCAGTAAATCTTGATTGTTATATTCGAAACGGTTTGTTTTGAGCATAGATGTTGGACTCTTGTATTTTTTTAAGAAGGAAATGTGTATATCTTTGTTCTTAGCAACCAGTTTCAGCCCTTAGCAACCAACCTTTAACAGATTTGAAACATTTGACTTCATTCCACGAAGAATAGCTATTATGTGTAATAAATCACGATAATAACTGTTGTAAATATTTAAAGGACAGCTGATAGATTTTCAGTTGGTTGAAAACATGCATTTATATTTGTCTTAGCAACCAGTTTCAGCCCATAGCAACCATCTTTTGCAACATATTTGGAACTTTTGATTGAATTCCAAATGATATGCAGACAATTGTAAGTAATATTTAACAAACAAGTTATGAAAATTAACAAAGTGTTAAAACACCTGTGTATACGTTTGTCCTTAGCAACCAGTTTCAGTCCTTAGCAACTCTCTATCAACAGATTCTAGACTTAAGATTTACTTTCATTCTGGAATCTGTTATGAGCAACAAACTATGAAGACAATTGAAAGTAATATTTAAAGCACAGCTGTCTGACTTTGAAAATCTGTGGAAATATATAGGTATCTATTTGTCCTTAACAACCAGTTTGAGCCCATAGCAACCACCGTTTAATAAATATGGATTATTTTTACTTATTTCCAAATGAGATATCTACTATTATCAATGTACTATGCAGACAATGATTAGTTATATTTAACAAACAAGTAATGGATTTTAACAAACTGTTGACAAACCAGTCTACACATTTGTCCTTAGCAACCAATTTTAGTCCTTAGCAACTTCTTATCAATAGATTATAGACTTTTGATTTACTTTCATTCTGGATATCTGTTATGAGCAACAAACTACGAAGACAATTGGAAGTAATATTTAAAGCACAGCTGTCTGACTTTGAAAATCTGCTGAAGCATATGGGTATCTTTATGTCCTTAGCAACCAGTCTGAGCCCATAGGAACCACCTTGCAACAGATTTGGATTTTTTTAATTTATTCCAAATGAAATATCTTCTATTATCAATGTTTATATAGATAACTGTAAGTTATGTTTACCAAACCAGTTACAGACTATTACAAATTGTTGAAAAAGAGGCGTATATTTTGTCCATAGCAACGACCCTTAGCACTTAGCAACTTTCTCGTAACAAATTTTAGACATTGTACTGAACATCATAAGGGATATCTTTTATGTGCAACAAACTTTGAAAACATTTTGAAGCATTGCCGGCTGACTTTGAAAATTCATTGAAACAATATGGGTATATATTTGTCCTTAGCGACCGATTTAAGCACTTGACAACCATCTTCCAACAGATTTAGAGCTATTGAGAGAATTCCAAACATATCATCTTCTATTCACAATGTTTAATATTAGCTGTTGTATATACTTTTGAAGCGTAAGTATTGTCAATCTTTCCCTTTGGTGTTGGGGATAGGGTTTGGGATCTGATTCAGTCAGTCACTCTTAAAATTTAATTTGTTGAAAAAAAAACTATTTATTATACACTTGTTCTAGAACAATTATTTATACATTTATCCTTAGCATCCTTAGCAACCAGTTATAGCAACTAACTCTTAGCGAATTCGAGACTGTTTACTGAAATCCATCCGGAATATATTCTACTTGAAACAAAATATGAAGACAGTGTTGTAAGAAATGTCGGACTTCTACAATCTGTTGATAAATGTGTCCTTAGCAACCGGTTGGAGCCCCTAACAACGAACTCTTATGAAATTTGGAATTTTTGACCGTATTCCACTAAGATTATCTTTTATGCCCTACAAATTATGTAGACAAAATAAAGACGATAGAGTTTAAAAAAATACATTGAAAACCTCTATGTATCCACCCACAGCTTCCAATATGTGCCTTAAGCAACTAACTTTAAACAGCGCTCAAACCTTAAGTGAATTTCAAACAGAACATCCTATATGTGCAATGAACTTGACTGCAATGTTTGAAGTACAGCTATGTGACTTTTATTTCTCTTGAAGAAAAAAACGTGTTTTGTATTAGACTTGAGCAACCAGTTTGAATACGCAACAACCAACTCTTAACTGACTTGAAGCTTATGAATGAATACTAAACAATAGATCTTTATTCAACAAACTAGGAAGACAACTGTACTCGCAAGTAACGATTTCGCTTTTAGCATATGTGAGCCGCGACACGACAAAACCAACAAAGTGGCATGTGCACCCAGCAAAGACTCAGATCAACTCGGGCATCCGCTCAGTCTGACCAGAGCCTTTGCTGTGCGCCTGAAGGGTAGCTCAGGGTCTAGGCTAGCTCCATGCCGACAGCAAAGTCTCTGATCAGACTGAGCGGATTCCCAGGACGATCAGAGTCGAGCTGGGCGCAAATGCCACTTTGTTGGTTTTGTCGTGTCGCGAGAAATATTATCACTATAACATACGTTCATTTCTAAAGAAAAAAGTTAATTAATCACGAACATGATATGAACCAGATCACAGGTGGTTGTCTATTCACTGCCTTACCTCCTCCCACCCCCTTCCCAGTCTGCCGGGGTGGTATATGACCCCGTCTGTAAAAGGAAATGTATCGAACTGTTATCTGTCTATTGTACCATGAAAAATTACATGATTTTCACAGCTTTTTATCAACGATCTGTGCGGTAGAATATATTTTGTGGGACAGCTGGTGGGGGTTCGACACATTTATCTTGATAATGAATGTGATCATGAACTGCATAGAGCTTAATGCATGTTCAACTCTTTTGTCAGCATGAGCATTCCATATCAGATTTTTACTCTCTTTTTGTCCGCTTCTTGAGTCTTTCTTATATAGAGATAAACAGCCTATAACATAGCTTCCATGTGGATTTATCGTGTGTTTTGTGTGATCTGGCACAAGTTTTCAAGGCTTTTCTAAACCTTGCAACATATCACATTACACCATACCGATATGTCTGATATCAGGGCAGTTAATTACACGTAATTCTAGAATCCTCCATGTCATCATACTCCCTATTTTTAATTTCGCGACTTCGAGGCTCGTAAGTTTACGACTCTTTATGTATTAAGCGTAGACATTAGTAAATATTCAAAACGTTCTCTTTTAGAAATTTAAATTGCAGGAAAATAGATAAAATATCTCCATAGAGAAATGAAATTAGTGCACCTTGCTAATAATTTGGAAACAATTACTGGCAGTGTAATAGGTCTTTATCTGTTATCTTTTTATACCAACATGTCGGGGATCTGAAGATTGACAATACAGCTATTACAGATTGAAGAAATAAACCCTAAATTAGGTATATAATGTATTACATGATTTTCACAGCTTTTTATCAACGATCTGTGCGGTAGAATATATACTGAAAGGATTTAAAAACTTCCACCCATTAATTTTGAATATCTCAAAGATAAATGCGGCTACGTCCACCAAATTTTTACAACATATAAATTCTGTTATACCTGATTATATCAATATACCGAATTTGAAATCATTCAACCGAATCGGTTTGGAATAAGCACGTGTTCCTCGTGTTCTTAGAACCGTTTACATACGGAGTAATAGCTTCATGTATACAGTTTTCTGATGAAACGTTTCTCTCACAATATCAAATTGAATTTTAAAAGTTTGAACGCGGTATGTGGCTTCGTTTGGCCTACCGCGCCTAAATATTGCAAACAGGTGCAGAGTTTTGGGCCAGATAAATGCTTAAATTTCAAAAAGTGAAGTCGCGAGACAATTTTATGTGTTAATTACCGCAATTAAAATTTCAGACGACGTGCATGAGATACAGGAAGCTCAAAAGACCGTCAGAAAAGCACGTAACCGAGATGAATCCCAGAGATCATGACGTTAACTTACGTCGACGCCGTCTCCGTCATAGGCTTTGCGCGACAGCATCATCCGCAATGATACTTGCAAGTCAATGTGGATGACCTCACAATATTAAGACAGTAGGAAATGGTCAAAAAGAGTGTTGAATAAGATAACGCCGTCATCGCCTTTTGCATTTCAGTGACGTAACGCTCTATTACTGACGTCATTAAGTAATTGATACAAATAAACTGTGTCATCGTTAAATTTGATACGTTTTAAGCATTTTGTCGTTAAATATTAAACAGTGTCATGAGTGAACAGATCAGCAGCCAGCAATAAAAAGTGGAAGTTTTTAAATCCTTTCAGTATAGGATTAGGTATATAATGTATAAATTATTTTATTCAGTCAGAAAAATGTTTGCGTTCGTTTGTTAGAACACAGAATCTTTTGGTTCGGTACGGAAATATTCGGCAATGCGGCACAGGTCCTCTAGAACACTGGTATAGTAATGACAGGTTTTACAAGCAAAAACAAAATTTTCATGTAAAATTATGTCTCTCATTTGCTTCTTGACTCATATTTATAATGAACACAAACCAGCATTCCCTGCAGTAGTGCGCATGGCACGATACAGAGACCAGATCCTTTTTGCACTTTTGATATTATTTCCTCTAACATTTTAGGCTACTTAATATAATAGCATGACGAGATATCTTAGTCATATTCGATTATTTGGTATTCTCGACTTGGGCTATAAAAGCTGTTTCCTAGTTGGCAAGATGATTTCTGTACAAGCTCAGTCCTCAATTCTTATATACCTGCTTGTAAATCTCTTACACTACACTAGTATTGCTTTAAAACAGAAAACAGAAATGTACAGCAAGCTTTCATGTACCCTAGACTTTCTCCGAAATCTCATACCTACGATGTCAGTCTATACGGTGTTTAGTGTGACCACACGACTTACGGTATTTCCACTTACCTACAAAAATAAGGTGTTTAGTGTTACCAACCTATGGGCCTTCTGCATATTATTTCTCCATCTCGAACGGTTGACCATAAAATGAATCAGCTAGCGTATGGCGGATATAGAAATCCGATTCGATATAAGGTTTGCTGGCCGAAAATACTGGTTGCCATGGCAACATCTGTGTTCGTTAGGGCCCAACCCTATTTTTCATAATTTAAGGGATGCTATATAATATCATAAGAAGTCTGTAACTGAATGGTTCGTCAACTCAGTCTATATAAAGGTCTATTTTCATTGTATTAATGTGGAAAAAGTACTGCAAATACCCGTAAAATGCTCGGTAAAGCTCTCCAAAATCATTTTTTCTTATCGTTTTCCTAATTTCGTCCATCAAATGACAATTTTCATAAAACTAAATTCATTTACGCCTTTGAAACACGGCATAAATGTCTTAAAATGGAGAGAGAAATGAAATAAAGGTGAAAAGTCATAGTGCCGTGCATTTGACCTTGACCTTGACCTTATAAAGGTCATGAAAAAATTCGCAGGAACCATTTTCTGACTCTACTTAGATTGACAAACAGTTTGATGTATATAAACCCTGATTAACAAAAAGTGGACACGGGAGCATATTTTTGTGACATAAGCAACTCCACTAGTGGGGTTGTTTGGCAGGACAGGGAAATCCACCTGTCAGACGGCCCGTTGTATCTGTTGAGTCCTCGTCTTTGCTTCTTCATGGTGTTGAAATTTGATTTATGTGTTTACCGTGATGATTCATTGACGAGTTAGAGGGTTATCATGCGAACCGAACAACCAACTAAATGTTTTGTACCACTTCAGAAACTGAGGGTGAGGTTGGGCCTGTAAAATCGATTTAAGCCCCCCAGTAATTCATTACTGACCGTTCCAATGCGGTAGTTCTGTTGTGGTTCTCTGTTGCCTGTTTTTGGTGTCAGAGTTTCTGTGATGTTTTACCTTATGTATGTTCTTATTATTTATGGTTCGGTTTGGGTTGCTGAGTGGCCACCTTTTGGGAACAAGCTGCTCACTCGGTTGGCCATATGTTCTCTGTATCTTGATTATTTGTAATCTTAGTTGTTTCCAACTATGGTTTGAGGGCTGGATTTGGATTTTGATTGTTTCAGTTCCTGGTCTTTGCATACTTTTTACTTTCATTGTTATATGAGCCGCGACACGAGAAAACCAACAAAGTGGTTGTGCGCCCAGCGCAGACTCAGATCAGCCTGGGCATCCGCCCAGTCTGATCAGAATCTTTGCTGTCCGCATGGAAGTAGCTTCGACTCTAAGCTAGCCTTTAAGCGCTTAGCGAAGAGTCTGATCAGACTGGGCAGAAGCCCAGGCTGATCTGAGTCTCTGCTGGGCGCACAACCATATTGTTGGTTCTCTTGTGTCACGGCTCATATGTAAGAGCAGCAGTAGCCCTGGGAGCCCATTGACTTAAGCGCTGGCCTGCTGATCTAGCGGTCCTTGATTCGATTCCCGCTGGAGGCGGAAATCTTTCCAACCCTAAACGTAGTTCTATTGGACGTAGCTTTCATTATCACCCTCCCATCGTCCTAATGTTACTGAAATACTGTTGAAAAGGCCATAAAATTTTTAGTCATCCATCCATCATTGTTATGTATTATGTTTTAGGAAATCAGACGGCGGAAAATGTGTTGACTATGATCTTAGGAAATCCGACCCTTTCTGGCACAGTCATCGCCTTCTTCCTGGATAATACTGTGCCAGGTAAGTTGAGAGTGTGGGGTGGTGAGGTGGGGTTTGGGGCGTCAGAATTTTGTGTTTTGGTTTTGGAAATCAAACTTACTACAGCAGAATGAAGATGACGTGAAACATTCAGAACTGGAGCGAGCTTCTTTAATATTGATTTAAAGTCAGGAAGAACCTACTTTGTTGTTGGGCAGTTTGTATATTTTTCTAGCGTCCATCCTATCTTTCTGTTCTATTTCCTTCTCTTTGAGAGACGACTAAATATATTCTCGAATACTGTCTCAAAGGACCTTAAAACCAGAAACAACCTCCTTATCAAATAAGACTAAAATATGTCCATTTCAAAGGCAAGGTTTTACTGAAAATCGAATTTAATCACTGCTGTGTTCTGTAACATACCTAATGAAAAGCTGTTCCATTAAAATATGAGCCGCGACGCGAGAAAACCAACAATGTGGTTGTGCGCCCAGCGCAGACTCAGATCAGCCTGGGCATCCGCCCAGTCTGATCAGACTCTTCGCTTTGCGCTTATGGGGTAGCTAAGGGTCTAAGCTACCTCCATGCGGACAGCGAAGACTCTGATCAGACTGGGCGGATGCCCAGGCTGATCTGAGTCTGCGCTGGGCGCACAACCACATTGTTGGTTTTCTCGTGTCGCGGCTCATATACATTGTTGCGTCTCATCAGAGGCAGCTCTGGTAGATGCCACAATATATATTTGAGAGAAAAGTGAGAATAATTGTTACTTATTTACATCAACTTTTCTTTATTATCTGGAGCCGTGGTATAACTTGACCGTCAAAATTAAACTGTGTCAATATATCTGGGGCCGTATTCATAAAGCCACTTAAGTCGTTGCTATGCTGTTGCTAAGGCTAAATATCTATAAAGGAGATTCCATACAACTATGAAATTTGTTTTGGAGGAACAGTCTTTGTAAGACTGTTCCTCCAGAGCAAATTTCATAGTTGTAGGGAATCTCCTTCTAAGACATTTAGCCTTAGCAACAGCATAGCAACGACTTAAGTTGTTTTATGAATACGGCCCCTGATATCACAGCTTTTCATTAGGCCATTCATCCACTTTCTAGGAACCAAAGACGAGAGAGGTATATCTGCCTGGCAAGTATCAAAGGAGAAGAAGGCAGCTGACCTTGACCGCGAGTTATATGATGAGGGCTATGAGGTGTACCAACCACTGATGCCAAAACGATTCTTAAAATTCAGCATTATGAGATATATACCATTTCTTCCCCATTTAAAATGAGGATTGTTATATCATTTACTGGCAAAATAATGTTTTTAAATCACTTACTGGCTTTGGTTCATTCAAAACTGCTAAAGTAGAGGTTATGTTTTCTCCCAAAAAAGCGTCAAGGATGTTCTTGTCAGGTGAACCACCACAGATGCTTAGAAATATTTTGATTCATATTTGAATTATACTAGGCCTTTCGTTATTGGGACACCTAAAAGGATAATTGGAAATGTCCTCGAAATTGAACAGTGTGAGTTTCCAGTGCTGTTATGTGTTAAAAAGATGCAGATGGAACGGCAAACATAGTAAACCTGATCTGTTTGCTCAGTCATATCTGTCCCATTTGTGGGATTTTTCATGGATAACATAAATGGCGGCGTTATCTGAAAAAAAAATGAATAAAACGAATGCAAAATTAAATGTTACACTATTCATTAGCAGGGTGAAGAACTGAAATGAAATAATTAAGCCCTTGCAATATTTATTAAGCTTTCTATCAGTACCAAAATAATTGTGTTAGACAGCAAAATAATTGTTATAGACTGAAAGAACTGCCAAAATTAACTTATTTGTGAACATTAAAATACACAAAGTCCATTGGAAAATTTCTTGGTAGAAGAACTGATTGCTCTTGACTTCAGATTTTCACGAATGCTTTAGACATAATGATATTCCATAGATGGTTTGAAACAGAATAACATGCAATTACATGTACACGACAAAACCAGCATAGCGACATGTGCGCCTAGCGAAGACTCAGATCAGCCTGGGCATCCGCCCAGTCTGATCAGAGTCTTCGCTAGCCACATGAAGCTAGCTTAGACACCAAGCTACCATTATGCGCACAGCGAAGACTCTAATCAGACTGGGCGGCTGCCTAGGCTAATATCAGTCTTCGCTGGGCGCACATGCCACTTTGTTGATTTTTATTCATATCGCGGTTCAAATGTTACTGTCATTCTGTTCCGTTCCGTACACGCAAAGAACAAAAAGTACAGTCGTTGTTATAAGTATTAAACTGTTCTATATTTGGTAAATAGATATCTTTCAATCACACGTTATGTGTTTTGTGTTAATGAGGTCATGTCATCCCGACCCTATTTCACCACAACATGGAGATTATTTGAGGAAAATATAGGATGCAAAGGGCTTAAAAGAGAATCGAGGTATACTGCCTTTGAATTTGAAAGAAACAAAGCTGATACTAATATCATTGTTTTTTCTCTGAACAAATAATTAACATGCATAACGCTGCACGTGTATCATTAAATGCCTTGTCTTCAATCATCAGTTAATTATAAGCAGTGTTATTAGAGTTTTGAAATTCGGTTGTTGTTATTATAATTTATGTCAATTTATGCAAATAATAATCACATAATTAAGTTTTTGTATGAGGCAATTTCAAAAAACCTTAGAACGTCTACAAATAGACCAATATAACTAATGAAATTATGAAATTCATCACAACAGAATATTTGGAAATATTGCACGTGCATGTTTATGTAGAAAATATGGTTTTATTATATTCAGGCTAAAATCCGCCAAAATATATTACCTCTTAATAGGCATTTGTTTGAGAATATCTGAAATATCAACAACAAAAAATCAGTTTGTAACGTCATTAAAAAAATGGCGGAGCATGGCAAACATTTGTTTGCTATGCTCCTATACCGAAGACATCATAGATCTGTTACCACAGCAACTACATGTACGATGTCATACTGTTGTCAAAGTGACGTTATTGAGACGTATTTCTGCCTAGGAACAAAGAACACCAGTTGGAAATTCCATAGGTACAATGGTACCAGATCTATGACGTCATTTGTATAGGAACATGGCAAACACAGGTTGCCATGCTCCGCCAATTTTTTAATGACGTTACAAATAGAAATTCTTTTCTTTCTTTGTTTTTGGAATTTCAGATTTTCTCAAACAAATGCCTATTCTCATGTCATTTAATTCAGTGTTATACGTGAGCTCCTACACAACCAATTCATTGAATGCACTCGATTTTTATCCGATCCTTGGTGAGCTAACATGGGTGAGATACATGTAACTAGAATCCCTCACTGGTGCCCTGTTGAGATAGGGAGATCCCAACTTGAGGGTCTCCCGTTTAAGTGAAAAAAAAACGAGGCCCTGCCCAGTTTCCAATTTGAACGCTAGACCCGAGGGTTGGAATCCCTATCCCCACTAACCCCGATGATTGATAATGCTTCTCATCTACCAATACTAAAAAGATTATTTGGTTGTCTGTTTGCTTCTACCTTAAAACGAGCTATTCTGGCATTCTGGTTACTTAAAGTGTGACGTCATCAATCAAACATGGGAAATTGATCAAATCCAAACAACTGGTTAAATAGCCCTCATAGATGGTAAGCTGGAAGTCGATAAATTATGGCAATTATTATGTAAAATGAATGTTCCTAAATCCTTTTGATAAGCTATTGAGCAAAGAAAATCGAACAAATTCACGTGTAGCTTATCTCACATAGCGACAAGTGTGGGATAAGATTTGCTAATGTCTTACTCGGATGACTATACCCTGTACGCTGTGGTAGCTGAGAAAGGATTTGTAGATACAGATGAAACACGCCGTTATCCTTATCTAGGGTGCACGAAAACGTTGGTGAGATAAACAAAATCGATCATTGGTGCTAAGTCGGGATAAGGAGATCCCAACCTGAGGGTTTACCGTTTAAGGGAGGAAGGAGGCTCTGCCGAGTTTCCATCTTGAACGGTAGACCCTCAGGTTTGGATCCTTATCCCCACTGGATACCGATGATTAACTATTTTTCTCACCTACCAATAATAAATAGATCATTTGGCTGACTGGTTGCTGCAACCTAACACAAGCTATTCTCGCGTCATTTAATGAGTGACTTAGAGGGTGACGTCATAAATCTAATATGATCACCTCAGCTAGGAAATCCAGCAAAGCCAAAGATCTGTACAATAGCTGGTAAGCTTAAAGAAGATTATTTTATGACAATTATTATATAAAAGAAATGTTTCTAAATTCTGACTGAGCAAAGACATTCGAACGAATTCAGGTTTAACTTATCCCACATGGCTTGATGACTCTATCCTGTACGCTGTGGTAGGTGGGTACAGATGAAATACGCAGATATCCTAATCTGGTGTGCAAGAAAATAATGTCCCGATCTTGGGGGTATTCAAGACGAGATGAATTGTCAAAAGACAAATTTTGATATTTTTAATAAAATGATTCTTTAGAAAATTTATAAAATGATATTGTTTCATCGCGTAAACATATCTCGAAGTAGACTTTTCAACTCCCTCGCCCCCGTCCCCCTATTCCCTGCCCGCATTTCAGATAAAATGAAAACCTTAAAGAGTTCCTTCAAGAGCAGAGAACACATTCAGAAGAAGGAATATGAGGCAGACTACGTAGTTTCGGCCAATGAAGCCTTATCAGTGACCCTGACAATATCTGGTGACGAAACCAGAGAACAGCATTATGATACTGTAATTTCTTAATCTTATTCGGGCAAATGTCTTTCTTTTAAAGTCATAGTGCCAGAGAAGCCGGCCTGTATTTAGGTTACGATGGAGCATTGATGAGTTATTCCAGAGAATTGAACAAAATTAATACGGTATAAATTTTTCCGTCTTCGAGAGAGACAGAATTAAATCATTGGGGTGTATTTTTCGCGGTGATGTTTGTTTTGAAATACGCGACGTCGCAGAATAAGATTTATCATATGACGTCGCATCTGAGAGTGTAATAAAGCCATGCATTAAAAACGATAATCCACTAGTGGATTAAATATGCAAATTACGTCGTAAAGTTATGCGTTGACGTCCATAAACGTCGCGTTTTCTAATGCCGAAATCGTGACGTTTTAGTACAAAATTGGCTTACATTGTGTTAAACAACGCGATTTTAGTATCATATGATAAATAGAATCTTGCATTCGTGCTCATGTATTATTGAATTTATTAAACTCGTTGGTGAAAAAGATAAGATGCTTAGCACAGCCTCGCATCTTATCTTTTCCCCAACTCGTTTAATAAATTTAATAATACATGAGCACTCATGTAAGATCCTCTGTATAACGGAATGTCACGTAACGCAAAAGAAGATCCTCATGAAAAGAGCCACTGATGTGTTCTTTCCAAAAGACGAAATAAGATAATTGTACAGACTTTTCGTTTTCCATGAAATTATCTTCTCTAGAACGAACCACCAAATCTTGGAAACTAAAGGTAAGCTGGTAAACGCTTTGAGCAATCCTCACCCTTTGACATTGAAAGCGACGCCGTTATGTGAACAGGGGATACAGTTAAAATATATATACTTTTTGATATATTATTATCTCAGTAATACCTTCATATTATTTCAAAAATTGCCTATAAAGACATTTTATTAAAGCATATAAAATATTAGAGACATGAAATTTTTGTGAAGACTATTTATTTTATGTGCTAAAGGCAATTTTAATAGCAAGCAAAGCGTCATATTTATGCAAATCAACACGTAATGCGTAGTAACTAGGAAAAAATAATACATGTATAGTCCGTTTGCTCCCAAATGCAAACGGCATCCCCAATATTTTCTCAAAATTGGTGAGAGGTAAAAGATTTTCGAATTGCTCCTTCTTAATTTTCATCACGTACATAATAAAATCATAATTTTGCATAAATGTGAGGTTTTGAATAAAAAAGTTTCTATACAAAAACAGGACCTAATATATGTCATTTTCACCTCTTAATTACAAGGGAGTAAAAGTTGGCTGTTGGAATTCCCGTTTAGTTTTACGTGTTAGAGCATGTGACCAATGTATGCTATCCCTAGGACAAAATTTGCATAATTAATTGAAATTTTGCTTTATATCCATTTTTTCTACTTTTTGTTTCACCAATATATTATCAAATTTTAAAACATACAATTTTTACTAGCAAAATAAAATAATAGTTCAATATTTATTTACAACATAGTATCACCTGACCAGTGATACCATGCGTTACGCGTGCGGACAGGTGAATACATTTTACTATTTCATTCATATACGCCCACACCTGTAGTAAACGCTGAGTTTACGCTATTGCCTATCAACAATATTTTGGCTGTTCTAACAAGCATACGACGCCCTTTAGTGAAACTGTTCAGTTTTTGCATTAAGCTCAATGGAAAATATTTTACAAAAGCATCCAAAAATTTCGACTTTCCGTATTCTGTTATGTATAGTTATAGGAAACATTAGGACATTGGAACATTTGATGGAACTTTCATCGTTTTCGAGAAAATAAGCAAAACCCCGTTTGCACTTGGGAGCAAACGGACTATAACACACATCTTCGGAGACTTCTTAGCAACACGCACTTTGGTATGAAATTTACTTCAATATCTTAACGAGGAAAGCAAACAAATACGGAGCATTTGAGCACTATTTACTAAGCCTAAAATGTCAAACCGTCACGTTTTCAAGACGTCATAAACTTGTTTTACACTCAAAAAATCAATTTCGTCCTATAGATATTTCTGAGAAAATATTTTTTTCGTTGTTTAGCAAGGGATATAATCTTTAAGCAAAAATATTGTTTTTGTTGTCTAGCAAGGGATATAATCTTTAAGCGAACAATCTCATACGAGCAAGATTTCATCATACGAGTGTAAGCGTTCAGACTGGAATCCCACTGGAGCATTTTTCCAGGCTATTCTTCATATTCGATGGTATGTTTGTTGATTCAAAATTGGACATGAGTTTGCATACGGAGCTCTAGTTTAGGAGAAACAGGTACATTCACTTGATTTAACTGGGTTAATGTTCAGTCGACTTTCGATATCTCAAAGTCAAAGTTCACCTCAAACTGCTGATATCTCAAAGTAAACTTTCTGGTCCTAGAAAATTTACTTTGAGATACCTTAGTCTGAGTTGAAATGTGTCCAAACTTTCTTCTTTGATACTAGAGGGTATTTTGAGATATCAGTGTTTGAGATAACAAGAATCAAGTGTGTATATGCAGTCAATTCGTATTCTTTGATCTGAACATCATCTGTTTGTAGGCTATGTTTTTGTTCCCATAACATCAGATTTGCTGAACATGGTAATGACTTTTATTTTAAGAAGATTTTGCGAGGCAGATGTCGGTTTTATTTCTAAGGTTTGATCAGCTCAGACGTATTGGCCATTAACCGGAATGTCCAACGAACAATAACAAATATTAACATTATCACTGCAAAGCTCCCTGTAAACCCAGATTAAGTGATGCGGGAGTCAATGTTGTTTACAAGTAAATAACTACATTGTGCCACGTGGATATGAGTGACAGCTCATCTCACTAACTAGCACGTGGATTCAACAACATGCCATGAACATGAATGGCTAGCAAACATTGAGTGACAGCTCGCTACGTCTACTTGCACGTGAAACCTACAGCAGGAGGTGGAAATTACTGGTAGGCAGTAACAATGCAGCTGTTCCAAACTATTGCAAAATTCGGCCGGTAATGTTTAAAAAACGATTCCTATTTATGTATTTCTTATTTTGTATCTTTTAATTGATCAAAAGCATCGTTTAATAATATAAATATAAGAAATAAACGTTATTTTTAAACGTTTTCTGAAGTATAAACTACATCTGGTCACTAGCAAAGTTTATGTAAACACCTTCGGGGTTCACTTACATTGCTCGTGACCCGATGTAGTTTATACTTCAGTAAACGTTTAAAAAATAACATTCATTCCTTAAACAAATAGAGTTGACTCTCGTTATTTCAAACACTTATAACTCAATGTTCATGAATAAACCTTGAACTTTGTATGACACAGTTTCCCGGCCGCAGTCATAGCCACTTCTCAACTGTCACACGATCAGGTAAATAAAGATGCATAGCCATGTTGCTGTGTGACATTAATTCATTATAAAAAGTGGACTATCATATTTACCTACATATTCAGAAACCTCAACTGTTTGTGTAATGATTCTTCATTTTTACTTAATTTGGACAAGCCCATTAGTTACATCATTTGCAATTCTAAATATGTGTTGATCTTAATTATACTGTTTTTAGAGCATCTAACTCGGATCTGCGCTGTTCAGGCAAATACGTCCAAATACCTGATGTAAATCGGTAAACGCTGCCAACGTTCATATCCAGTTCATTTTACTGTTCTTGCAAGTATGAATATTTTGTTTAAAATTGAACTGCGACACGAGAAAACCAACAACTTGGTTTTGCGCCAAGCGCAAACTCAGCTCAGCCTGGGCATCCTGATCAGACTCTTTGCTAAGCGCTTAAAGGGTAGCTAACTGTCTAAGCTACCTCCATGTGGACAACGAAGACGCGAAGACTCTGACCAGACTGGGCGGATGCCCAGGCTGATCTGTGTCTGCGCTGGGCGCACAACCACTTTGTTGGTTTTCTCGTGTCGCGGCTCAAACTTGTGTTATTTGTAAGAAGTTAACAGTATCAAAGTAAATAAATTTCTAATAAAGGGATTCAAGGATTAATGATGAAAAGGGAAATTTGCTGATCCGTTTCCTAGGAAATACACTAGTAACTGTTTTACAAGAAAATGGCGTGTAATAATGAAAAACATGAAATGACGGTACTAAACACTAACAGTCTTACAGCAGATACGACTTTACGTTCCGTTGATGAAGCTGTACAGGTAGATGAAAAGAAAGAAAGAGTTGTGGAAACGGAAGTTGTGTCAGATCTCATATACGGTGTCTTGGATACGCCACCTATTCATATTACTATCATCAGTGGGCTGCAGGTAAGATCCAACTGGGCACAAAACGTTTAATCAACCTTGCATTAACGTTGATTCAAAGTTATGACATTTAATGTTGATTAAACGTTATGTTCGTGCTGGGACGGGTATGGTACTAGAGTTTATGAACCTTACACGTATTTTAGTGATATCATTTTAGTCCGTGTTTCTACAGAGTATTCTGCGCTTATATGATGGGGCTATCGTACATCAACGGGTCAATATGCATAAATAGTTTCCGTTTCCTTGGCTTGTCGCTCAATAATGAACATCATTTCGCCTTCCGCAATATGTTGTAAAATGTGACATTTGAATTGAACAACGACTGATAAACAGATGAGAGTTATTAATATGGATGATGCAACTTAGTAACAAACGTCAATTTTAATAAGGTTAGCTGGTTCCAAGCACGTAAGAATAGTTTGATACTTTCTCCTATTTGTATCAAAAACGTTTCCCAATGTTTTTTCAGCATTATAAATCATACCATAATCGTGAAATTTTACTGATAGTCTCTTATCAGTTTCTGCAATCGCTGTTTCATCTGATTTTGAAGTTTTTTTAGCTAAAGTAAATCATGATGAACCGTCTTTGTACGGTTGAACGTACTAAGCGTAGTTCAGCCTTCTGTTAAATGTATTTGACGGTAATTTTGTCTCTATCCTTCAAACGATGACTGGTTTCAAGATCGCACTGTAAAGCAAGATTTTCCTTGCTTTGACTGACCATATGCTCTCTCGATACTCATGCTCATAGTTTTCAGTAAATAATATTGCTTTCGTTTTACTGCTATTTCACTATTATAATATTCATAATGTCCACTCTGGGCTATCGTTTATTCTTCCTCCTCTTGATGAGATGCTCTAGCCCGGCTGAACAGTTCAGTTGAGATATTACTTTTTTTCTTTTGCGTGTCTTCTGAATGTTCCAACGTTCTTCCTTCGCCTCTGAAGTACCATGATAAAATCTTGCATTAGTTTCAGATATATCGATGCTGTCGAAATGTCTGTTCTCATTTGATAATGTTTTCACTTCCTTTATTCTTATATACCCTATTGACTGCGATAAAACATCGTCATCTGAATTTTTATCTTTAAACTCTAAAGCTTGCTTAACAGGCTTTACAGACTGTTTCTTCATGTTTCTTTTTTTACGACCATTACCAGTTTCTTTGTGTCCTATAAAGTCCGTAACCCCTTGCAATTCTGTATCTTGTAGTTCTACATACTATGGCAAAGTGGCCGTCTTGCTACATGCATGGAATCTCTTGCCATACGCTTGACAGTTGCGACCTTTTAAGTGTTATAAGGAAAGACCACAATAGTTGTACACAGGCCACCTACCTGTTATCGGTGTTGCAAATCTCCTTTGTACATCTGCCTATATACATTTGCTGGGCTCCTTTCAGGCTTTCTTCACCTGTTCCTCATCTATAGGTGTACGTCCTAAAACTGCATTGCTTCTTCAAGAAATTATGGTAGCGTCCAATCTTTTGCTATACAATTTAGTAGTGGTAATTTATTGCCGATTGTGTGGATTGAATGCTAAAATATCCCGTCTTCGAAAGAATCACTTATCTTGTATACACTCAATGCATTTTCATGTAGTCGGATAGCATATGGTAGTCTTGAATCACCATGCTTTGGTCACTTCAAGTACCATTCATAGTACTTGTTTCCTTTATGCAAAAAGTAACTGTTTGATAATTTGTGCCACGACACGAGAAAAACAACAATGTGGTTATGCGCCCAGCGCAGACTCAGATCAGCATGGGCATCCGCCCAGTCTGATCAGAGTATTCGCTGTCCGCATGGAGGTAGCTTAGACCATTAGCTACCCTTTGAGCACTTAACAAAGAGTCTCTCTTCTTCAGTTTCTCATGATCGTGACTTTTGACTTGACTGCAGCTGGTGTAGTGCCGTGAAGCGGCCGTAAAACTTCTCCCCGTATATCATCTATAGTGCAGGTTGTATTTCATTTTTGACCTTTGAGATCAAAGGATAAATGCTGAGAAATCTGAATTTTTTATTGACTATAGGACTCATATTCTAGATCATCGCCTTTTGATCATTTGGACCCCTTTCGGATCGGCTGCCTTGCTGAGGTCAGGAGGTCGCAGTGCCTTTTTCTCTGACTTTCGTCACCAGATCATGTCATGGTCACCACAGGCGCTTGAAGTTTTATGCTATTAATGTCGCTAAACATCCAGGCTATGAGCCATTTTGAAGAAAAAATTCTTACTATAGACTGCGTCAAGTTTAAAGAGTTTTGAGGGTTTTTTAACATAGAACTTCACCAACCGCCTTTGGGGTCACTGATGAGTCTTAATTAGCCAAAACTTCAAAGAATGACCCATGTTCTTTCTTTAAAATGTTTTCTCTGCTCTTGAAGGAACTCTTTAAGATTTGTATTTGTATAAGGATTTGATTTTTAACGTTTTTCATTCCGGACGATACCCTGACGACTGGCTAATACTGTTTAGGTGAAATAAACATTCCCTTTTTTTTTTTAAATCGGACTTTCATTTAGATACGTCTTTGACCCGGCCCCGAGGTTGTAAAACTTTTTTCATGCTCAACTCAGCTGAGCATGAAATCTTACCTGCTAATAAATGGCAAATTACTGATAAGTACAGTTGTTTTCTTGCTCAGTTTAGCTGAGTATGTAATTTTCTCTGCTTATCAATATGAAAATGCCAACATTAGTTGGCATTTTCATATTTATCAGCAGAGAAAATTTCGTGCTCAGCTGAGTTGAGCATGAAAACCGTTTTATAACCTCGGGGCCAGGTTTGACTTTCCTGATGTTCGTCTTGCATTGAATTTCACGGTCTTCTTGTTTCTTACGGTCACAAATCTATCATCTGGTTTGGAATTAGATCATACTTCTGGACTTGTTGGTGCTTATACGGAACCCGATTTGCCAATCAGATCGGACATAGGATCATCTGTACCACCAGCCACAGAGGCAGAGGTCGGAGCTTCTATACACTGAGCAGTCAAGTTCAGGCTCGTCAACTCCTGTAGATAAATGCTTATGGTCATGACTGCGGGTCGTCATGATTAAATTCAGTGTTGTTGTTGTTGTTTTTGTGTGTGTGTGTGTGTGTGTGTTTTCCCTCATTCTTGCACAATAGTGTAGCGACGTTCAGTTTCTCAAGCTTGGTTGAGTGCAGCCCACGTTTTATAGAGAGGCTTTGAGGTAGAATAGTTCAGCGCCATGTTCAATGTAAAAAAGCTCTAATTAAGATTAAAAAGGCTTATATTTGTTTTGACTGGAAACATGATTCGCGCAAACGATAGCACACCATAGCAAACTCTTATTTCTTATGGTAACAGATCTATGACGTCAATGATATCGGAGCATGGCAAACAGTGCCTGCCATGCTCCGCCATTTAATTTCGTGTTATACATTTTATTTTCAGCAAGCGCTGCTATCTCTGGCCACTCAGCTAGTAATATCTCTACTAGTGGCTGATGCAGTATGTGCGGGAGGGCGGGATGCTTTTAAAGTCAGACTATTTAGTTCAACACTATTTATGAATGGGGTTACAACGTTGGCTATGGTATTGTTGGGAGTGAGGTACGAGTAATATTCAGGGGCCGTATTCATAAAATGACTTAAGTCGTTGCTTTACTGTTGCTAAGGCTGAATTTCTATGAAGGAGATTCCCCACAACTATGAAATTTGCTCTGGAGGAACAGTCTAATAAGACTGTTCCTCCAGAGCAAATTTCATAGTTGTAGGGAATCTCCTTTAGGGATATTTAGCCTTAGCAACCGCATAGCAACGACTTAAGTGGCTTTATGAATACGGCCCCAGATCTACGGAGTTGTGTCAATGCACTGAGATGAAATAGGTATACATTCAGGGGAAGCAACTGTTAGTTCATTTTGGTTCTCTTTTAAATGGCTGTTAACTCGTTAAAGGATAGATTTCTTCCATTTAACAGTTAACCCATTCTTAAAAGATTTAGTTGCCAAGGACAGCAAACAGGAAGTCACGAAAGTAGTTTGCCTTTGAAAATTGGCGGGAAAAATGGTAATGTAACCACCACCCTCAAGTAAGCTAGTGGTCCATCAGTGTTCAGTAAACATTATAGAATATCCAAGTTATTGCTCTAAATTACTAGGCCAAGAAATCAAGAAATTTTATATGTAAATGTTTTAAAAGCAGATGAATCTTTGTTCATTTTTTAAATTTTATTTGTCTGCTTTTTATGTGTGTGTGTTTTGTTTGTTGTTTTTTTTTTTGTGTTTTTTTTTTTGTTTTTTGGTGTTTTTTTTTTTTTTTTTTTTTTTTTTTTTTTTTGATTGCTGTGTTTTCTTCTTTTTTTTTTGTTTCTATTCGAATGTCACCGTTATACTGTTTATTATGAATAGTAGTTATTATTCGAACTTAAATGCTGGAAGATTACAATTCTAATGACGTGGGTAATACTGCAGACTGGTAAATAATGATTCCATTCCACAAAATAGCAATGTTTTTTCGATTTTCGACCTATATGTACGTAAAGCATATCTGTGCATATATTGTGCATGAGGTAGACCCACAAAACTCTTAAATGTGTCCAGTTTGACCCATGCCTTATGTTATGCCTTAAGATATATGGAAACTCAACCAGATTATCTCTTTACAAAGCTGAATCTTTGGTACTTATAATTTTGAATACATTTGAGTCAAATAGCGTCGTTGTATGAATTACTCATTTTGTCGATGCTTGAATCTTTAATTTTCAGATGGGTTATTAGGCATGATAATATGTTTTGTACCGTTGTTTCCACAGGCTCCCACTGTTTCAAGGTGCTGCGGTGGACTATATTCTGCCACTGTTGATTATTGGCGGTGCTGACACCACTTTCTGCAGTACCAACCTGGCAACACAGCAAGAGACAGGTAAATTTTGTCTGCTAAATATCTGAGCCGCGAAACGACAAAACCAACAAAGTGGCATGTTCGCCCAACGAAGACGCAGATCAGCCTGGGCATCCGACCAGTCTGATCAGAGTCTTCGCTGTCGCCATGGAGGTAGCTTAGATCCTAAGCTACCCTGTAAGCGCATAGCGAAGACTCTGATCAGACTGGGCGGATGCCCAGATATATTATGCTGTTTACCATAGAGAGCAGATTGGAAAATCAAGTCTTTGTATTGTTAAGCTTATGCTTTATCGGAAATAGCAACTGTTTAGATTAAGTGAGCCATATTTAGCCGAAAAGGATACGTAGAGTAAGCCAAAAAGTGGTACCACTCTAAAATGGTTTTATGACCTTGTTTTTATTACCTATGTGAGATGGGGTATTTCCTTTGATGAAATAGCAGTGTCACTGGACTGTTGCATAATACGATCATGGAACCCAATAATCAAGAATTATGTCCTTAATATGAATTTGCATGTTTGTCTCTTTTGCAGTGGTAACAACAGTATCACCTAATATGACAGAAAATTCTACAATGGTGAGCACAGACACTGTTGGTGACATGGATCTCATTCTTTTCAATGTTAGAGCGGTGAGTTACATCGAAGTATTACAGTCATTACGCCTCTACTATTGCTGTAATTCACACCAAAATTGCCTTCATATCCCCATTATAACACACGTCCCTAAATGAGTATGTAGTAAAAGATTACTTTGTTTATTTACAGTGATTAATATAAATATCGTAAAGTTCTACTTTGAAGCAAACTAAGAATCTAATATGACGATGCGATTCCACATAGTTTAGTTTTCTATTAGGGACCAACGCAACCATTTGTAGTTACTTTGAAAATTCGCGCTATTTAGGTGTTAGCAATGTTGCGCTGTAAAAAATAATAATAGTAAAAACGTTTTGGCTTTTTAATTTCTTTTGTATATGCTTTGCTTCTTAAGGATTTATCTTCTTTATCAGAACTTATCCAACTTGTGGTACGCATGACACATTTGACTGTAATGCCTAGTATTTTTATAAGTGTATTTATTCGCTTCCCCGCATAAAGGTTCAGTAACGTATATTTCTATAGCAAAGCCTCAAACCAGTCTGGGAGAATGAAATCTGACTTGAAAGTTTTTGCTGTATACATACACTATTAATATGGACTCCAGTAATCGAAAGCAGCTTCTTGCTTGGTTGAAAAATAATTGAGCCACGACAAGGGACAACCAACACAATGGATGTGCGCCCAGCGCAGACACAGATCAGCCTGAGCATCCGCCCAGTCTGATCAGAGTCTTTGCTGTCCGCACGGAGGTAGCTTAGACCCTTAGCTACCCTTTTAGCGCACTGCCTAGACTCTGATCAGACTGGGCGGATGCCCAGGCTGATCTTAGTCTAAGCAGGGCGCACAAACACTTTGTTCTGTCGCAGCTCAATTGCTCTTAACGAGTGTTTTAGCTCATTTCAGCTTTCAGGCAGCTTGATGATAGCGGGAACTATACACGCTATACTTGGTTTCACTGGGCTGATTGGTGTTCTTCTAAGATTCATAGGGCCCATTACTATCATCTCCTTCATGATGCTGGCTATTATCTATATTACGCAGGCCATTCTTCCATTCGTAGAGGTTCATTGGGGCATTGCTCTCTCGTAAGTAAACGTTTTGTTCTTTGGATTATATTGTTATTAACCCATTTAGGACCATTGGACTATTCTTTCCTTATCAAAAGGATGAGCCCATTAATCGATTGAGAGGTATCTGGTTAAGCTTATTTTTATCAATCATTTTTAGCTTGTTTTAAAGATAAATACCCAATTTTTGTGACATGTAAAGTGTAGACCTGATATGACGCCGCGTTCTAGACGTCTGATCTGAGTCGGCACTGTTTGCCACTGACCCTTTTATGGGACCCTGGGAATATTAATGTGTTAATATCATCCTTGCTATTTGTCATTTAGGTTCTTAATATATAATTAGTTTACATGGTTATTGATATTGGTGTTGCTGTTGTTGTTTCCTTCCTTTTTGAATTTACTATTTCAATGTGTTAGCTGTTTTCCTCTGATCGCACGGGGTTTTTTTTATCCAGAACGATGGCCACGACCTTCATTTTATCGCTGTATCTAGCAAGACACGATATGCCAGTTCCAGTATGGACCCCGACAATTGGTTTCCGCATTATATGGTATCCTCTACATAAAGTCTTCGCGGTACGTATATCATAAACCATATGAGCCGCGACACGAGAAAACCAGCAAAGTGGTTGTGCTCCCAGCGCAGACTCAGATCAGCCTTAGCATCCGCTTAGTCCAATCAGACTCATCGCTAAGGGATTAAAGGTGAACTAAGGGTCTAAGCTACCCCCATGCGGACAGCGAAGACTCTGATCAGACTGGGCGGATGCCCAGGCTGATCTGAGTTTGCGCTGTCCGCACAAACATTTTGTTTGTTTTCTCGTGTCACAGCTCATATTAACATTTAACGCTTTTTAACACTTTCAAGTGATGCGACTCTTCCGTTTTCATTTCTGTCGCCCTTAATATACCAACGCCAACCACATAATTTGAAAAGAATACTTACAAAGGCCCGATTTGACGAAAAAGCACAAGAGACTAAAATAACTCAGTGCGGCATGCCTAACTTCGGCCTCTGCCCTCATCTCATTACAGAAAAGATACCATTTTATTGTGGTAAAAACTTCTAAATTAGATAAGACATGCCGTATTATGTAAGACATTTAATCCAATCTTCGTTTTGCACTGTTTTCTACGTTCTTCCTTTGTTGTGGCCAACCCTATATATGTTTTTTCTTTCTTTTTTTTTTCACATTCAAAACGAAACTGGCATACGCATACCATCTCAATGTTGGTTTGGCAGGTTTGGCTGGGCGCTCAACCACTTTGATGGTTTTCTCGTTTCGCGGCTCATGATTATTATCGCTAGATACATATAGGCCTAATTGTTCTGATACAACAATTGTTTACGTTCTATATGTTTAGATGTTGATTGCAATTCTATTGAACTGGCTGATATGTGGAATTCTGACGGCATCTGGTGTCCTAACAGATGATCCAAAGGATCCGCATTACAAGACTCGAACAGACGCACGGAGTGATGTGATATATGGCAGCCCTTGGTTCACTTTTCCATACCCAGGTACGTTTGTTATTTTTTACTGAATAAATTTGCTACTTTTATATTTCTCTGTTTCGTGTTTGTTTAACTAATAATTACGACCCGTCTTATCTGAAGCAGCTCTGTTTGTGAGCTCTGAAACAGTTACGGACGGAAAATAAAAGAAAAGCAACTGGCATTATTGATTGGCCAGATGAAGGATACAGAAAAGGGTAAATTCTTCTCAAGAATAGTGGAGTGCACGTTATATGTATTTTCAGTTGACAGTCTAAGCAATGTTTCATGTACATGTTCTAAGAGTAAAGAGTAAAACAGAGAACAAATTATAGTGGAGAATAGGTGGGATAGCAAAGGAAAGTACCGGCAGCTGTGCTTTTGAGAAACAATGGAGGAAGGAGACCAAGAGGGTTGAAAATGGATATTTTTGTGAATACGCGGCTTAGCTGCATATAAGCCAGAACATGTTATCACAGAAATGTCAATACATGTATGTTACCTTTGCTGTGGCAATATTCCCAGAATTTTGGCAGAAGGAGAAACGCTGATACAGAAACTCTGTGATTTGTCCGAAATAAAAAACACACAATAAATAAAAGAAGACAGAACCAGAATACCTTCGATTTGCAAGAAAGGAATGCATCGCGGCATTAATTCGTCCTTCCATTTCAGGTCAGTTTGGTCCGTTTGGCTTCAGCACGGCAGCCTTCATTTCATGTCTAATAGCCACTATAATGTCTATTTTCGACTCTATTGGAGACTACTACGCATGCGCAAGAGTGTCTCGGGTACCACCACCACCTTTACATGCTGTAAATCGCGGTATTCTGATTGAGGGAATATGCACTTTCTTCTCTGGGACATTTGGATGTGGTCATGCAACATCCACCTATGGTGGCAATATTGGTGCTATAGGATTGACAAAGGTTTGACCCTCTCTCTCTCTCTCTCTCTCTCTCTCTCTCTCTCTCTCTTATATTGGTTTAAACAATATTTATTTCTTGTTTCGTACAAAATATATTCACACACACATATAATGTTAGGATCGGAAAACAAGTTCCAAGAACTTATAGGTACATGTATCCTCTCCTAAATATAGGACTTATAGGTATCCTCTCCTAAATATCTAATATCTCTTTTATATTGACGCATGACATATAGGACTGACAAATACATGTATAATATTTCTGTCTTTCTTAATTCAGCCGTCAAAATTATGTTAAGAGATACTGAGATGTTTAAAGGATCAGAATTTACATGGGAAAAAAAATTAAAAAAACTTACCCGACCTACCACTGTCCTAAATTATTTTATTACCACTGTCATATGCAAAATGTCGTAACTCCCTTATTTTATTCGGTATGTGAAATTTGAATATATTTATTGCATAGTGTATGTGATAGTCAGATGCATTTTTCATTAAAGATTTATTTGTTTGGTGTTTTCCTTGCTTCCAGAGGATCTAACAGAATAGTCATAAAAGTTATATTTTATTTTATTTCTTATTCTTAATTTTTTTATTTTATTTTTATGCTTTTTGTTGTTGTTGTTGTTTCAGGTTGCTAGTCGACAAGTGTTTTTATGTACGGGCATTTTTTATCTATTATTTGGTATCTTAGGGAAGTTTTCAGCCGTGTTCATCACCATCCCTTATCCAGTCCTAGGTGGCGCTTCAGTGGCAATGTTCAGTGCTTTATTTGGAGTGGTTACTTCCAATTTGCAGGTACTGTAAAATTCTATTGGGACAGATAGGTCTGAGCAAATAGTGCATTTTTCAAAAGAAAGGCAAAATGAATCATTATTTTCAAATTTGTGTCATACATCTTCAGTAATGCGATTTTTAATTTTCGGTATTCTGCAATACCATGATTTGGGGCTGGCAAAAGGCAAACTATAGAGTTTATTAATCGTCCCATTTAAAATATGGGATTTATAAACCTCAGGCGGTTTAAGGATCCGATAAAGAAACTCGTCCGAAGGACGAGTTTCTTTATCGGATCCTTCGGACGAGTTTCTTTATCGGATCCTTAAACCGCCTGAGGTTTATAAATTCCATACTTTAAATGGGACGATTCAATAAACTGTATATTACATTCATATGTCCTACAACTAAAGAATATTTCCATTGTTTTATGTTTTCGAGAGTCCTTTTGAGAGAATGTACACAATAGTGAGCAAGAATACACGAAAATTGAAATAATGTGACCGTCATTTTGTTTTCTGAAAGGGCCAAGGTATGTCAAAATAAGAATAATTTACTTGCCTATGGAACCTACATCATACCTTTACAATCATTATCTGTACGGCTACTGATCCCGACGATCCAAGGCTCGAAGAAAGTCTCACGGCTATAAACTGAATGATATGTATCTCATACGTAGCACAATTCGGAGCGTGTGTGATAAACGGCACTGCAGTCCTACACCAAACTGACGATTGTAGAATTATTCAGTTGAGCACGCCAGTAATACACACCAAAGTTTGTTATAGGTTTGACATTTTGTAATTTAGCGTCTGTTGTTTTCTCAATATCATAAAAGGCAACACTGACGTGTTTTGTATAGCTTCAACTGCAGTCGAAAGATACACTTTGCAAAGTAGTTCTAAAAGCCGGTATCCGGCCATAAACCAATCTCTGAATAATATGGAGAAGGTACCTAATCTACAGAGATTTATTTCCCTAGAGGAAATAAATACTTTCAGACACCTTGGAAATAGCATATTTATATTGGCAAGAAATCCTTGTATTTCTTTGCTAAAAATGTAATATTGTTCATTATCACTTTTCAGCTTTGCTTGTATATCCTTCTCTTAAATAAGCTAAAACATCATAAGAGATCTTGGGTTTTTTCTTCTTCTTCTTCTGCTTCCTTTTTAAACACCCGTCGAAGACGGATCATTTTATGTCGTGGCCTCCGCCCGTCCGTCCTTCTGTCTGTCCGTCTGCCTGTCCGTCCGTCCGTCAAATTTTCGTGTCCTCTCCATATTTCCTTAACCCCTTGAAAGATTTTTTGAAACTTGGGTCAGATGTTTGTTCTCTCAAGACAATGTGCAGATCTCATATTTCAACGATGTCAGACAAAGGTCAAGGTCACACTTAGAGGTCAAAGTTCAAAAGGTAACATTATTTGTCGCTCCATATCACGAAAACCGTATAAGATTTCCTCATAAAATTTATTCAAATATGAAGCATCATTCGATAATGTGCAGAGAAAAAAGAACCATAACCCTACTATCAGTTTTGTCGGAATTATGCACATTTGTATTTTTCATATAGTTATTTCATATAAGCTTTGTGTCTGCTACATATCTTGAAATCGTTTAAGAAATCTTCATGACAGTTTGTACAAATATCAAACGATATGCAGAGAAAAGAATCCTAACCCTGCTTTCAGTCCTGATGGAATTATGCCCCTTTGTAATTTTTGTTTTGGAATGTCATATTAGCTACGTTTGTTTTGTAGTTTCGTACCTGCCTTATTATTGAAGATTTAAGCTACTGACAAATTTCTGTCGTCTCTTGTTATCTTTGCAACCTAAAGCCCAAACGGGCGTATATTGCCCGCTCAGCGGAGCTCTTGTTTAAAATCACTACTTCAAATAATTTCATTGCTAGTCATTACACAATAATTCTGAATAGAACACCTAAAATTATTACCGTAATTGTTCTAAAATGGAACAGATGGGTTTTTTATTGCATTATTGTGTTCAAAATGCAGATGGAATGCCAAGCAGTGTAAACTCTGATCAGACTATTTCAGTCTGATCTTAGTCGGCACTGTTTATTCAGATCTAACTGCCCCAGAATTTTGAATTAGTACTATTGCATAAAAAGCAGTCCCGTACGCTTTTATCAGCCGTGCATTAGCCGACGAAAAGCCATGGATTAACAAGGAGATTCACGCGTTGTAGATGCACGGCATTGCGGCTTTTCATATGCAAGATTCAGGCAATACATAGTTCAGAGCCACACCCAGAATGTCACTCAAAGTCGCTTGATAGTGTATAACCGACCAATGCAATGACAAGTTAACACGTGAAATAGTCTCAAAAACAAAATTCCACGTGTTCAAGGTATCCTTTAAGTCCGTGATTTTACCTTACAGTTAATGAAAGGGTGTTTACCTATTTAAAATAGGCGTGGTTTTCGGAACTCCCTATACTCAATCAATCAATCAATACAGAAGCAAGCTGCAAGTATCAATAAACGACTTATACGCAAGAGTTCATACAAATTCGGATATTCTGAAAATGCAGACGACATCGAGTGAAAACTCTAGTGCATATGATTTTGACTGGTGAACTGCATCTAAAGGCTTAAAATCACGATAGCTGAAAATGGCCTAAAATGAGGATTTTGAAAGAAATAAGAAGTGCGTGTAGAGGTATCTACCAGGTAAAGGCGATGAGGCAAAAAATAGTGCCAAAACTTTTTCTTATTTTTGTAGAATTGTGGTTGAATTCATGCAATAAAAGCGATCAAACATTGTTTTTCATTGCATCAACATTTACCAGGTTCATCGGGAGCTGTTGAAAACCTCGGCCTGCGTTAAACCTCGGCAAATTGTAATACATGAAAAACCAAAGATGATCCCTATAAGACTGAAAGGATTTAAAAACTTCCACTTTTTAATTTCTGCTTGATGATTCTTTTACGAGTGACAGCGTTTAACATTTTATGATAAAATGCTTGAAACTCATCAAATTTAAACCTTAGTTTATTTGAATCGTTTACTTAGATGACGTCAGTAAAATAGCGCTACATCTCTGAAATGCATAAAGAGATAACGTTGTTATCTTATGCAACATTCTTTTAGACGATTTCTTCCTGTCTGTATATTGTTACGTCATCCACGTTGGTTTGCAAAAATGATTGCAGCCGATGCTTGCGCGCAAAACCAATTATGGAGACGGCGTCGACGTACGTTAACGTCATGGGCTGTGTTTTTCAGTTTCTGTTAGCTTCTATTCTGGTGGTATATAGAGCTTCCTGTTAACCGTGCACGTCGTCTGAGATTGTAAATTGCCGTAATTAACTCATAAAACTGTCTCGCGACGCCACTTTTTGAAAGGGCGGGTTACACTTTGGCCGATTTTGTGCCCACAACCGATCTTGATAAAAGGTGGGGTATCAATAAGGTGGGTTTTCTGCATCCTACCAAAGTTTTATTTTTTTGACTGATGGTATACTCCAGTGTGTCTAGTTTATTGAACCATATGTGACTTTGGTCGGAAAGCCCTAGTTACTGAGTATTGGTCCACAGAAGTGTGTGGGGTAAATCAACTTGGTTTTAGCTGGTCTTGTAAAAGTGTTCTCATTTAGTAGAAGAGTATAACAGACAGACAGTGTTTGATAAAATGAATAACAGAACATCTAAAATGTATTTCCATATCATTTTATTTGGTTTAATTTGAACATATATTGTCAAAAAAAGACTTCCTTTGGCATTTAGCATTTTTTGATATATTTTGTCCTCTATTTTCAATATTTCTTAGCATCAAAGCTAAATAAACTGACCAGTATTCACCAAGCACATGTCTAGGTAGCACCTTGACCAGTACCATCGGATGATGTGACCAGAATTTCACAATGACCTAGTTTTCATGGTTGACTGAACACATAAACTTGCTTAGAAAATGGTTATATTCATTTTTATGACCTAGAATTACGACACTTTGGTCAAATTAATATATTTACTGCTATATTATGACCCACACCTCCTCCACAAAAGGTGAGAGAATACATACTGGCTTCAGGTCACATGATCAACATGGCCACAATGCCCAAATATGGTAAAAACCGCTAAAAATCTTCTTCTTAAAAACCAGTTGACCAATGGCCTTGAGACTTGGTAAGTAGCATCAGGTACTCAAGTTCTTCAAAGATTTTTCAGATGATGACCTTGGATTGACCTTGACCTTTTTTACGACAAAGTCAAATATTGGAAAACGCTAGAACGTAAGATATCATGGGAAGTTTAGAAGATTTTGGCTTAAAAATAGGTATATACAGTTGACTTAATGACATGGCCACAACATGGCCACAATGCCCATATATGGTGAAAACCTTTAAAAATCTTCTTCTTTAGAACCATGAAATTATGTGTTCTAGCATTTTCCCATATTTTACCATGCCGCAAAAAAGGTAAAGGTAAACCCAAGGTCATTATATGAATAGTCTTGGTAGTACTCTAGTACTGCATCTTACTTACCAAGTTTCAAGGTCATAGGTGTAATGGTTCTGGAGAAGAAAAATATTAAAAGTTTATACCATAAATGGTCATGTGACCTGGACTGCCGGTTGAACGAATTTTTGTTCAATCAGCCCCTGGAGGCTGTATATGAAATGTGTTTACAATAATAACTGGCCCTTTGGCTTTCGAGGAAATGTCTGAAAATGTCAAAATATGAGAGACATGGGTCAAAGGTCAAAGAATGACCGTGACCTCTTGTACTCATAATTCTTCATGACCTCATTAAGACAACTGTATATACCAATTTTTAAGCCAAAATCTTCAAAACTTCACATGAAATCTTATGTTCTAGCATTTTCCAATATTTGACCTTGCCGTAAAAAAAGGTCAAGGTCAATTCAAGGTCATCATTTGAACAATCTTGGAAGATCTTGAGTACCTGATGCTACTTACGAAGTCTCAAGGTCATTGGCCAACTGGTTCTTAAGAAGAAGATTTTAAAAGGGTTTTACCATATAAGGGCATTTTGACCATGTCATTATACCAATTTTTAAGCAAAAATCTTCAAAACTGCCCATGAAATTTTATGTTTTAGCGTTTTCCAATATTTAATCTTGCCGTAAAAAAAGGTCAAAGTCAATCTAAGGTCATCATTGAGCAATCTTGGAAGGTCCTGAGTACCTGATGCTACTTACAAAGTCTCAAGGCCATTGGTCTACTGGTTTTTTAAGAAGACTTTTAAAGGTTTTTACCATATAAGGGCATTGTGGCCAAGTTGATCATGTGACCTGAAGCCAGTATGTATTCTCTCATCTTTAGTGGCGGGGGTTTGGGGCATAATATAGCAGTTAAGATATTAATTTGACCAAAGTTTTGTAGTTCTAGGTCATAAAATTGAATATAACCATCTTCTAAGCAAGTTTATATGTTCAGTCAACCATGAAAACTATGTCATTGTGAAATTCTGGTCACATCATCCAATTGTACTGGTCAAGGTTCTTCCTTGACATGAGTTCGATGATAACTGGTCAGTTTATTTAGCAATGATGCCAAGAAATATTGAAAATAGAGGACAAAAATATCAAAAAATGCTAAATGCCAAAGGAAGTCTTTTTTGACCACATACGTTCAAATTAAACCAAATAAAATATGTTCAAACTAAACCAAATAAAATGATATGGAAATACATTTTAGATGTTCTGTTAATCATTTTATCAAACACTGTCTGTCTGTTATACTCGTCTACCAAATGAGACCATTTTTACCAAACCAGTTTAAACCATGTTGAATTACCCCACCCACTTCTGTGGATCCATAGCTCAGTATCTAGGGCTTTCCGACCAAAGTCACATATGGTTCAATAAACTAGACACACTGGAGTATACCATCAGTCAAAAAATAAAACTTTGGTAGGATGCAGAAAACCCACCTTATTGATACCCCCCGCCTTTATGCATTTAAAAGCCTGACATTTGGCCATTTATATTAGCACATCTATAATACTAAATAAACGAAGTAACGCATAAACTGCAAAATTGGTGGCATTTTCAAGCGTAATTTCTGTACTGGTTCTTTCGCATATTGCTATCATTGATAATTTCGGTTAGCGTGTGTTTTAGTTTCACGTAGATTTAAAGAATTTGGGAATTAAATTCGTCTTTCATTTTAAATTCTCCCAAGTATTTTTCTAGAAAGTTCGACTATTGGGTCGATTTTTTTTGTCAACAATGGGTGCGTTCGAGTGAAATTATCGTGTACTCGAATACACGCGGTCCTACTAAAGACAGAAAAGGACTTACCCCACCGAAAAGAACTTTCGGGCACCGAAAAGGACTTTTATTTGCCGTTAAATGCCATATAAAACATATGCTTTAGAAATTTTAATATCATCATTTATATAAATCAGCGCTTTGATAATAATTTTGTGAATTGTAGTACCGTCAACCTAAAATTTCACAAAAATATTACAGCACCGAAAAGGACTCACCTTCTTGCCAGGTACCAAAGTACATGTATAATCTTTTCTAAAGCTCTAGCTTATACTCTGTCTTACAACCTGGGCTTGGTTGTTCAAATCCAGGATGTTGTTTATTAACAAAAATTAAAATTCCAAGTTTATGCCACAAATAGACTGATGCCGTGATGCCTAAAAAGCAATACCCTATGCCTCATTTACTGCTAACTGCAACAGAAACTTTGTAGGCAAACTTTAAAATTTATTGACACCAGTTGGAATGTTGATGCCATGGCAATTAAACATTTCTTTGTCTTATATATTTCCCTGCCCCTGAAGCTGTGATTTTTAATTTCTTTTCAATCTGTTTATTATACCGGGCAGTCCATTTGTAATATTTCTTTATATTACACTAATACCAATACAATACTATCTGGCTTGGCTCCCATAATGTACAATTTACTCTGAATGATAGGAAAAAGCGTTTGTCCCTTCAGTTTATAGCATTGTCTATTACAATGTACTCCTCATATGCAGTCATAAAGGAACTGCGTTTATAATGTCCACCATACCGAAAAGGACATCGAATTTCGAGCACCGAAAAGGGCAAATTTTACTTATTTTTTTGGAAAATTATGTGTAGAAATAAAATATTTAACCCTGTATATTTTTAAACGTTTTTATAGCATAAAATGGCATTTAAAAAGTCATTTTCGGTGCCCGAAAGTTCTTTTCGGTGGCAAAAGTCCTTTTCTGTCTTTAGTAGGACCCGAATACACGTTTTTAATTAATCCCGTCGTTTCGGTTCTGCGTCGGCGCGCTGCTTAGCAAGTCCAAATTTAGCAGGTTCTAATGCAAAAATCCGACCCATGAACGTACGTCATTCCCCATAAATAACGATATATTTTTGTATTTTTGCTCATATGTCTAAACGGATGAAGAACTAAATGGTCATAGTCCCGACGGCCCTGGCTCGAAACGACCCATTTTCTTCCAGAACGATAGTCAATACGAGTAGCCAATCGAACTCGCCCATTGAAGAATAAAGCTCAACGCACATGATGGTCTTTCGAAAAGTTGGACGGACACACGGCGCCAAGTGTGTGCGGCTATAGTTACGTACCGCTGAGCCACTTGGGGAACGTCGTTAGGAGAATTCAAACTGAACTGAACTTTCGAAAAGACAAAAATTAAAAATGTCTAAGGTTAACACACATGCGCCAGTTAAGAAAGGGCATTTTTTCCAGCGAAGCAGACAAATCAATTTCAATGATTCAACGAAGCCAAATAAGCCTTTAGTCTTCAGAGGGCTTGAATATTTCCCCCAAAACGTTCCAGGACCCAATTTTTCCAGAAAAAAAAATACCCAGGACAGGTCACATAACCAAGATGGCAAACATTTATTATGGTAAAAAAAAATAAAAAAATCCTCCCCCAGAACCACGCCGGGCCGCGTAGTGCAATCGGTAGGGCACCTGACTCATAAGTCAGAGGTCCTGGGTTCGAAACCCGGTCTGGCCACATACTTTCGTTTCTCCTTCCGCTGATTCAAGAAGGGCAGTTGTCAGTTACTGGCGAAAGTATGTGCACTTAGTACTGGTTAACCGCTTAGGAGGTCTAAGCCTGCCCAGGAATAGTGTGGTTAGGTTAACTGACCGTCCCGACATGACCTTAGCTGTTTACCGTGGACGTTAAGCATCAAATCAACCAATTCTCCCCCAGAACCACAATCCTATGATCTTGCAACTTAGCATGTCGCATCAAGGACTCAAAAGCTCAACAAAATTTATCTAAATGATGCCCCTGGAATGACCTTGATCTGTTTTACGGCAAGGTCAACTTTTGAGTCACTTAGGTTTTTCTATAGGAAAAGTGAAAAAAGTTGATTTTTTTAGAAACAATGCAGTCTGCTACCTGAAAGTTTGTAGATGCAGACAACTAATTAGGTAAATGAAGCTTTAGTGAGTATTCATGGTAAAGGTCATATCTTCACCTGGGCCTAAGGCCATTTACATTGAAAAATTAAAACTCGCTTTTTTATATAAACTTGACCATCATGAAATATTTCCGCGCTTGCGCGGGCTCTTTTCTAGTATTTACATAAATAATCATGTGACTTTCGGTTTATTGCATATGGGGTGCTGAATGGGGTACACTAAAAACCTGTGGTTTTTCGATATTACATGTATTAGCGATTCCGCTGACATATCAGCCCTCCAAACTGACATATATAATACTTTTGGTTCTTATCCACAGTCGAAAAGAGCTATTTTCGCTCAAACCATCTAGTAAGGAGAAATTTTATTTGAATTTTTACGAAACTTCAAAACAGTAGATTTTACAAGTGTTTATTAACACAATAATAAGCATATAAAGCGTTTGCTTTTGTGAAAATAATGAAACAAATGAACAGAAAGTCGATTAAAACCGAACGATATTGTTAAGCAAATGGATTTTTGGCGAAACGCTTTTGCACGCATGTGTTCTGGCAAGTGCGTCAAAAGGTCATCAACCTTCTTCTTTTATTAAGCAGTATTCACTATTTAAACAGTAATGAAAGCTTCATCATATCAAATATTAAACGCGTATGAAGTATTGCGTATTTATGGATGCTACACAGGTACAGATGTTTAAAATGTTAGACAAAATCAGTGAACCAAAGAATATAGGTCACAGGGACATACATGTAGTACCAAATGAGAAGTGACTTCCTATTCCAAGTCCGATGAAGATTCAATCAAGTGTTAGTTCGAAATAAAACATTAATTCAATGGATCATGAAATACAAGTCAGAATGACCTACAAATAGTATGACGTCATTTGCAATGTCTGACTGAACCATTGTCTTTAGTATGATGCATATATATAATGTTGAATATATAAGGAAAAGATCAGTGTACTTTTAAATATATGTCATAGTAACGTACAAATAGTATGAGGATTCTTTGCATCGTTTGACTGACCAACTATTTGTAATTATGTTGCGAATCCAAAAACTGCGTTGAGATATAAGTATATAAGTGAAAATTCTGGTCCATGCATGAAGTTCAAGGCCTCAGTATGCATGGATGCTTTGCGGTTCCTACATTTTAAGCATACCATTTGATCAAATATAAGCACTCCTACCCAAAAGATACCAAAGAGGTAAGGAAAAAGCTCAACCCCGTAACTTTTCATACAAAGTTAGTGGATCAAAGTTCAAGGTCATAGAATTTTACTATGCACCAGCTTCAGGCAGAGGGATACTTCGTCTGACCACGTCGCAACATTATAACATCAGAGGTTATATCACAGCATGATGATGGAGGACATTCAGTCTAACGCCTTACATACGCACATAACGCCACACATATACACATGTCCAGCGCTACGCCGCCTCCCGGACCCCCCCCCCCCCCTATACACACACACACGGAACCCTTGGTTGGGGCATTAGAAACACATACTACATAAATGAACACTTTGAAAAAGATGTGGTGTGTCGAATAATGCCTCTATTTTCTATCAATTACAAAATATAATGATGCGATGGGGTTGTTTGGCAGGACAGGGATCTCCACCTGTCAGACGGCCCGTTGTATCTGTTGAGTCCTCGTCTTTGCCTCTTCATGGTGTTGAAATTTGATTTATGTGTTTACCGTGATGATTCATTGACGAGTTAGAGGGTTATCATGCGAACCGAACAACCAACTAAATGTTTTGTACCACTTCAGTAACTGAGGGTGAGGTTGGGCCTGTAAAATCGATTTAAGCCCCCCAGTAATTCATTACTGACCGTTCCAAGGCGGTAGTTCTGTTGTGGTTCTCTGTTGCCTGTTTTTGGTGTCAGAGTTTCTGTGATGTTTTACCTTATGTATGTTCTTATTATTTTTGGTTCGGTTTGGGTTACTGAGTGGCCACCTTTTGGGAACAAGCTGCTCACTCGGTTGACCATATGTTCTCTGTATCTTGATTATTTGTAATCTTAGTTGTTTCCAACTATGGTTTGAGGGCTGGATTTGGATTTTGATTGTTTCAGTTCCTGGTCTTTGCATACTTTTTACTTTTAATATAAATTCAATAGTCCTAGTGTTGGATACATGAAAATTTACCCAAAAAGTTTATTTTTCGTTTACTCCTACCATCGTAGCGACTGTAATGTAGCCCGTTTATGATGAATATGTATTTGAGGAATAATGATGTATGAAAATTGAAGTGGTTATGAGGGTAGGATGAAGTGAAATTTGGATGCATAGTGGACGTAGGTAGTTCAAATTCTCATAGGCTCAATGTTAAATGTTGCAGACAGTACATGTATTCAACCGCAAAAGTAACCTAAAAGGCACTAAAATACGGGAAAATGAAACCGTACAGAATAAACTAGAAACGTATAGCTAACATTTCTGCATGTTGTTGCGGTTGTCTGCCTACCTTCGAAAATCAGCCTTTTCAGTGGGCACATTGCAATAGTAAAGGGTAACTCGTCCTTTCATTATTTAACTGGCCCCAAAATCTGCACTCGTTTGCAATATTTAGGCGCGTTATGCGAAATAAAGCCACAGACCGACTTCAAACTTTTAAAAGATGATTTGATATTGTAAGACAAATGTTTCCTCAGAAAATTGTATATATGAAGTGATTCATCTGTATGTAAACTGTACTAAAAACCCGAGGAACACGTGCTTATTCCTGGCCGATTCGGTTGAATGATTTCAAATTCTTGATACTGACATAATCAGGTATAGAAGAATATACATGCTGTGAAATTTTGGTGGACGCAGCTGCATTCATTTTTGAGATATTCAAAAATATAGGATGGTGATTTTTAAATCCTTTCAGTATTATATAAATGTTATTATAATTTTCTTTTTATTAGAGCATATCTCTGTCATCGTCACGAAACATGGCTATATTGGGGATTTCGATTATCCTTGGTCTAATGATCCCCACATATGTCAATAAAACGAAAGAGCCATTCAATTCAGGTACGACTTTGTTTCATTCTACATTAGATAACAAGTGAAAGTGAGAGTTTAGTTGCATGTTATCCCTCGTTTGAAATACCGCCCGATATACCGTAATGTAACGTCATTAGATAAGATTCTAATGCACTTACAAATAATAACGCGACGTCTACTTAGATAACATCAAATTTTTGCGACAGTACTGGCAGCCTACTAGTGGATGCCGTTTTTGTTACACCTTTTTTATCTTGTAACCGACATATCGTGTTTAGTGATTCTATATTTTGATCAAATAAAGTTGGGGTTCTTGTCGCTATAATACTGATTTATTTTTTGAAATAGACTACAACATGTACCTGTGAAAGACCCTCAAACTAGGTAACTAACAAGCATTAAAATACGAACGTAGCGTACCAATGTTGGCCATCAAGATTTATCTGCGTTGAATAATGCATTTTCCAAAAACATGTTGTGGGTTTAAACTTTGATGATATGTCGTTGATAGTCTGTGGTCTTTATCACATTTTAACAGCTTTATGGAATTCGGCAGATGCGGAATATAAGTAACAGAAACAGTTATCAGAAACGGACTTTAAAACTGTGATGCAGTCATTTCGTAGGCACACGCTACATATTACGTCAAAAACAAACATAAATAATAGTCACACATGTGCTGTGATTTACAAGAATTTAGATGCTTTTTTGCAAGCTGGTTGCAGGTTATACCTTTTTCGTGATAGGTAAACATTAATACAGCAATTTGTACATGTTTATTTCTGTATTTATTTATGTGCGCGACAAGGGTTGTAGTCCCCAGGAAATGCATTGGTGCTGGCATGAGGGTAGCTTCGGGAAATTGTTTTCGGTTTTGCCTCCCAGACTGAGAATTTTACCAATCTTTTTTTTTTTTTGTAGATGTTCGTTTTGCTTCCTTTTACAAAATGGCCGAATCTAAGACACAACAAATACGTAAATGCGAGTGCCGCCACTATATTCTGCGATATACTGTCGCAAACCCGACGTCATTAAGAAACGTCGCTTCTAATTGGCTGACGTGTGGTTTTACGCTGCTGAAAACGATAGCTGTAGGATTTGAATGGCGAAATATGATAAAGAGATCAGGATCGGGATAACTGTCATATCGGGAGGTATTTCGTCGATTTTATGGTCGCAAATTGCGTAGTCATGGCTCCGCTAGGTGTCGCCATAAAATGAAATTTCCGACCATAAAACCAATAATTCACCTCCCCAATTGACAATTTTGAGTACAGTTATCCCGTAATTAACATACTGCCAAATATGGCGCGTCACGTTACCTGGAAGGCAATGACAGCTCTGTTTCGGTGCGTAACGTAACGTCGCAGTTCCTGACATAATCTGTAAAATGTGAAACAAGTTAATCCCTGAAAGTTGGTTGTTTAACAAACAGACCCATAAAGGAGTGGTCATTTGATTTGAGATTTATGCATCCGGCCGAAGGCTTGTTTCAAAATTTTCCTGTTAAATGACCACTCGTATAAGAGCCACTATATCAAGATATATGTACCTCTATCTGGATCCGTCCAAGAGGGTAAACGAACGTATATTCATCTTGTGTAATATGCGATATACCATTGAACATACTTATTAGAGTGTTCCTAAATTTGACTTCAAAACACCAATTTTCATGGTTCCATTTTATGAAATATGCGCTTTACTACCATAGAAACTTGATCTGACCTAGAGTATATAAAGGGTACTTGACTTCTTCAGTGTAAGAACGATTTTTATTTCACCAAATTAAAAACAAAAGCAATATTTTACGAGTGGCAACGCCACGAGTGAAAATACCACATTTGGTGTTCATGGGTGAAATAAGGTCAATCTTACACTGAAATAGACAAATTTCTGTTCTTATTTTGCTTTGAAATTGCAAAAACTGATTTTATTCGAATGCGTCAGCCATCAGGACAGAGACTCGACATTTTTCCTAGCCGTTTGTGTCAAATTTGATGCTTCCAGTGTATTTACTGGGTATGATACTGGTGTGAGATATGTGTTTGCAACTGAAAAAATAGCTTGAAGTTTCATTTTGATAATCAAATCTCAAAACATACGCTGAAAGAATACCTGCAGTAGACTTAAGCAGCCTGACGTCCCATGTATCAACAATTTAATGTTGGTGCCTTTAGTGTCGTCAGAAACGTCGTTATGATGTACAAACTTGTGTGACGTAATTTATGTCAAACCGGATAATGTTTAGCCAATTAATCAACAAGTAAAAGAGATTATTTTAAGAAAATCCTACTTTTGAAACTGTGAAATCTAAAGTGATCATTTCACCGTTTGAAACAGTGGAATTATCAGTTTCGATTTCACCGAGAACTTCTTATAATTCATTGAAAAGTATAATAGTACGGGGTCCAACTTCGCTAGCTAGCTTAAATAATGTGCATGTAGTACTCAGCGTATAACAGTAATATTTCAGTTTATTCACGTTTCTAAAACCCTGAAGTTTAAGATTTGACATGTTGCCAAGGCTGAAATCGGGGCAGTAGTGTATGCTGCTGGGTTAAAGTATGACGTCATATTTTGTTTTATCCTAACATTTCTTGTAGACAGTACGATTTTATTGGCTTCTGAAATCGTAAGTGTATCAGCAAGGAAAAAAACTATCGTTGGTATGTAAAGACAATTGTATTGAAATTACTTTAAATTATGTTTCATTTTCTTAGGTTGTTCAATGGTGATTTTATGGCGCCATAGGTAAACAAGCTATATTAACATAGGTTTTACTTTTTATATGGGGGTTAGTGTCAAATTTTATATCTTTTAAAATATTTATCAAATATATATATAACTTTTGTATAAAATAACAGTAACGTTTCGCTCATTTAAAATTGGCAAAAATAATGATCTTTATTGATTTGGGGTGTCATGAGAGGTCAAAAATTGGAGCAATATGATTTTATAGCTTGTTTTGGCTTTGAGCCCCTTTGGGACTCAATTCATATTTAATTCTGGGTAAAATATCGCAGATTGTTTATCTTAGTTGTATTCACGATAATTTATAACATTTATTTAAGAGCTTTATCTGCCCTCCGGAGCAGCATTTAAGGACTTTGTTGTTGCCCGGTACAAACGTACTTAATGTTTATTTTTTTCTGATAGTAATTCCGTAATATTTGGCGATAACACTTTTTCGGACTTTAAAATATACCCCAATTTGTTGTGTGTCTGGTATTTCCAGGGGTTTAAATACTACAGACAATGCCACTTTATGATTCTGATGGTCATACAAGGTACCATTTAACATGTATTAACCCTTTTTAAATAACCGTCACAATTTGTTTGAGGCTGGCTAACATACTAAAGACTGTTGATGGTAACTAAAATTTTGCTATATTTACTCATTTGCATCATTTTGTGTGTTTATCAATGTAATACATTTCCTTGTTGATTAAGACGGTCATTGGTTTACGTCATTCTCGTAATCTGAGTCCTCATCTGAGCTAGATGGATTTTCGACAGCACTATGTTCAAATGGGTTTTTACAGGAGTCCTCTCCTCACATGGGCATTCAGTGGTACAGGGTAATTCAGCAGCCTTGCATGAGCATCGCCCGGAACACAAAGAAACCGAACAATGACACTTGACTAATTCAAGTACCGAATCTGGCATTGGCGGCTTGGTTGAGAGTACGGGTTGCAATGTGCCATCAGTGCTCTTCTCCCAGCCTTTACCTTCCGGACCTACGAATGTAGGTTAACGGTTGAGCGCTTCTCGCCAAATACGAACCTGACAATCAGCCCGACAGACATGCTATGACAGAGTAGTTCGTTTTGGTGGCAGTGCCTCATACTCTATGCCTCTTGTAGCAATCAGTTTGTACCTGAGCGCATTACAAGAGAGGTTTGTCGGTGAGCCGTGGTATATTGATGCTACGTAATTGCCGAGGAGATCCATGATTGAGTCAAGTGGTACAGTGCCAAGCTTTGCAATATCGCCATAAAGCGTAACATTCGACACCAACAATCTTCATGGTTTCAACTTACCTTGACAAACAAAAGCACTCGTTGTGTCGCAGCCAGTTAATGCATAGAATGCTGGTAACGCTCGGCACAGCACTGGGTCTCTGATATTCCGGACAATGATATGCGAAAAAGAAACATCCGGCCACCTCTAGACAGTTTGAACCAGAGTTCGCCTCCAATTTGGTCGGCGAAATGCACCATCACAATAAGAACATCGGTATCTGGTGAAATGATAAGTAAACTTTGAAATCCTGCTTTGACTGCAGCGGCTGCATGAAATATCATGCGCACTTCAGCTTCCCCGTGCATGCAGCTCAAAGTAGTAACTTCAGCTACTCAATCTGTTTCAACATGCAAAGTCCTAGCAGGATCCGACGTACCGTCTGCAGTAACAAACTGTTTGCCACGCTTTAGTTTTGAAGAGACTGATTGTACCCAATGCTCCCCTAAAAACTTGATCAGTCTTCTTTTGTTTTCTGTTTCGGACATGAAACGTTCCCATTTTATCGTTATTTGTGTTTGGAGACCTGATATTTGCTGTTTTACACCAGTTCCTATGCCTCTGCGACTACGCTCAGCAGATTTTATTGATGCATCCGCCCTATCATATCGATCAAAGACCGCATCGGTTCTTTGGCAACCGCGCATTTCAAAGTTATTTAAAATGATTGCTGACAATTTATCAGCTAAATTTCCAAATGTTTTGCAACCTCTGTATTTGCATATTTGGAACACGACCATACAGTCCACAATACAGCATGTAGGTAAGTCCTCAGACAGAACAGTGATGCGCGTATCATGCATGACACTTTTGTTACGTTTGGCAAGACAACCATCAGATTTTGCGATAGACCAAGGTATCACTGACAATTCGTGCTCAAACAGTTCAGGTAAACTAACACGCCTTTTTTTTAGATATAACGATCAAACGCCCGAACAGACTGCGTTCAGCTGATAAAGTTATCGACTTTTCTTTCAGAGGTATGGTTGCCGCCTTTTTTAAAGATGAAAATGTTTTGGGTTTTTTGTTTTGATATTGGCTGCAAAACTGTCAGCTCTTGATCATTAAAACGTGTAGTAACAAACTGTTCAACGAGGTCGTTGCCAATTTTCGGCGCCTGTAGAAGACTATTTGTTACATCTGCCGTAGCAACTACTCCGGTTATTAAATTTTGAAGCTGATCACCTACTACTTTAAACGGATTTCCGAAAGAAACGATGTGACTAGTCAGCTTTTCAACGTCAGTTTCGTCCCGTTTGATTCGTATTCTCCCTTCCTGTCTAGTCAACTAGTCATTTTGTGAACCAGCAAGCCCGCATAACTCTTTTGTCACTTCTGTGATCTTTGCACGATCAGATGCAGTCTGGTGCCATTTATCTATTGCTTCTTTATTCTGAGTCAGCCCTACTAGACCACCTGAAGTTTTCGAACGTCTGTTTAGTAACTGCTCAAGCGTAAGTTCGGTCCATACTTGGTTAAAAGGTTTATCCTATCCTTTTACAGGGAAATTTCCTGCTACAAACTCTTGATGAACTTCTGGAGCTGTTTCAGATAGCCGATGCATGTCTGCAAGATATACTGGAACCCAACGTGCATAATTCGTGTGGTCATATGCATAAAAATATAATAGCATTTCAGCAAGGGATGATAAATGAAGCCACGCTTGGCGTGAATAAATCGTAGCATGATGTCCTCCATCTCAATGTATAGGCTCCAAACCACAAACATGGCCTTATCCTGATTGTATTGTTCAATTCCAACATAAGTTCAACAACCTCGGTTATTGAAATTTTTCAATCTATGAACTGATTCAGTGACGGCTGTTTTGGTTTCAAACGCGCTAAGTACTGCCTCGGTGGCCATTTCAATAGCACCTTCATCCACAATCGTTGTGGTACATGTATTTTCACAATACCAGTCACTCGTAGCAAGCCAGCGGAGCCTAAAAAGGGCTTCCAATGCTATTTTATGAGCTCGCACACCACGATTGTAATGTTTCCCCTTAAATATTTGGTCCACAGAGTTTCCAGCAAATACACCTGAGTCTACAAGGGCATCATCTAATCCACTGTCTCGAAATCTGTTTCCTATAACAGCAAGAAACACCATAGCCGTATGGAATCCACCAAGGCGGAGAATCAGATACTTCAAGCGGTCTGGCATTCTCCACTGAATTTCCTTGGATTTGCAATATAATGCACCGTCAAAGGTAACAACAGAATGAGTGTCCGTATTTAGACATCATCTTATCTACAGTGTCCAGTACTGTATATATAGTAGACATATCGGACACCTGAGCTGGTATCATTTGACAGTAGCCTACTACTGCAGATTTCTCGCTAACAAACGTGTTATATGCGGACCAACTTGGTGTAACTTGTTCAGGGTTCTCAATATCTACTTCAAACAGTTTAACTGGACGAAGGTGACATAAAAGCCATGCTTGATCCAACAATACTTCAGTCATTATTTCATCGCAAACTGGATCCAGAAACCACTCGGGTTTACGAGAAACTGCACTGAATGTATGGATATGTGGCCTATAATCAGCCATGTGTGCTAAGGATCTTTTACGGATTCGCTTTGGAAGGACATTTGATTTAAAAGACTGAACATCGTTTTCATTTAAACATCCCTGATGCAGAACTAACTTGGTTGCATGGGTTGCCATTTTGCCATCAATTGTTTCCTCTTGGAAATCAATATTGTCAGCCGCGGCCTGAATAAAAGAACCAGGGAAAATATTGCTTGGTAAGACAATACCATCTTCAGTCCGTTTATTGATACAGTCCACTGCAAGACTTGTTTCAAACCTCTGCACTGTTGGATATGATGCGCAGTGACCAAATCTGTTCATAACAGATACCATCTGTTTGGATCCAGTAAGATGCTTTATCATCATTGCTAGTCCTAGCTAGCTGTTCATAACAGATACCATCTGTTTGGAGCCAGGAAGATGCTTTATCGTCATTGCTTGCGAGGTGCCGTATCGAGTGGTTAGAGTGGCTCGGCTATTAAGCAGAAAGTCACCGGAAGGTCGTGAGTTCGCGGCTCACCGTCGCCATCCGATGACTGGAAAACTCTCTCTGTCGACCCAGCAGTAAATGGGTACCTTTTTCGAATCAGGGAAGGATAAGGCAGCGAGAGGAGAGGGATGGGCTCCGCCTTTCATCAGCTGTGCCCAAGATACAGTGGGTCTCTAACCCCCATTGCCCCTACCGCTATTAGGCTGTGGGAAACCTTTACCTATTTAGTCCTAAGTGTTTCGGTGTTGGTTTTCGACCATTTGACAGCAACCATACTAGGTCCTGGCCAATACTGAGTATAGCGCTATGATAATTTTCGCTAATGTTTTCAGCCCATGAAATATCAAGTGGGCCATCTCCCAGAGCGGTTCCTTTAAAAAGCCATTTGAGGAACATATAAATGCTGTCAGGAATCAACTTTTCGGCTACCGTCTTATTGATATAGGTGCTAACGGATATTTCAACGCCTTCGAAATTCTTAAGGTCATTTCGCAAAATAATAGCAGCTGCAAATATACTTTCAGCATTCATTTGATTGGAGTCATCTTTTGAGTCGTCTTCTTCGGGAAAAAAATCTATAATGTCTTGTTTGAATTCCGAAGTTATTGCTGTTTCAGTAGCAATATTAGCCATAAAGAGTGAGGGCCTTTGTCGGGTTTTGCTGCTTTTGAAGATTTACTCGATCACCATAGTGATTAGCTAGACAATCTTTAAGTCTATGGCTTGGATAATCTGAGTCATGAACCCCCAAAGCTTTCAGATAACTTCGGTATTTGAGGAGCATTTTGACATGTCATAAACTGCGCTTCTGAAGAACACTTTATAATCAATTAAGTTTTCAATCTGCTAAATGCCATATCATGAATATTTCAAAAGGTGTCAGATTTCAGAGGTTCGGCGGTGATGTTACGTTTAGACGGATACATTTGGTAACATTTACGATGGTACTGAGCTTCTTTAGCACCCAGGTCAACACCTGAAATACGATCTTTGAGCATGCAGTCTCTTCTGTCAGTCAGCTGCATTTAGCAGAGTGTCTTGAACAGACTTTAGTGACGTTACTCAACTCATATATGCCTTTTGAGATTTTACTTGGCATGATATACCGCTAAACAGGCACGTAGACTGCCAGTCAAATGTTTCATTGAATGATGCTCTAACTGACGCTTTACCGCTTTCTGCATCAGATTGAGGGGGTTTGCATCCTTGACACTAGACAACAAACGATCCAGTTTGTTCTTGTTTGTGAATTCTTGATAGCATCGTCTGTGCCATTTTTAGCTACACTTGTCCGTGAAATAGATACTTGTTTTTGTTGACAAAGATGGTCGTGTGAATAATATTTAAGGCGAAGCTTGCAAACTTCAAGCACACGATTTATCCCTACAGATGTCCCTAAAATCAGAGGGTCGTGGATCTAATCTTTGTGACAAACATGCATGAATCAAATTTCAAAGACGTTCCCGTCTCTTACTCTTACTCCGTTTCTAAACCGTCCGATGAGTCCATAGTTACTTTTCTATGACAATCGGAACAGATCCACAAAGCTACTGTTAACAAACTATCTACAGGAAATAATTTACAAATCTTACTTTGCTATGAAGCTAAATGACTAACAACGTCTTCCTAACGTTAAGACAAAAGTAACTATGTTAATACATGTAAATATAAATCAGATTCAGAACTGTTTCGAAAATGCAATAAATCTAGTCAAGAAAGATCAGTAGTCAGGCCGAGTGACTATCCTTTTATTACCGGACTTTGATAATACTTTGAATATATACAATATGCAATTTGATGTATGGGATACAACTAAGTTCACGACTGAACTCAACACCTAGCCCGATCGTTCATCCAGTGCCATTTAACTCCAGTGCGATCTGTACACCTTCCAGAGGACTAAAGCCCCGTCCTCCTTGGCTCGGCTTCCACGCGCTGGTACAATCTGTCAATTCAGATGCGGCGACTTGATCTAGATGGGGCTGATCAAGTAGAATTTGGGAGACTGCTTCTAATAACAGTTGGCACTGAACCCCATGCTGAATTTCACAGCAGTGACTTAAACCAATGTACCCTGGTATTGCATAAAAGCCCTTTATCAAACATGAACTTATGTTTTAAGGATTAAACTATGGGTATAACTGGGCTAAGAAACAGGTAACCTGGCCGTCTGCAGGGAGAAAATACCAGTCATAATTTATTTAGCTGCATGTCATGATGAATTTTTATATCATGGTTCAAGCACAAACACGTTGTATATTTTTTTTTTTGTTTAATACTATACCTTGCAACTGTAAAACAAAATAATGGCGCATTTTATAAGTGAATGCATTCTAACATTGTTTTTCATAGAAAATTCCAGCAAGGTTTGAACCTTTTGAAATCATACATAAACTTTGCAAATACTGAAAATATGCTGCTAAAAATCTTTCTTCTATAAGTGTAGTTATTTTCCCTCGCCAAAGGCGGAGGGATATAGTTATCTCCATGTCCGTCCGTCCGTCTGGCTGGCTGGCTGTCCATCCTACCAGCCGTCAGTCCTTCCGTCCGGAGCCATAACTAGGTAAGCACTGGACGGAATCTCATGAAACTTGAAATAAGTATATATCACTATAACGCGCTGATGCACGTGAAGTTTCGTTAGACTGGCTTTAGTGGTGCATGAGTTATTGCCCTTTAATGGACTTAAAATTAATAAAATGAGTGATAACTAAGTAACCGATTATCAAAACTTCATGAAACTTAAACTGAATATGTAATGTATCACTATAACGCGCTGATGCATGTGAAGTTTCGTCAGACTGGCTTCAGTAGTGCATGGGTTATTGCCCTTTAATGGACTTAAAATTGATAAAATGAGTCATAACTAAGTAACCGATTATCAAAACTTCATGAAACTTAAACTGATTATGTATCACCATAACGCGGTTATGCACATAAAGTTTCGTTAGAAGGGCATCAGTAGGGTATGAGTTATTGCCCTTGAATCAATTTAAGGTTGACAAATTCTGTCATAACTAATGATCATATATACAAGTCTATGAAACTGACACTAAATATGTATCACAATATCACACTGGTGCATCTTATGTTTTGTCGGAATTGCTTCAGTAAGCAATGAGTTTTTGCCCTTGAATTGGTTTAAAATCACCAATTGAGTCATAACTAAGTAATCAATGAATTGACGTTTATGAAACTTAAAATAATTATGTATTGTCATGACACAGCAGAGCACATTAATTTTTGTTATTATCGCTCCAATAGTGCATGATTTAATGGCCTTGAATTATTTTAAAATCCACAAATTAGCCATAACTAAGATTACGGTGAACAAAATTTCTTACAAATGAATTAAAAATAAACCATTATAGTGCAGAGATGTGAGACAAGTGTTTAAGAACAGCTTCAGCTCATGCCTTACTTATCCCAGAGTTATTGCCATTGATTTTATTAACAATCCACAAGTTCGGCCATAACTAAGTAACCAGTGAACGAAAATTTATGTAAATTAAAAGAAACCATAAATAAATAAATCAGGGCCATTCGGCGGGGGGTATAAATTCGCCGAATTTACTTGTTACATCTTGTATTGCTGTATTTGGATCAATAGCTTTAATGAGATACGAGCTCGTTAATGAAAGGGGCACTACATAAACGGGGGCAATAACGACCTCACACTAACCATACCCACTGTATCGATATACTTTGAATTATCATTTGTGTTGAACACCATTACTGATTAGACGAAATACAAATAAAGTTTTTCTGTACAAGTTACATATTAGATATATTTGACAAAAACAAATTACCTTCCGATTTTAAGCAACTTCGAGGTCTTGACAAATTATCTGCCTTGTGTTCTTGTGCCGCATTTTCAGGCTTGGCAACAAACCAAATTGTGTACCCCAAGTATAGTATTTTATGATAAAATCAAAATATTGCTGATAAACGCTGAGTACTACGTTGACAATTTTTCATTCGCTTGGACCCCGGCCAGCCTATATTACCAGGAGGAGCTGGGCCATCGCTTTAAAGACTATAATTTGTATTTTGAACCAGCAAATTAATGTTTTCAAATCCAAGTGATTTTCATCTGAAATGAATACCCCTTTCAGTACATGAATCTATGACAATGCCAGGGAAGTTTCGTTTACCAATTAAGGCTACAATGTACCTGGCCTGGACAACTCATAAAGGCAACATACGGTCAAGGATCAAAAGTAATTAAAAAAAAGAAAAAATGATTTTCCCAAAGACTTCAGTGTATTTTCACGTTTACTGGAAATTATAGTTGGCACTTCTGTTGAAAGAACTACAATTATTTTGGTATATTTTGGTACTGGTAGAAAGCTAAATGAATATGCGTGCAATATATTTTTTATTTCAGTCGTTTAACTTTAGCAGCAAGGCTTTAACTTCTACATTTGAGATTTTGGTCCATTTCTTCGCGACGTCGCCGTTAACTCCTATGGAAACTTATTGATTTCAAAATTTACGCTAAAGGACCTCTGACAGTATCAATGCATATTTGCCCATTTTTCGACAAATTACCGCACCTTCCTCGGGCAGCAAAAGTTGAAATATTTGGCATTAATATGTAGCCTTGTGTACTATAAAGACATTTTAAAAGTGATTTTGCAAAATTATCATGCCTCTAGACTAACATAGACCAATTTTATCAAGAGGGGTATGTGAATTTTTCAGTCTCTGAAAATAAGTCCATTTATTTGGTTTTCTAAGATATCAAAATCTTTATTGATAACTATGCTAAAACTGACGTACACACTACTGTTACTGATATTATGCAATATTTTTTCAGTACTAAGGACTTTAGCCTATTTTTAGATATAAAGGGTGTAAGTACCCCACCCACTTTTTCAGTTTTTCAGCTGTAGACTATCTTTTCCCCCCGTGCCTCAGCAAGCCACTCACATATAATGTGTATTATAATAGTACACACATACATGCAAAGTGGCTAGCTGAGGCACGGGGGGAAAAGTATCTTTAAAAAACTTTTCCTGTTTCCATTACGTTTAATTACAAAAATTGGCTTTTTCCACCAAAAATTGAAGTCTATGTGCAAAATAATCAGAAATTAAATTCATGGCCAGTTAGGGGAAATTGAGAGCAACAAATTTCAAGAGAAATTCTTGGGTATATCAAAAATTTAATTTTGACTATTTTTATAGGCAAATTAACATTACAACCGTCAGAGGTCCTTTGACTACTTGTATCGTCACACTGAGAATAAAGTTCTGAAAATAATGTTAATTGCATTGTTTATTTAGCTTTTCAATCATAGTAATTTTTGTATGCTTGGCTCGAAGTTCTGGAACAATGTTTATTGCATTGTTTATTTAGCTTTTCAATCATAGTAATTATTGTAAGCTTGGCTTGAAGTTCTGAAACAATGTTTATTGCATTGTTTATTTAGCTTTTCAATCATAGTAATTATTGCATGTTTATTGCATTGTTTATTTAGCTTTTCAATCATAGTAATTATTGCATGCTTGGCTTAAAGTTCTGAAACAATGTTTATTGCATTGTTTATTTAGCTTTTCAATCATAGTAATTTTTGTATGCTTGGCTTGGAGAACTGCCAAACTTAATGTTCTTGTAAATATGAAAATACAGTAAAATCTATGGGAAAGTATTTTTGTGGAAATACATCTGACCTATGACTGTAGATCTACTAAAGCAGTATATTATTCACCAGCTCCTTGAAAAAAAGGGCTGAGCCTACAAACTTTCAGCACACAGTCAAGATTTTTATGTACACGTGTAACGTGGGCTGACCTGCAAACAAACCCCGTCACCCACCAAGGGCGGTTTATTTGCTTATATACCCCAACATTTACTCGATCACAAACTACCGAGTTTGTAATTTGCATATGTATTTATATCCGTGACCTTATACCGTCACATTACTTTCCCCTCCGAGAAGTCTCGTCCCGAGACTTGGCCTGGGAATTACATGGGTAAGGCAACTCCGGTCTGGCAGTTGTCATTATCCCACCGCTGCCACCAAATGTAACGTGGGCCGACCTGCAAACAAACCCCGTCAGTGGAAAAGCATGCTCACCCACCAAGGGCGGTTTATTTGCTTATATACCCCAACATTTACTCGATCACAAACTACCGAGTTTGTAATTTGCATATGTATTTATATCCGTGACCTTATACCGTCACACATGTATTTGCAGGTAACGAGTCTTTTGACAAGGTAATAGGAATGATCCTGGGCAATCCTATGTTTCCGGGCTCTATTATAGCTCTCTTCCTCGACAATACTGTCCCAGGTAAGTAGACAAGGTGAAAATGTTCAACAAACCCAGATTTTTCGTAGAAGTAGGATTGTATTGCAGATTATGCCCTTTTTACTGACAATGATGGAATATTGCCTCCACGTTTTATTAATACAATTCTCCATTGTGTCATTCAGCGCTATATTACGGAAAAACAACGAAGTGGGGTGTGGTATTTATTTCTTACGTGATATTACACCAGTTCATCGTTCCGCCGCTGTTCTTAACTGTTTGAAGAAGCTGCATCTTGACATTCACCTTCACCCTCCCTTTATTCTTGAACTTGCTCAATGTGATATATGGTTGAATCCTCATATCAAATCTTACATGTCTGCGTGGCCGTTGTTTCAAGTCACATGGTGTAATGGGCAGTGCTTTTTATCAGTGTTTGAAAAGTAGTACCAAGGAAGCGTTCAAACGGCATTTTCGGACTAGCTGATCTGCCTATAAAAAGTGTGGCAGAGTGCATGGAAAATACTTTGAAGGTTTGCAATAGACATTTTTGATGAGGGAAGTTTGCTTTACATTCCCCACTGCCAGTACCGCCACTACTTCTCAAATATCCCCATGTAACTTACAAAACTGGCCCCAAGGTGTCACACTATTAGGCCATCTTTATATAGATAAGTCAAGTGATCGTATAGTTTTCTAAGTTTATTAAAGTTAAGATTTCCGCAACTACTAACTACCCAGGTTCATAATAAGTCAAATTCATTGTTGCTTTCTGTAAATTCCTAGTTACAGACAAACCCAATCAAAATCCCAAAATCCTAATCCCAAATCTCCCGAGCGCGATGCGCCCCTGCATTATATACTCAAAGGTCATGCACTTTATTATCATAAAGTTCATAGAGCAATTTCCATGGTGATATTGCTTACGTATTACATGTTATCTCTATGCCTAAAGTGTTATTGCCAAATGTTGCATTAAGCATATATTGCTGCATCAGCATGGTACTGGTATCTTGAATGGTATCTCCTACTTGAGTGATAAATGTTCACATAAAAGATATAATGTGTCCAGGTAACTTTTAATTCAGGAGAAAGTCTGGCAAGTGTCCATACAGGTAAGCAAAATAAATGAGAGTTTTCCAGAATTTATTCACAGGTTATCTTAAGTATTGATAACGCTGCATCTGGCCTCTGACGTAAGCATAAGAAAGTTCCCAGAGTTTCTTACAGTTTCATTGAAAAAGTTACAGCTAATATTTCCTCGAGTTTACTAAACCACACTATATACATGTCCTCTATATATGACACACTGATTAAATACGGTTACATAGGTCCACACTGGTAAACTATATTCTAAATGTCACTCTTTATTTACAAGTCACCAACTCTGTAGTCTCAAGTCCCTTCGAAATGCCAGCTCGAGGCATCTTCAAAAGTTCTTCGTGTCACTATGACATAATTATGTCAATCTACGTAATCCAACGACGGTATCCTATTCCCCTCGTCGTTACCTCATGTCGGGAGTGATGGAAATTTAACCATCTTCGACCAAAATGTAGGTCCTCTGATCTCTGTCAGCTCCCTAACCTTCAGAAAGGCTTCCTTGGATTGGCCTTCACTGGAAAAACTCAACACAACAAAAACATGAGCAAAACATAGAGGCTTGGCAACATCATATGCACACATTGCATATGTATCAACAAAATGCAAATCCATAACAACATTAGAAGTCGAAAAATTTCAATACTGCCCAACAATGTACCAAACGTAAGAAGTGCCAACAACCTCAAAAGTACATCACAACACAAAGTCAAAATCAAGTACAGATCAACCTTGACCTAGCTCTCCTTGTTTTGCCCATTCAGGTTAAAGTAACCTTTCTCAAAATTTCAAACTCATACAACACAATTATACCCTTGGCATATAGCCAACCCATAAGGTACCATATGCATTAATTGATGCTGCGAACCAAACGCACCAGCTGCTCAAAGCTGACATCAACATAATGGTCATTATACCGCATTTCATGATGCATACTCAATGCACCATGCAACTCTTAAGTGCTAGTCCATATTGGTGCAGGAAAAAACATCCTAAAGTAAGCTTAACCTTTGACAAAAGTCAACACCAACCTAACAGGAACGAGTTGAAGATAATTCTTTGTAATCATTCAAACACACCTAACAACGAAAATTGCAGAGAACGCATCTTATGTATGAAGCAGTGACTCAAAGCTTCACACAATCATGTATCTCTACACAGCGAAATAAAGTTAGGTCACAAACACAATGTACATTCATACCGAAATACCAAGTTTCTATGAACCCAATAATTGCATATTGCCATCCTAAGTCTTAGAAAGCTGCTCTGTATTTTTGGCAAAATATGAACCTAATCACAACAGTTACTCTAGAAAAAAAAATAGTTCCCAAGATTTTCTAGAAGCGCCTTGGACCATAGCCAATAGTCCATAAACCATGCCGAATAAATTAACTGAATTCAAAAGAAGACGCAAAAACATACCCAAGGTCAAATCAAACCAAGTTATATCTTCAATAAAAAAATCCTCAAATTAATTTGTCTCCCTTAACAATAGCCTAGGTACAGAAACACCTTATAAATGAGAAGCTGTAATTTAACTAATATGCAAATCAAAATATGCACTGATACGTTCCATCTGAACATGCAAGGACATTTAACACATGTTGTCAACCTCCAGTTTTGACATGCATGATGTGCATAAGTAAAACCAGTAGACGGCCTTACCTTGGATTGCTTCCAGGTCTTTGCTGACATCATATGACATCGAAAGTCCTTCACTAAATTGTCCAATAAAGTTCAGTGTCCTCACAACTGTCCATAGAAAAGTCCAAAGCATTGTCATCACAAATGTCCAAGTTAAAGTGTCCCAAGTAAGAATAAATCCAGATATCCTAGGTCACGGCAACCAAACGAAAGATGGCTGTCACACTATTAGGCCATCTTTATATAGATAAGTCAAGTGATCGTATAGTTTTCTAAGTTTATTAAAGTTAAGATTTCCGCAACTACTAACTACCCAGGTTCATAATAAGTCAAATTCATTGTTGCTTTCTGTAAATTCCTAGTTACAGACAAACCCAATCAAAATCCCAAAATCCTAATCCCAAATCTCCCGAGCGCGATGCGCCCCTGCATTATATACTCAAAGGTCATGCACTTTATTATCATAAAGTTCATAGAGCAATTTCCATGGTGATATTGCTTACGTATTACATGTTATCTCTATGCCTAAAGTGTTATTGCCAAATAAGTTCACGGCATATACCTGAATCGCTATTTCTTGGAAATTGTACACTGGCGCTCACGTATTTGTACACATTCAAAACGCGTCAGGGATGCAGTTGATGCGCGCGGGATACGCGGTAATTGTAGACGCGAATATTTTAGTAGCCAATGAAAATTCGTTCTCAGTTTTGCGTATACCGCGAAGCGACGCGTGCAACGCGCATTTTATGCAAATTTCATGGACCCAATCAAAACTGCGCACATGATACGGGTAGTGACGTAGTCCTTTGCGTCTCAACGCGTGCGTACGGGAACCAATCAAAATCGCGTGTTGAATGCGCATTTTAGTGAGGTCAACTTTAAGTAAATCACGTGAAAGAAAGAGCCATTAGTCTACGTCAAGCTTGATGTCGAATGCTCATTTGGTCTTACTTGAACCATAACGGGAAAGAAAGAAAAAAAAAGAAGCCTAGAAACTCGACCGGCAACTCAAAACTAAATGCGACTGGGACAGTCCCATGACACTTCGCCATTGAAGTGGAAATAAATCGCACTCTTCAGCCATAAATTCCTTTCGTATCAGAAATTAAAATCGTGGAATCTGAAATTAATATGGCCTTTATGGAAAATACGTGCCAGGCGGCAGTCACTTTGAATCTTAAAGAATTCAAGTCAGGGGGGGGGGGGGGGGGGGGGGGGTAAAAACCTCTGATCAGTGACCTATAAATAGCAGTGACCTGGAGGGCTGATTGGAGTTTTACGAGAGCATGTTTGGGAGAGGAGTGGTAGCCTGGTAGGTCACTGCTCTGATCAACATGACTTGGAAACGGCTGTCTCCAGGGCAGTGTCCTCAGCCCTATCCTATTCATTGTAATAATAAATACCCTTGATGATGCCTTGGGGGGGGGGGGGGGGGGGGAAGGGGGCAAACCTCTCTTTCTCAGTTTGCAGATGACAGTGCTATTTGGACCTATCACTCCTCTCCCAAACATGCTCTCATAAAACTCCAGTCAGCCCTCCAGACAATCGAGATATGGTCCAACCTCTGGGGCTTAAAAATACCCATTATTAAGACAAAGGCTATAATTTTCCCTTAAAAAAAGACTTAATATTGAATCACTTTAAAAACTCTCCCTTTTTGGGACAGAAATAGAATTTAGTGACCATATCACCTTCCTGGGTATGATCCTAGATAGCAAACTAACATGGGGTCAGCATATTAAAAATCTGATTGAAAAATGTAATAAAAACCTAAACCTCATGAGGATGGTTTCAGGCACCTCCTATGAAGCAGATAAGAAAATCCTATTGACATTATATAAGGCCCTAATCCTCAGTAAAAGTTGATTATGGTGCGCAAGCTTATAACTCGGCACCCAAACATCTACTCTCAAAGCTCAAGACCTCATCCAAAAACAACTTAGCACTCCGTATTGCTACGAGGGCATATCACTCTGCCCCTATTAATGCTTTAGAAGTTGAATGTGGAATTAAACTCCTACAGCTGAAGGTGCCGGGCTGCGTAGCGCAATCGATAGGGCACCTGACTCATGCCAGAGGTCTTGGGTTCGAGAACCCGGTTGGGCCACAAACTTCGTTTCTCCTTCCGCTGATTCAAGAAAGGCAGTTGTCAATTATTGACCACCGGCACTTACAACCATACCAAACCCTCAAAACTGGACGTTTATCCCCTAATAAATGAAGCAGTTACCGAAAAATGGCAATCCCATTGGACCAATAGCAACAAGGGCCACACCTTCCATTTCGTCAAACCAAAGGTTAAACTTCAATGCGACGTATATAGTCTCAATAGACGTTTCGACATAGCCTGTTCCGGACTAAGGTTAGGACACTGCGGGCAGGGCTGCCTTCACTATAGTAACCAGTCCGCCCTATGCCCCCACTGCAATGATGCAGAAGATCTCAACCATATCTTCTTTGACTGTGTGGCCCCATAACAATCAAAGGCGAGACCATAGAATCCACCATATTCAAGTTAGGCTATCACACAATAGACCTGAGACTGCTCCTGTCTCCCCCAAAGAAACATGCAAATACAATACAGAAGGCAGGACAAAACCAATATTATTGTCAGGATATAGATAGATTCCAATACAATAGGGAAAAAAATCCCCCTAATTTTCTCTAATTCGAGCCCCTGTTGCTAACCACTACCAAACCCATTTCCCAAAATCCCTGGATCCACATTAATACCCTACTAAGTGCAATGCTCATGAAAAAAACTCCCATTACGCAGTAAAAGCCCCAGAACCCATCTGTACGACTACAATCTGACTTTCCCTACGGTCGTATAAATAACTTTTGTCTATTGACAATAAAGGCTAAAATTAATGTGTATCCAACCTCCTTAACCTCACACCCAGGCTAAGTTACCTGGAAACTAAATGAACCATAATAAGGTTCAGCACATTTGCTCCCTAGAAACAGCCAGAAAAAACTGCCCTCTTTTCCCGTCAATCCGCAATAAGAAATAAGCTATAGTCCTCTGGTCCATTAATAATACTCTCCATTTCTTCCCCACCCCCAAATTAATGTGTATCCAACCTCCTTAATCTCACACCCAGGCTTAGTTACCTGGAAACTAAATAAACCATTATAAGGTTCAACTCATTTGCTCCCTAGAAACAGCCAAAAGAAACCGCCGTCCTTATTGAACAACCCGCAATAAGAAATAAGCTACTGTCCCCGTGTCTATTAATAATATTCTCCATTTCCCCTCCAAAAAATAATGTGTATCCAACCTCCTTAATCTCACACCCAAGCTTAGTTACCTGGAAACTAAATAAACCATTATAAGGTTCAACTCATTTGCTCCCTAGAAACAGCCAAAAGAAACCGCCGTCCTTTTTGAACAACCCGCAATAAGAAATAAGCTACTGTCCCCGTGTCTATTAATAATATTCTCCATTTCCCCTCCAAAAAGTAATGTGTATCCAACCTCCTTAATCTCACACCCAGGCTTAGTTACCTGGAAACTAGATAAACCATTATAAGGTTCAACTCATTTGCTCCCTAGAAACAGCCAAAAGAAACCGCCGTCCTTTTTGAACAACCCGCAATAAGAAATAAGCTACTGTCCCCGTGTCTATTAATAATATTCTCCATTTCCCCTCCAAAAAATAATGTGTATCCAACCTCCTTAATCTCATACCCAGGCTTAGTTACCTGGAAATCAACTGAACCATTATAAGGTTCATCACATTTGCTCCCTAGAAACAGCCAAAAGAAACCACCGTCCTTTTTGAACAACCCGCAATAAGAAATAAGCTACTGTCCCCGTGTCTATTAATAATATTCTCCATTTCCCCTCCAAAAAATAATGTGTATCCAACCTCCTTAATCTCATACCCAGGCTTAGTTACCTGGAAACCAACTGAACCATTATAAGGTTCATCACATTTGCTCCCTTGAAACAGCAAAAAGAAACTGCTCTCTCCTCCCAACAATCCACAATAAGAAATTAGCTACAGTCCTGTTGTTGACTAATAATATTCTCCATTTCCCAAAATATTAGAACACTAAAAAAACTCCCATGAAAATACAGGACCCTAAAACTTTAAATATGCAATAGATTTTGGAACCAACTAAACCAAGATAAGGTTTAGAACAAATGCTACAGTCCTAGGTCCCAAAAGGAATTTTTACCCCACCTACCTCCCTCCCAACAGATTTAAGCTACGGCCTTCTCTGAGACCAACAGTCGCAATTCATGATGTAACCCAGGCAGTCTAAATTACTCATGAGGGCCACAAAAACATGAGACAACTGCATTCCAGATCACCCTCAATCTCTTATCCCCCACTGCCCATTGCATTAGTTAATAAGGGAATTTGCTCCCCACCTAAGAATTTGCTCCCCATTCCCCCCCTATACCTGCCCTGGGCCAAGCCAGGACAGGGGGCTTGTTCCGGCAGAACTAGCAAAGTGAAGTCTGATGGAGGCCTGCAGTTCGGGGAAGATGCATTATGGCTTGAAGTGTGCCATGCGTTTCCAGAAGCCCTGAATTGTATTGCTAAAGCCAACCCACAGTGGGTCGCGAGGGCTGTTTGCATGGGAAGTGATTTATGTGGATCTGTGCACAAGTCCATTTGGGTTCTATCCCATTGCTACTTAATGTTTCTGGAAGTTTTTGCTCCCCACCAAAGATTTTGCTTCTCCCTTTTTCTGAGACGTCACCTGCCCAGGACCCAGCACAGGTCTACTTTGGTGCAACCCCACTAACACATGAATCTGGGCAGTCTTTTGCACCGGCCCCCCTCCCAACCAATGAATTTGCATCCCATCCAAGAATTTGCTCCTTGTTCCCTCCTCCTCCTCCCCCTGTACCATTTCCAATTTAATGCAAGTTACTTCGTAGTAAAATAATGTTTTTGATTGGGTGCAAGTTACTTTGCAGTAAAGTAAATGCAGCCTGCTCAAATGTTAACATGACCTAAACATGCCCGAGGTCAGTTCAAAAATAAATTTTAATGCGGCTTTGCTTCGGTTTGCTGTTTAGACAGGACTTTTAATCCGAAGTAAAAGTTAATTCGGATTCGATCCAAGGTACTCTGTAGGATTAGTTTAATTACTCGGAATTAGTTTTTAATTCGAATAAGATTTGCTAGTCTAAACAGTTAATTCAAAGCAAATTCTGATTCGATTCGGATTAAAACTCTAGTCTAAACAGGATTATTGAAGGAATAGAAAATTCAGGCATGCGAATGTTTTTACATTGTCTCAAAGGCAAGGATAATTGCTTATTTGTGGCCTTGGTTGTGGAGAAAACTGGAGTACCCGAAGAATACCACCAACCTTCCTGCAGAGACTGTCCGAGTGATTCTGCTTCCTGCCAAGAATCTCGGCAGGAAGCAGAGTCACGTGGACAGTCTCGGTAGGAAGCCAATTTTCGAGGACAGAAGTCTCTGCAAGAAGCGAGAGATTGCGGACAGTCTCGGCAGAAGCCAAATATGATGAGACAGCCGTCCGCGAGTTCTTGCTTCCTGCAGAGACTTCTGTACATGATAATTGGCTTCCTGCTGAGACTGTCCGCGTGACTCTGCTTCCTGCCAAGAGGCTCGACAGGAAGCAGAATCACACGGACAGTCTCTGCAGGAAGCCATTTATCATGTACAGAAGACTCGGCAGGAAGCAAGAATTCGCGGACAGTCTCGGCGGAAGCCAAATATGATGTACAGTCTCTGCAGGAAGCGAAAATTAGAGGAATCGATTATACCCTGTGGTATTGTTTAACTCAATATAATAGTCTGGGTCCAAATTTCACTGGTCAGTTTAATTCTTAGCGAGGGTTACCGTGTGTGTTCTGGCCCAGATAAGTTGTGACTTTTTTTTTGTTTGTTTGTTTGTTTGTTTGTTTACTGGGCTTAGAAGTTAAGAAAAATAGAAGTTATGTATAGTTTCTAAGCCTAGAAGTTCTATTATAGAGTTAGTCTAAATAGTAGTTAATGAGTCCCATTGAATTCAGAAATTGAGACGTTACGAGTTGTTATGTAAAAATTGACCCAGATAATGTGGGACTACTTTATGGTTCCCGTCTTCTGCGCATCGATTCGGTCAGATTCCCGGTAGAGAGATCCAGACAATATTTAATTAACTTAGTAACTTATATTGTTTTAAGCTATCTTAAAACTATTTTAATTAGGCCAACGTACAATCTGCGGTTATACGCGTATTAAACAAGTCATGAATATTCATGTTATCAGCGTTTGCGTCTCCCGCGTCGAGACGCGTCAGGGCGCGTCTAGACGCGTCTGATTCGCGGTTCTAGGTGATACGCACGCAGCACGCGCATGCAACGCGGTACGAACGCGTTTTTGGTGTACAAATACGTGAGCGCCAGTGTACATGCGCTTGCTCAAATTACAGTCATGAATCATCGACCCATTTAGGCTACTTGAAATTACGCAGGTTTTCTGAGACCCACCTAGTGCAAAGAGTTCTTAGTCCGAAATAAAAATTGCTGAAAATCTAATTGCAAGTGCACTCTGTGACAAAGGTTATAAAACTTTTTTCGAGCTCAACTCAGCTGAGCATAAATTTTCTCTGCTGATAAATATGAAAATGCCAACTCATGTTGGCATTTTCATATTCATAAGCAGAGAACAAACATTTTATACTCAGCTCAACTGAGAAAGAAAATAACTGTTCTTATCAGGAATTTGCTATTTATTAGCAGTTAAAATTTCATGCTCAGCTGAGTTGAGCATGAAAAAGGCTTTATAACCTTGGGGCCCGGTCTTGTTAACGTCTCTCTAAGTTCCGGCAGTAAATGCCCAGGGAAGCAAATAAACATCACAAAAGCAGTCTCTGTTTATTAAAAAGGCGGGAAAACATGAAACAGAGGATCTTACACGAGTGGTCATTTCATATGAAATTTATGAAACGAACCTTTGGCGAGTTTCATAAATTTCTTGTGAAAGGGCCACGAATGTAAGATTCTGTTTATCATATGACCCTTTAAAATTGGATCATATCGCCTTCAAAATGAGTATTATTTCAATAAGAAAACGCATTGTTGTCACGAACGTTGTCAGTGACGTTATCTGTACGCGCCAAAGTGTTATTTCACGTGTAGTTATACAATTTTTATTACACGACGTTATCGACTGAATAACAGTGACTCATATGATGAAAATTATTCAACTGCTTTATAATATATAGCTTTTGTTAGCAAAGTTTTTAAAAAAATAAAAACATGCAATGTCAATGCATAACATTGTATCAACGTCAATGCGACATTGCTGACGTCACATTGACGTCAATATTTCATTGCCCATGCAAATATCCTATGAAACTGAAGAAAAAAATAGCTATTTTTGTTTGTTTTGACAGGAATATATAAATTCTCTTCAAAACAAACGAAAAACAGCATTATTGCAAACTATATTAGTTTTTCGATCATGATTGGTCTGCTTTTCTCACAGGCACTAGAGACGAGAGAGGGATCTCCGCCTGGCGAGCCACTAAAGAAGAGGAAAGAGAAAGGGCTTTAGACTCTTTTTACACTGCTGGCTATGAGGTTTATCTGCCCCTGTTACCAAGGAGATTGCTGGAATATGACTTTGTGAAATATATACCATTCTTACCGCACCTGAAACGATCAGACTGATGCTGACAATAAAAATAACTCTTTAAACTGAACATACTACATCAGGGTCAAGTCGGGTAAATTTGGACAGCAGGCTAATTCGGACAGTGACATTGTTTCCATGTTATGCTTTTAGCTTATTGTAGTAAGATTATATCAGTTTCGGACAGTGACATTGTTTCCATGTTATGTCTGTTGTATGGAATTAAAATAAAATTAACTGGAATACAGTGAAAATCCTGATGAGACGGCTCATTATAAGCCGTCTCATCTGGATGTTCACTGTTTTGCAATGGTATGTCCGAATCTACCTGCTGTCCGAAGTTACCCGCCGCGACCCTTAAGGTCAAGAATACGTAAATGGCACATACATAGAATTTTTTTAAATTTTGCACAGGGTTGCATTTTCATGTGTTACATCGAATTGTGCAATAAAAAAGATAGGTCACCGAGTTCGTTTAGTCGCTAGATCAGATTGAAAAACATGAAATTCTGAGACTGTTTTCATTGACGGCAATGGGAATACGAAGAAAAAACTCAGATTTTAAAATTTAAACGTACACAGATTGTTTACCACTACATAGATTTTTTTCAAAAACTGATGTTTTATGTCACAGGATCTGTCAATTGAAATGAGGTAAGAAAAGTCCTTGACTACCGAGTTCGTTTTTCAAGTAGCGCTTGTTAAGCAAGCATAGGTATGTATAAATTTACGCCATTCCGCGACGTCATTTATAAGCGACGTTGCAGTTGTTTACTGGCGACGTTATGAGACATGCTAAGACCGTTATGAGAATACGGAAAGATGAGGACTAATAGGTTTCTCATGATGAATGCCTTAAGCTTCGTTCACACGGACAAAGTTTCTTGACAAAGTAGGTTTGGAAAGGAAAAATTTGCCCATGTAAATGAAAAATATGCCACATTTTCATTGCCAAATTTATATGGTAAAGTTTTTATGACAAACAAAATTTCTCCGTGTGAACAGAAAATTTGCCATAGAATATGTAACAAAGAAACTAGCTATGGAGATAAGCACAGAAAACTTTGCTCATAATCAAATTGGTTTGATTTTGAACAAAGTATATCTGGCATGGTTGGCCGTTCATACGGGCAAAGTTTATTTGTCCAGGTAACCTTGACGAATACTGTTCGATCGTGTGAACACAGCAGCAAATATTTCCTTGCGAAAATTTGTTTCACAAAGATTCCATGCCACATTTTTTTTCTTTAACAAATAATTTGCTCCGTGTTAACGCAAAATGTTTGGCAAACTTTCTTTGTAAAAGATTCTGTGACAAAGAAACTTTGGTGGCGTGAACGAGGCTTAATTGAAAGAATTTATTTTTCAGACTCCCGTAAACAAAATTTACATGTAGTAAAAATTGCAAGCACACTTCTAACAGTAATAGGGTTACTGCAGCCGACACGACTGAGCCCAACATAAAAAATTCGTTACCCTTGATAAGAAAATGCGCCGTCACGCCATGATAAAATTGGTTCTTTGGGGCATATACGGTCAGCGGAAGCTCAGATCAGTGTGCGCACCCGCCCAACCTGATCAGAGCCTTTGTTGTCCTCTGGTACAATGATTCAGTGAGGAACAGCGAAGAGATTTATTAGTCTGTGCGTATGCGCAGGCTGATCTGTGTGCATGTATCATATCACTGACGACTCATGTTCTGTCGGTGTGGCTCATGGTAGTCAGATAAAATTGACTTTTGGACGGTAGGGGGTCTATTTCAGTCATATCGAGATGATGGCAAGTTACACGGTCAACTTCCAAATCTGCCGTCGGCGGAATAGGTAAAGGTAAAGACTTCTCGTGGCGTAGTGGCCCTGGGGGCGGTGTGAGTAAGAGGCCCGCAATATCTTTGGCAACGGCATACAACAAGTGGACGAAATATTGTATCATTCTTATTTTGAAATCAAAATAAAAGTTTCGATGTCCAGAAAGGATATGTGTATTAAAATCACAAAAAATCGGCATTATGATAAATATTACATTCCGATCCCATAAAGTTCTAAAATCAGCTGGCATACATTTACTTGGTTTATTAATTATTTTGGATGCGCAATCCCAACGGCGCCGCATGTTCGGTTATGACGCAGACGGTTGCAGGTTCGAATCCGGATTCGGCCAGCTAGCGGATGGAAAAGTCTTTTTGTCAAGCCAGCAAGCAGTAAATGGGTAGCGTTTTCAAATCAGGGAAGGATAACGCAGCGAAAGGAGAAAGATGGGCTCCGCCTTTCATATGTGTGTCTGAAAAGTCCTGTGAGCCCAAAAAGCAGGGAGGGAACATGTATTCCGACCAGTCTTAAATTGTTACACACATGAAACTCTGTCCCCTCTCTCTCTCTCTCTCTCTCTCTCTCTCTCTCTTTCATTAATTTTGTATGAATACACTTATGTTGATGAAATAACTTCAAACAGACAGAGAAAAATAAGAACATTGCAATATCAGCAAAACAATGACAACAATTCCGTTTTCCCCATGTTTGACGTTATTATCGAATGTTCAATGGGGCCGTCATATTGAAAATTACACTGACTAGGAAGTATTTCGTGACGTAACGTCCTTCGCGACGCACGTAATTAATTGCGCCAGTCATTTACGTATTCTTGACCTTAACTCTTTCAGTGTATGGATACAAATCTATGGGGTTATACTTCCTCCATTGTTACAAAAGGAAAACATCTGTTTGATTTCCCGTTTTCCTAGTAGATGATGTAGCCCTGCCCTTGAAGGCATGTATCTGCTAATCTTTTTAAATTACCGGAGAGAATTTTCACAAATGATAGTCGAGAAAAGCTAGAACTCTTAAACGTTCTTTTTCAGTGACCTCGTGAAAGTGTGATTGTTTGACGTTTCAATGTAAAATAAATAGCGCTCTTATTTACGGTACCTATTTTTGCATATATTTTGCTTTCCGGTTAAGGAACTGAAATAAATTTCAAAATGAAGAGGTCTTAAAAGATGTGCTATTACTTATTTTCAAATTGTTTCGCATTAGACGGTGTTGATTTATGAAAACATGACTTTTCATATGCTGTTGAATATTTTTGTTTTCACATGAAAGAAAGATTAACTCTTTCGGCGCCAAATTTTTCAGACGACAAATTTTCGTCTGCTCAAATCATCAGACGACAGATTTGTAATTGGAAATTTTAACAATCTAAAGACATTTTTCATAAAATCAGGCTTTTTAAGTTCATATTTGAATGGCAAACAGTGTAGATCCTGATCAGACGGCTCTTTTAAGAGCCGGCTGATCTGGATATACGCTGTTTGCAAAGTCGCATTTTTGCGACTTTGGCGCCGAAAGAGTTAAATAGAGAGAAAAAGTCTCCGAAAATATATCTGAATTTGATATGTAGCATTGAAATGTTTTATTGAAATGTGTTTGCAGGTAATTTTTTTCGAAATAGTATTAAAGGTCTTTTACGAAGCAGATTTGCTTAGCTGCTCCCCATGTTCAGATAACGTCGTTTCTTTGAATGTCAGAGGGCAGTTTCCGACATATCTTTAATTTCTTGTAAAACATTTATGACCTGTTTAATTAGAGGAGCTACATAAAAACAAAAATACTGAATTAATATCTTATTTCGCCTTCCAGGGAGAACGATTCGAACACGTAAGGGGTTTATTTGTCATTTACATGTGTATGTTTCTTAAGCAATAGCGAAGCGTGACCTCGCGTTAATAGAAACCTTATTATGCGACGTCACGCACTTCGAAAGAAATATCACCGCAAAAAATGAGCCCCTGACGTGTCTGTCGAAGACAAATGAGATATTATTCTGTTTCTTTTTTTTTTTTTTTGTTGTTGTTGTTGTTGTTTTTAATTTTGTTTTCCTTTTTGATAGAGAATAGATTCTGCACAATATATCGTCAGTGTTTATCGGAAACAAAAGACAGTTCGGAAACAGATCTTAGCGCCTCTCAATCCGACGTTGAAAGAAACGACGTTACCTTAAGTGGGTATTACTTAAATAATCAACTTTGAGAAATATTTATGCGGGGAATGTTTTCCCGCCATATCAAAATCTCAGACATTTTTCGGAGATGCTTTTTCTCTTTTAATTTTTTTTACGTGAAAAAAGCTAATTACAACAGTAAATGAAAAGCAGTGTTTGTGGCAATTAACACGTAATGGGTAGAGATTGAGCAGGAATTATAGCATATTTGGTATGGAATTGTGCTTATTGGGGCAATTGTATTCGTCGGGACAGCGTGGAAAAAGGAGAGAGAAAAACATTTTGAAAAAGAGGGAAAAAAGCTTCAGACACAAATAATCATATGATTTTGATATGCATATCACTTATTTCACGCAGGGCATCAGCCCGGCGTATCTATCTATGGATCTAATGTGTTTAGATCGTCTTGACGTCGCGCACGGTATTGGGGTACAAAACGTAACGTCAAGCTGTCAAGCGGCTACTGTTTCCGCCTTATGAGAAAGGTAACCGCGGGGTTCGACTGTAGAGAAGTAGTGAAACAAAACCAAACACGCCACGGAAACAAACGAAACCCGGTCAGATCCTTAAACGTGTTGTAAGGACGACATCAATGAGAATTTATTACAGTTTTGCTTATTCGTTTGCTTTTTCAGTATAGGACGGATCTATTTACATTTATGAACACAATATGAATTGAGTATGTTGTACAAATTCTATCGGAAGCTGCAAATATAATCCACACTATATCCCTGCACGGTAGCGTATAGCCGTTTCACGATAATTTATCAGTTCGTCCTTTGTTTTCGTGTAGAACAAATTATATCTCTTGCGTCACCTTTCCCGTTTCTTTTTTTCTGCTAGTCATCTTGCCACGGAAAAACTTTTTATGCTGGTGAAATATCATATGCATGTATTAATATTTTTATGGGCTTCAAACTTTGAGATTTTTTTTTCTCCGATGACAAGAGAAAGTATTGCTGTATAGTCAAACCTGCCTTAAGCAAGCACCCAAGGGAGGTGCGAAAACCGTTTGCTTGAGACAGGTGCTTGCTTAATACAGGTCAATTTGTAAAGAAAATCGTACTTTTGGAAATGAAATTTTTGCCTTTTAATACAGTTGTTTGCTTCACAGAGCTGACCTTTAAGACCTGTTTGACTATAATGACGCAGACCTGAAAATTGCTAGACAGCCGTTTATAACTATAAGTAACGTTTGAATTTCTTTATTTGTCGCCGCGTTACAAAATTTCAGACCAATGTAAATGCGCATAACAATTATATTGTTTAAGAGCATTTAATCCAAATTTAGCAGATAATACAAACAGACAATGTACATTTTGGTAATTTGCTTTTTGCGCAGATTGCTGTATTTTGTCCAAATCAGCTTCATAACATAGATATGTGTAAGAGTTTGGTGTCAAATTTGAAATTTGTTACAAAAATTAAGACCGCGGATTTTTCCCCATATCCGTAGAGAATAAGTAATTATTCTTACTAAGAATAATTACTTATTCTCTACGGATATGGGGAAAGCTCATAAGTGATGCATAAGTACATTTGAATCATACACAAATATTTTCAAATTTGTTTATTTCGATACAATAAATACTCTCCGAAGAAACCAGGCCCCGAGGTTATAAAACTTTTTTCATGCTCAACTCAGCTGAGCATGAAATTTAAAATGCCCATTAATATAAAAATACCAAGAAATTCAGCATTTTTCAGGCTCAGATAAGCCAAGAAGGCTATTTTTTCTGCTCAGAAATATTAAAATGCCAACAATTGTTGGCATTTTAAAATTTATGAGCAGAAAAAATTTCATGCTCAGCTGAGTTGAGCATGAAAAAAGTTTTATAACCTCGGGGCCAGCCCTGCAATTTTGACGTTAATTTCAGCGTGAGTTACACTATTTTACTTTTTTAACAATAAATTCTTAAGATGGCGATTGTTGAAGAATAAAGAATAAAATGAATATTGAGTTGATCTAGAAAAGTTCCTCTTTTTCGTAAGCCAATTTCCACAAAAATTCACATCGACATTTCTGTCTGGCATTCCTTCGAGTATGCCCACCATGCCGACTTTGTTACCGAGTTACACGCATTTTAGTGCAAAAACCAACCGTTTTGCGCCCTTATTTGGATTTACATCGTCTCAAAACCAAATATCATTGGTCCAAAAATAAATTAAATACCAATTCACGATTTTAAAACAGTTTATGGCATAAAATCCGAAAACGCATTGTTTCCGTGGGGTCCATTTCATATCTGTCCGTTAATGTACCCCAATACCGTGCGCGAGGCTTTCTCCCTTGCGTTGTGGGCTACCAGAATGAATGAATGATTTCTTGCTTTACGTTCACGGTAAACAGCTATGGTCATGTCGGGACGGTCAGTTAACCTAACCACACTATTCCTGGGCAGGCTTAGACCTCCTAAGCGGTAAAGCAATACTAAGTGCACATACTTTCGCCAGTAGCTGACAACTGCCCTTCTTGAATCAGCGGAAGGATTTGGGCTACCAGTGGGGTCAACTGAATATAATATACATTTTTAACTGAAAGCAATTAAAATATGTAATTGTTGCTGCCATGTTCCATGAGCTGTTCTAATGTCCTAATGATTCTTATAACTACACATAACAGAATACGAAAAATCCAAATTTTTGTATGCTTTTGTAAGATATTTTCCATTATCAGTAATGCAGAATCTGAGCAGTTTCACTGAACGGAGTTTTGTGCTTGTTAGAACAGCCAAAATATTGTTGATAGGCAATAGCGTAAGCTCGATGCTCACTACAGTTGTGGGCTTATATCTATAATACTAAACAAACGAAGTAACGCATAAACTGCAAAATTGGTGGCATTTTCAAGCGTAATTTCTATACTGGTTCTTTCGCATATTGCTATCATTGATAATTTCGGTTAGCGTGTGTTTTAGTTTCACGTAGATTTAAAGAATTTGGGAATTGAATTTGTCTTTCATTTTAAATTCTCCCAAGTATTTTTCTAGAAACTTCGACTATTGGTCGCATTTTTTTTTTGTCAACAATGGGTGCGTTCGAGTGAAATTATCGTGTACTCGGATACACGTTTTAAATTAATCCGGTCGTTTCGGTTCTGCGTCGTTATATCGGCGCGCTGCTTAGCAAGTCCAAATTTAGCAGGTTCTAATGCAAAAATCCGACCCATGAACGTACGTCATTCCCCATAAATAACGATTTGTTTTTGTATTTTTGCTCATATGTCAAACGGATGAAGAACTAAATGGTCATAGTCCCGACGGCCCTGGCTCGAAACGACCCATTTTCTTCCAGAACGATAGTCAATACGAGTAGCCAATCGAACTTGCCCATTGAAGAATAAAGCTCAACGCACATGGTCTTTCGAAAAGTTGGACGGACACACGGCGCCAAGTGTGTGCGGCTATGGTTACGTACCGCTGAGCCACTTGGGGAACGTCGTTAGGAGAATTCAAACTGAACTGAACTTTCGAAAAGACAAAAATTAAAAATGTTTAAGGTTAACACACATGCGCCAGGTAAGAAAGGGCATTTTTTTCCAGCGAAGCAGACAAATCAATTTCAATGATTCAACGAAGCTAAATAAGCCTTTAGTCTTCAGATGGGTTGAATATTTTCCCCAAAAACGTTCCAGGACCCGATTTTTCCAGAAAAAATACCCAGGACAGGTCACATAACCAAGATGGCAAACATTTATTATGGTAAAAAATTTCAAAAATCTTCTCCCCAAGAACCACGCCGGGCCGCGTAGCGCAATCGGTAGGGCACCTGACTCATAAGTCAGAGGTCCTGGGTTCGAAACCCGGTCTGGCCACATACTTTCGTTTCTCCTTCCGCTGATTCAAGAAGGGCAGTTGTCAGTTACTGGCGAAAGTATGTGCACTCAGTACTGGTTAACCGCTTAGGAGGTCTAAGCCTGCCCTGGAATAGTGTGGTTAGGTTAACTGACCGTCCCGACATGACCTTAGCTGTTTACCGTGGACGTTTAGCATCAAATCAACCAATTCTCCCCCAGAACCACAAATCCTATGATCTTGAAACTTAGCATGTCGCATCAAGAACTCAAAAGCTCAACAAAATTTATATAAATGATGACCTTGGGATGACCTTGATCTGTTTTACGGCAAGGTCAACTTTTGAGTCACTTAGGTTTTTCTATAGGAAAAAAGTGAAAAAGTTGAGTTTTTTTTAGAAACAATGCAGTCTGCTACCTGAAAGTTTGTAGATGCAGACAACTAATTAGGTAAATGAAGCTTTGATGAGTATTCATGGTAAAGGTCATATCTTCACCTGGGCCTAAGGCCATTTACATTGAAAAATTAAAACTCGCTTTTTTTCTATAAACTTGACCATCATGAAATATTTCCGCGCTTGCGCGGGCTCTTTTCTAGTGATTTAAATAGTGAAAATGTATTCATCTGTCCGCACGCGTAACGCATGGCTTCACTGATCAGGTGATATATACTAAGAACAACTTCTAACCGACCACTTGCTTTGTCTTGAACACTGTCGTTTGAAGATGGTATCCGGACATAATTTTCTTATATTCAGTACTCCAAATGTGTCATGTAAACGTTGTGAAATGTTTGAGCTCAATACCTTTAATATCGTTTACCTGGCAGCAAAGGATGCACATGTACCCCCATTTCGAACTTCGCAAGGATTATGACTGTGGTGGAGAAGGTTTTTTAATTGTGACTAAAATTTTGAATTCTGTATTGAATTAATGCCTTATTATGAATTCTCAAGTTCTTTTAAACATTTTCTAAATATTCGCACAAATCATAAGCATATGCTGACAAGATTCCGAAATGTGGTTCTGTCCGAATCGTGAAAATCTGCTGAAATGTTGCGATTTTCGGAAACAGGGGTACCATTATCTTTCACTTATTCAATGGTACACGGATAAGATTTTTATTTCAGAGTTACTTGATTTACTTTACCAATACTACAACTTAATTAAAAATGGAAACATGTGTTCGATTGTCCTTTTTATTAAGCAGAAAACGGGCTATAAATAAGTGGTCGGTTAGAAGTTGGTTCTTGTATATGTTATAAATAAACTTTGAACTATTATATAGTTTTGCGAATAAAAAGCAATTGTTTCGAACTTTGACAATATATTGGTGTAACAAAGGTAGAGAAAAAAATGATTTCAGAGTAAAATTTCAATTAATTATGCAAATTTTGTTCTAAGGATAGCATAGATTGGTCACATGTTAAAATTCCAAGACTAAACGGGAATTCCAACAGCCAAGTTTTACTCCCTTGTAATTAAGAGGCGAAAATCACATATTTTAGGTCCTTTTTCGTAAAGAAGCGTTTTATTGTAAAGCCTCACATTTGAACAAAATTATGATTTTATTACACTGTATGCATAGGATAAAGATTAAGAATGAGCAATTCGAAAATCTCTTACCTTTCACCAATTTTGAGAAAATATTGGGAATGCCGTTTGCATTTGGGAGCAAACGGACTATAACTCCTTATGGTCTATGCTAGTGTCAAACTTCCTTAATATGTACATGTACCCAGTCTGGTCGCGGAAGGTAAAAGTGATTGATTTTTCCGGCGTATTGACGCTTTCCACCTATGTTTGTATTGCCTCTTCGAAATACATATGAGCCGCAACACGACAAAACCAACAAAGTGGTGGTGCGTCCAGCGCAGACTCAGATCGGCCAGGACATCCGCTCAGCTTGTCCGCATGTAGGTAGCTTAGACCCTTAAGCTACCCTTTAAGCGCTTAGCAAAGAGTCTGATCAGACTGAGACTTCGCTGGGCGCGCATGCCACTTTGTTGGTTTCGTAGTCTCGCGGCTCATATGTGCGATGGTTCTGGTCGCAGAAGATAAATGTGACTGTTGCGGGTGTTTTGATGCATTGCATCCATGTGTTCGTATGTTGCCTCTCGTTTCCGAAGTTATCGAAATAATGCCAGTCAAGGGGTACCCTTGGCGAAAACACCATGCCATGCATACGCACAAGTTGCTAGAAGTTTAAGAACGAACTACCAGAGTGCTGCTACAAAGGCTGGTATCTACATGGCTATGAAAGGTATAATTACATAAGATGGGAGCTCATGATTATAAAGTGTGCAAAGTTGACTGTCAGGCCAAAGAATATACTAGGTGAATCACGTTTCAAGCCGCGGGACAAAAGAGGCCGAGGATCTGGTCACAAGTCAGAGATTTAAAACTCAGTAACAAATCATAGACTTTTCAGTTTCTTCAGTCCGAATCAGAAAATATCTCTATTACAGGGTCACAGATCACGGACGTAATTTCTGCCTTTGACTTTAAAATAAGCACCCTAACCTCACTCTCTCCTTTATTCAAGCTAGCAAGTCTGATATACTTGCAGTAGATGCTTTTATTTTTACCCTCTCTTTTTCCTTTTTTTTTTTTTTTTTTTTTTTTTTCCTCTATCCCCCTTTCTCATGGAAACGGCTAGATATAGACTGAAATCGTCGTGGCTGTTTCAAGGGGCTGTTTACCACAAACCAGCCAACCAAGTTATACAGAAGAGTAAATATTGACAGGACCATAAAGAAGTACATCTAATATGCAACATTTCTATAGGTATCGGATACTAAGCTTTTAACATGTTTAATATGAGCCGCGACACGAGAAAACCAACAATGTGGTGGTGCGCCCTGTGCAGACTCAGATCAGCCTGGGCATCTACCCAGTCTGGTCAGACTCTTCGCTAAGTGCCTAAAGGGTAGCTGTGGGACTGAGCTACCTTTATGCGGACAGCGAAGACTCTGATCAGACTGGGCGGATGCCCAGGCTGATCTGAGTCTGCGCTGGGCGCACAACCACATTGTTGGTTTCGTCGTGTCGCGGCTCATATGTACTAAATGAAACATCAAAATTTAAATGATAAATACTTGTAAAATAAAATGTCAAAATCAATTGCTGTTATTGAACTGTGATCGAATTTCAAAATGGGTTTTCAGAAGATCAATATTCTTTTCACTGTCATGTTCATGCACTACACTGTGTCGTAATTATTGGGAAATTGGCACACATTACCTGACAAAAAATGTTTTAAAGTCTGTACAAGCTGCATTTAAGAAAACAACACTGTATAGCTAGCGGAACTCCAAACAGAGTAGACCCTGATCAGACTGCTCCTTTTGGAGCAGTCTGATCAGGGTCTACACTGTTTGAAGAGCACTTCTGTCACATCAGACAGGGTCATTTTGGTATAGCTAATATATTTTTTATGTCTTGATTGGGTATAACTTCATACTAAGTCAGATGTACATGTGTAAAATTAATTGGATTAATTATTATGAAACAAATACTCATTGGTTCGGTTATCTTTAGCCTTCTTTCTAAAGGTATTTATAGAAATGGACGGATGATTCTGGGTTTAAACAATATTTCGGTCGTATCGGGTCGCTGGGAACTGAATGAGAAGCTGATGAGAATGAAATAATCCAGTCTGGAGGAAAATCACGACCTCTACCTGGAATCAAACCCGCGACCTCAGGCTTATGAAGCCAGAGTGTAAACCCCTCGGTCAACAGTCAGCTAAGGATAGGTACGTCATAGCATCTTTAAACACCGAAAACTCAGAACAAAATTTTAGATGTGTTTCTAAGATGCGTCTCTTTTAAATTTGGACAATTTCATATGATCAAGGGTCCACCATTTACTTGTTATTCTCAGTATTCCACTAACCTATGATTTTATAATAAAGAGTTCCTAAGTTGCATATTTACGGATTAGCTATCGACTATGGACGAATGTTTCTTACATCAAGGATCTGATTTCAAAGGACCAGTCTATATAAGGCCATTTTCATGGCTAAAATACTTTAACTGATATGTATTGACTGTCCTATGGTGCAATACCAGATTATTTGGTTCACTGATTTTTGCTGTATGCACGATTTAAGTGGGTGGGGTAATTCCACCCCATTAAAAGTATAGTTACAAAAATGCTATTTTTTTCTATTCCAAGTTCATGCTTCAAAATGGTGGTTGCAAAAGGGAAAGTACACTTCTGGACTTAAAAGATGATGATAATATTGTTCTGAAATTCATACCAGAATAGAGTTTATATTCGCTTGTAAGATGTACCCCAATTTCAGTATTTTTTGTTCTCCGACTTTACGAAAAACCACAACACGTTCACAGTTTTCAAGATTTTTTAAAAATCGTTTGCTATTATTACGTTGATATAATAGTCATTGCAGGCATATGTCGGAATTTAGTTTATGATCATTAATATAAGAGTTATCTCCTCACGAAATTTGATTTTGTCCGTTTTTCAATATCAGCATGCATTTGTCATTCCATAGTACTCCAAACTCCATTTGGAAGTTAATAACACCTTTTGATGCAAATATTTGTTGATTTTTGTAGGCATTGGAGTTACTTTTGCATGCGACGATGCCCTATTTTATGTAATTGTGAAAATAGGATACCTCGCATCTGGAAAATTAACAAATTGCCAATGACTTACAAGCAGGGTTTGCTTAGTTTTTGCAACCTCATTAAACTCATGCTAAATGCTTAAATTAAAGTCCTTATGGCCCATTCGTGTTTTTACGCTGGTTATTATTCATCTTCTTCAGAATTGCTAGACGTACTCCATGTGTCAACAGCAGCATCTTTTACATAATCAATGTGCATCTTGCTCGGTTTGGCTTCACTGTTTTCTGTTTCGTTGCTGTAATATCCTAAATACCAAAGCACTGAAGCCACATGTGCACAACAACCAACGGTTACAAAGGTAAGATGGGTTGTTGAATCAGCCAATAGCAGGATTAAAAAGTGGAAGGCCCTCAGCACCACAATGCCCAATAGCCAAATACCATATGTTGGAGACTATGTAAGAATAGTATGCTCTTTGTGTAATGCATTTAGATCTCCTTTGGTAACGAGCACAGATTCAGACAAAGTCATTGCCAGACGTATGATGGCTCTAGCAAAATCTCCAAATAAGCTGCAGGATAAGGTTATGGAAAGTGACTGGGATAAAAAACGGGTAATATGAAAAAAGATTCCCGTACGAAAATTCTGACATGATTACAGCAGGAGTCCTGCTGGACATTGACAGAAATTTCATTTTCAGGCTGAATTATAACAGTATGTGGAAAATGATAAAAAATCCACTCAAGATTCCAGCAGGAAAATTTGAAAAATTCATGCCAGGAATCCTAGCAGGAAAACAGAACTGATAATTTTGCAAAATTATTGAATCTAGCATAAATATTTTGGCGGTACACTTCAACTACACAGTGAATCATAAGTGATAAATTCAACTTAAAGACTGGCCATGCTGTTTGTTTGTACTAAACATATTAAAAGGTTTTCTGTGTTATTTGAAGGATGAATTAATAACATCTAGTATGAAGAGAATGTAAGTTTAATTAATTTTTGTATCATTAATGCATACATTTCTAAAGGCAGATTTAAGTTTAGGGGTAAAATATTCAATTTATACACAATTTCATGTACCCGACCCACATCCCTGGACATAAATATGAAAATGAGTTCAATATATGTGTGATGGTAACAGAATTGCTTTCTGTCATAAAATTGTGTTAAAGAGCAATGGCAGTGCTGATCCATGTCTATAAAATAATCGTAATACCCAAGAGATTGACAAGATATGTGTTCTGTTGTGTTCTATAAAGCCACTGTGTATGTGAAAGTTTTAAATAGCATGTTGAAAGAGTATGTCAAGGTCTTTGTGTAATATTCAACACAACCAAATTCATGCCAACAATCCTGTCCATATTCCTGGTAGGATTCCTGGCAGGAATTTCAAATTTTACAGTGAGAATACTGCTCATTTGAATATTCCTGGTGGGAATCCTGCCTGAATTCCTGCTAATTTAAATATTTCACTTAATATTCCACACTGAGTCCTGCTGGAATCCTGTAGGGAATTTTATATTATAGTGGAAAGTTCACGTGGAAAACCCAATTGGGAAACTTTTTCATGTCCAGATTCCTGCCAAGAATCCTGTTACAATTACTGCAGGAATACTGCTACTGTCCTGCTGGACAATTCCGTACAGGTTGATGACACAAAGCTCGACAATTTCCCAGAGTTGACTGAGGATGAACTCAGGGACCTGACAATGGGAATATACCAACTTAAACAGGCCAAATCCTACACGGATGAACACTTTGACGAAAAGGGATCATATGAGATAATGGCACACAAAGAAAATGACGATGTTCTCAAAGCACAGATACGTTCTCGTCACACATCAAATAAAACATATAACTTGTTGGTTGAATACACTCAAGGGCTGAACCCAATCACTGGATGGTATTGTGGGTGCAGAAGTGGTGCTCGCACCGTTGGGTGTTGTGCACAAGATGCTTATGTGCTTTGGTATTTAGGATATTACCGCAACAAAACAGAAAACAGTGAAGCCAAACCGAGCAAGGTGCACATTGATTATGTACAAGATGCTGCTGTTGACGCATGGATTATGTCTGGCAATTCTGAAGAAGATGAATAATAACCAGCGTAAAAACACGAATGGGCCATAAGGACTTTAATTTAAGCATTTAGCATGAGTTTAATGAGGTTGCAAAACTAAGCAAACCCTGCTTGTAAGTCATTTGCAATTTGTTAATTTTCCAGATGCGAGATATCCTTTTTTCAAAATTACATAAACTATGACATCGTCGCATGCAAAAGTAACTCCAATGCCTACAAAAATCAACAAATATTTGCATCAAAAGGTGTTATTAACTTCCAAATGGAGTTTGGAGTACTATGGAATGACAAATGCATGCTGATATTGAAAAACGGACAAAATCAAATTTCGTGAGGAGATAACTCTTATATTAATGATCATAAACTAAATTCCGACATATGCCTGCAATGACTATTATATTAACATAATAATAGCAAACAATTTTTAAAAAATCTTGAAAACTGTGAACGTGTTGTGGTTTTTCGTAAAGTCGGAGAACAAAAAATACTGAAATTGGGGTACATCTTACAAGCGAATATAAACTCAATTCTGGAATGAATTTCAGAACAATATTATCATCATCGTTTTAGTCCAGAAGTGTACTTTTCCTATTGCAACCACCATTTTGAAGCATGAACTTGGAATAGAAAAAATAGCATTTTTGTAACTATACTTTTAATGGGGTGGAATTACCCTACCCACTTAAATCGTGCATACAGCGAAAACCTGTGAACCAAATAATCTGGTATTGCACCATAAGACAGTCAATACATATCAGTTAACGTATACAAAGTTTTAAGAAAATCGGTTATAGCCATGAAAATGGCCTTATAGAGACTGGTCCTTTGCGAACATTAGGAGCCACTATCGCCTGGCACGAATGTTTTGAACTTACCTTGTGTACATTGTATTTACATTTAGGAACCATAACCATAACCAACTGACAATTATTTTTCTCACGTTTTCTTTTCTGCAAAGGGTTTGCTATCGATTGTTACGTATGTTACAACAAGGACGGCGGAAACGACTGTGGTGAGGTCCCGGACACTGCCAGTCTGGTTGCCCGCGGGGCGACAGCATCAGGATGTGGCTCATGTACGAAGACGTTTAGCTTCATGGGAACCAGTATGTAGCAACAAGTTCGTGTCTATTGCCAATCTCTTCTACTGCAGTAAATCATAGATATTGAGTCAGGTAGATGTGAGAAAACAGTGCCCACCAAGATCAGACTGCTTCTGATCAGGGTCTGTACACGTTTGGCCGTTCTTTTGCATTTTTGGACATATTACTGTGTTGTAGAATCAAAATATTTCATTTCTGGACAATTATGGCAATTATTTTTTGGGTGACCCAATTTTTAGAAATTTTACGGTATATCAAGGTGTACGGGTGCACTTTCGCGGAAGGGATTGAGGGCGGGGGCGTGGAGCAGTCCTGTCATTTGCAATCTGTCCTTCCTTTTCTCATGAAACAAAATCGTATTTATGAAAAAAGAATCTATTTCTTGTTTAGATAATTTAGTCTGAGGCAATTTTGATCACCGTCCGGGATTTTCATTTGTGTTTTCTTTTTTTTTTTTTTTTTTTTCTTTTTTTCTTTATTGTGATCATTGTTATATTTTTGTATTTTTTGTTATTACATGTACTATTTTCTTTCTTTTTTTATTCTTCACTGAAACAGTTTCTCAAACCAGACAGTAAAGTCTCTATTCAAGATGACTTTTGTCATAGAAAGACATTCTGGTGCAGTAAAACATGGTTTAGCAATTGCCCAGGCATACCCTGAATCTACATGCATACTACTCAGATCAGCTTGCGCCCCGCACAGTCTGATTAAAGTAGTCTTTATTCGCACGAGCAATCTTTCAATCCTGAGGGGTCTTCATACCAAAGCTTCCCTTGGACCAAACCGTCGAAATTCCTCGGTGTCGTTTCAAGATGCAAGCACTGGAAAAAAATTGGACACGACATAGGGCTAGCTTGCTGTATACTTCATGTTTATTTGTTATTTTCAGTTTGGTCCACAGTAGCAAGAGGTTGTAGTCCATCTGAGACTGCGAGCTGCAAGAATATTATCGGTCATGGCTTCTGCTCGTGCACCACCACATTCTGTAATGGCGGAAGAATATCCAGAATGCATCAGGCGCTTTTAACATCACCTATCGTCGTTCTTCTTTGCCTGTTGGTGCTTTGAAATTAGAAATAGTCAAGGGGAGACTAGGACATATATTTTCAAGTCAGGTCGAGTCGGGTAACTTCAGACAGCGGGTAAATTCGGACATACAATTGCAAACGGTGAAAATTCAGATGAGACGGCTCATAAGGATTTTCACTGTTTGCCCAGTTATTTTTGTTCTAATTCCAAACAACTAACATATGAAGGAAACGATGTCACTGTCCGAATTTACCTGACTTGACCTTAGGCTTGTCATGAAAAACCAGTTTCGGTGATACTTTGTATTAGCGTCATTTGCGTTAGCTTCTTCACATACTGACCCGTGCGCACATGTTAGAGCGTCAATATTGAGGTAGGGTCAAGTCAGGTAAATTCGGACAGCTGGTAAATTCGGACAGCGATAGTGTTTCCTTTATTTGTCAGTTGTTTGGAATTAAAACAAAATTAACTGGGCAAACAGTGGAAATCCTAATGAGACGGTCTCATCTGGATTTTCACTGTTTGCAATGGTATGTCCGTATTTATCTGCTGTCCGAATTTACCTGTTTTGACCATAAATGGATATACTTTCATGTTTTCTTGCCACTATTTCAAAGAGAGACGACTTTTGGGTTTTCATATTTAGGGGAGAGTCGGGTAACTTCGGACAGCAGGTAAATTCGGACAGTGACATTTTTTCCCATATATGCCAGTTGTCCGGAACTAAAACAAAACAATAACTGGCCAAACAGTGAAAATCCTGATGAGACGGCTCATGATGAGCCGTCTAATCTGGATTTTCACTGTTTGCAATGGTATGTCCGAATTTACCCGCCTGTCCGAAGTTACCCGACTCTCCCCTAGATCCCACTTAAAAGGGAGTCTAGCCATAAAGGAAAGAGCACCTTCCTGTTTTCCACCATTTTTGCGAAGGGAAATAACATTTGTGAGTTTCTGTTTGCTTCCCTGCACAACGAAGCCATTCGTAGATGGGTCTTTCCTTTCAGAGATGACCCCTATCAAGAAGCGGGAAGCGGGACGAGTGTTAGTGTGAGTGAGTGAGTGAGTGAGCGACTTTGGGTTCCACCGTTTTGCCTGTTCAGTGGTTGCCCAACGTTCTAGAAGGAAGTGATATTTGTATAAAGGCAGTATTTTATGACTGTACATAATGTGTTTGACAGTGTCATATCCTAAAAGTGTGTTTGATAGTTTTAGTGACAAGACTTTTTACTCTTATAAACACTTTTACTGCGTGGTGTGAACGCAAGTGCTCCTACATAAAGGAGGAAAATACAATCGAAAGAAAGAAAGAAAGAAAAAATGAAAGAAAGAAAGAAAGAAAGAGCGAGTGATATGGGTTTTACGGCACATCAGCACAAAAAAGACCACCTCGCACCGAAAACGCTGGAGAGAGAGAGAGAGAGAGAGAAAGAAAGAAAGAAAGAAAGAAAGAAAGAAAGTAAAGTTTGCTTCCCTTGACAGTGCATTCATTCACATTATTAATGAGACTAGAAAATGACAGAGTTGCTGTCCCTAAACTGTATCATTTCATCTTATAATGAGTGTGGTCGGGTCGGGCGATGTCTCCGTATGACCTATGTGACTCACTCGCTGCATGGTCGGTTTTAACACATAAAGTGCAAAAAAATGAACATGTGAAAACAATTTAATTTGAAAACAGCGTAGATCCAGAGGAGGCATTGTACATGTTGTATGCTCTTCTTTATTTGGAGGAAATAAAGAATCTATCTATCTATCTGGATCGACACTATTCGCGCTTTTGTCATTGAATTTTCAATACTGTTATCAATATTATTATTATTATTATTTGAGGGGAGCGGGGATTGGGCAGGGCTATCAGGGTCATACAAATGGAGACTGCTGAAGTCTTTTGACCGGAACGCGGGGGTGGTGGTCGGGCGATGGCGCTGGTTATAACCGCTTCCAGTGCCGGGGCGTGCTACTTATTTGTAAAAGTAGGGCAAGGGCCTACTGTGCTTGCAGTAGGTGCGGACGGGCATTGTTTGGATTTTTTTCTCTTGTCTATCATTTTGTTTCTCCCCCTCACTCTGCGAAAACGACCCGATATATACTGAAATACTGTCTCAAAGGGCCGTTAAACCGAAAACAACCAACCAGCCAACCTTGACCAGAACGCGCACCGCAGATTATATACTTTTTCTTGCGACGGGGCTTCCCAGCAGGCACATGGCGTTGAAATGACGTCGTACTGACGTCGATGCGACGTAAAGACGTCGCATCGACGTCAACATGACGTCATTTTGACGTCATGTGCCCACTGGGTTATGTCTAAGCAGCGCAAACCCATAATATTAGCAACTTCAAAGAAATCCGTTCACTGTCTGCGTTTGCGACAAAATGTATGGAAAATGGGAATGGCGAACAGTACAGCAATTGGTGAGACCTTTAGACTTTTTATGCCTGTGTCGCTCTTTGCTCACAATGCAATTTCTTTAGGACCACTTGGTATTATTGGATTATAGTGGGATTTGTCACTGTCAGAGAGTAGCTTTTCCCCCCTAGTAGTTTTTCCCCCCGGAAAAATGACTATGATTTTTCCATAGTAGAATTTCCCACCGGAAAAATGGCTAAATAGTAGAATTTCCCCCCGGAAATATGACTATATAGCCAATTTTCCCCGGGGAAAATCTACTATAAGTGTTTTTGCATAGCCGTTTTTCCCCTCTATAGTGGATTTTCCCCCTGGTAAAATGATTGCAGGAAAACACGCTACATAGTGGAATTTGCTCCTTCTCCAATCATAATAGTGAGGTTCATGACGGAAACAGAAATACGAGTATCTGTCCGTAAAATTCGATGGATAACAGATGCTAGAACCGCATGCATGTGTCCATCAGTCTGTCTTATTTTTATTTTGGGGAAAACATGCAGCATTTTGCTTTTCCGTGTTAGCCAAAAACGGCTGTGAGTGTACGTGGTTGTGTGCATAAATTTGTATAACTTTGTGTTTGTACAAACGTTCTCTGTGCGTGCGCGCGGCGGATTGCCTGGACTAGTGTTCGTCTTTCATGCAGGAGACGTTGGCTCGACTCCCATCGGGACACACGTCCGATTATTATTTTCAATGTAATAAACTGCCTGCTAAATCAAACATGACTGGACTAAACACCCGTTCTTACATCTTCCTGTAAGCTTGCATGCGTATGTGTACGTATATAAATATTTGCGATGAGAAGAAATCACACCCTTTTCGTTTCTTAAATTAGTAATTATTGATTATTATAAAAATATGGTTGCTAAATTTGCATATTGATTTTTTTAATTAATCACGTTTATTACCTCCTTTGAAGTACTAATACATTTCTAATGCGATTAATTCCGTGAAATGTCTCTGTTCCGTTCCGTTATATTTCGTTCCGTTCCGCAAAATACCAACAGTCATGCAAAATTCACTAATAACCAATTTCCCGGTAGGGGAAAAAGGACTATGGGGGAAAAGTGGCTCTATGAGGTCCGGACAATTCACTATATAGTCGTCTTTCCTATAGCCATTTTTCCGGGGGGAAAGGGGGAAAAACCACTCTCTGACAGTCACCCTTTCACGAGGGTTTTCTGAAAACACATCTCACCTGTGTGCGAGATTACGCAATATACGAACATGCCTATTATGATTAATAGACTGTTCTAAACTCCATGATGGAAGATTCTATTTATCAGATTAAAAGGTGAAAGAGTTAAGCTCATTTACACCTTTCAAACTAGTGGACTGACCCAGGTCAAAAATGGAAGAGTCCATGTAATATATTCGGGAGGGGAGATGAAATTGTACTATGATGTTGTCACAGTACACCCCTTCTACAAAAAATGGACTGCTCCAAATTCAGTGATGGGAGAGCCCATTTTAAATAATTAGGGGTGACAGGATCTATGTTTTATTTGCATATTTATCAAATACCCCTTTTCTTGATAATGGACTGTTCCTAAGTCTGGGGAAGCGTCAAAGTAATATACATACAGGGTGAAAAGGTTAGACCGATGTCAAATAAAGCCCCTACAGAACATAATAGACTGCTCTTCACTCAAAGACGGTAGTGCCTCTTTCAAAACTGAGAGAGTCTACTGTATGACATTTGGGGTCGCCGGGTTTAGACCTTGAGCATTACTTCTCTTTTAAGAAATAGACCCATCGAAAGTCTAAGCTGGAAGAGTCCATTTAAATATTTTGGGTAAAAAGGATTATGGTTGATTTCTTTATCCTATTCATGTCACACTCAGTGAGATAACCCAGACTGGTAATCACTCAAAATTTACTCAGAAGCATTGCTTTGAGTTGATTTTAACGTGAACAAAATAATGATGCACAAATGTTTAATAGAATGAGTTACAGTTCAGGTGAATTTGTAAACAAATTCACCTGAACTGTAACTCATTTTATTAATGCCCAGTTGCCTCATTGGGATTTCCAATTTGATTTTACATAGTTTTTTTTCCACAAAATTACTTTAATCAATGCCAACACTGTAGCCTGGCCAGATGCCGCATTGTGCATCTGATTGTTTGCCAAGATTCCTGACATCAATGGGTTAATTTCTTTTGCTCTTTGCTACTCGGGGCACAGTTATTCCCCATTTTGACAAAGGGGTTGTTGTGTATTATTGTTTTACGTCCACGGTAAACAGCTATGGCCATGTCGGGATGGTCAGTTAACCTAACCATACTATTCCAGGGCAGGCTTAGGCCTCCTAATCGGTTAACCAGTACTAAGTGCACTTATTTTCACCAGTTACTGACAACTGCCATTCTTGAATCAGCACAACTGCCCTTCTTAAATCAGCGGAAGGAGAAACGAAAGCAAGTGGCCGGACCGGGATCAACCCCGGAACCTCTGGCTCTTGAGTCAGACGCGCTACGGACTGCGCTACGCGGCCCGGCTTTACAGAGGGTTACAGCTTTTGCTTCCTAAAATTGGACAATACATAGGCCTTCAAAAATGGAGTCTGCTCTTAAAGGCAAAATTTTCCTCCTACAGAAGCAAATTAGTCCTTTTAAGAGTTGATTCTGTTGAAGCGAATTCTTTCCTTTAGCTTTAGAGCCCTTTCGAAAGGAAAGCAAAATTGAAATTGACAGAGTTGCTTCCCCTGAAAGTTGATACATTCACCTTTAGCTGTATCCTCCTTTATCATCACAGCTTATATCTTAGAGAGTAATAGTTGGAACGCAGCTCCAAGGAGTAGGGATATAATCAAACACATAGCAACGAATTTTTGTTCGAAATTGTCGCCATCAAAATGGCTATCGACGAACCCCATTGTACTTTCACGCCACCATACAGACTAATCAAATCGCTCCACCGCTTGAAATTTTAAGAGCACTTTTCTGACTTCCATTATTGAATATTTCTGTTAAAATAATTCCAAGACATCATTTTCCGCCTGTGTAATTATTGACGAAACAGTGCCCTTTACGTCAGCGTCAAACATGTGAACAAAAAATCGCGATTTACAGCTTATTCGACTTTCTCCAAAACGAAGACCTATGCCATGATAAATATTGATATATATTCTACCATAATGTGAAATTTCAGAAAATTTGGTTTTGGAACATTTTAAAATTGCAAAATAACATATGACCACTCGGTTTGAAAACAAACCGAAAATGGCGTCGAAATCATGACAGCCTTACGTGCTACTCAGAGTAAATGTGTTCACTGCCAAATTAACAAACTCATAATTCGGCCTGTCTGCAGAAACGTAACACCTTTCACTGATTAATCTTCAACCAAGACCGAATAAAACAGCCAAGCAAATACATTTTATTCATATTTTATTGTCAGATACAATAATGTCCACTCTTACCTCCTATGCTCTAGCAAATCGTAAACACAAGCTTATGACGTGATTTTGAATCGATTAGAAGTTTGTATAATCATGGCTTAAAAGACGGACTTAATCAGCAATTGATGTTCATTTGGGTACAGTTCATGCTATCGTTCAGGATTAGCCTTTCCCCTCATAATTGAACGGTAATTTAACGGTTATATTTCTTTTTTTAATTAGCAGATCACGCGCTTCCTTTCAAAAGTCAAATAAACGGTTGCATGTGAGTAACCTGGGAGGGATGAGGAATGCCCCCCCCCCCCCCCCTTCGTGGCACGGTTAGAAGCAGGAGTGTAGGGATTATTACACTTTACGCACAATTATGTTTATCCTTTGAGAGCAAGAATAAGAGGTGGGCCCCAAAGATACTTTATATAGTCTAGTCTTGTCTGCTTGCCGCTACTATTGAAATCTTCTTCAATTTACAAATACCAGCATCATCAAATATGGCGATACCTGTTGAAATTTTGTCTATTTGACAAAATTACAATACGCACCTGGCTATTAGCGTGCAGGCAGTTACACCTTTGAGAAGGGTTAGCAGTGCACTGTTTGCATTGCCTGTATAAGTTTGAGAAACTCGTCAGGCATCTGAGTGTTTTTTTTTTGTTTTTTTGTTTGTTTTTTGTTGTTGTTGTTTTTTTTTGGGGGGGGGGGGGGGGGGGGGGGGCAACATTTACAAATCTGCAGGTACACGGGTTGATCTACATAAAATAATAGAATAGAATAGAACATTTATTTCTCCAATTTCGAACCCTTTTCGGTTATGCAGTCACATATAAACAAACAACAAAAACATTTACTAATAATTCAGATCGTGTTTTCCTATTTCTCTATTAAAATGACAGATGTTGCCTCACATTAGAGTAGTCTTGGCGAGGCGGTTCTATATATAGCCGCAACACGTTTTCATGGAACTGGGAGACTCTTCAAATATTCTTTGCTCCCAAAAGAGCAAATGCTTTCCTGAAAGAGTTTACTCCCATTGGAAAGGTAGGATAAATCAAAAATATTATTGCCGAGACGCTTCCCCTGAAAGTGTACAGGGTTGCCCTAGGCCCACACATTTACATGTACACTCTCAATTTCTTTTCAGTTCCTTCCAATGCTTAACGTGTTCGTTCTTCATTTGTATGCCGACTAGAATTGTAACATTGTAATTGTCCGGTCGACTAGCAGGCCCGGATATCTTGTAGGTCACCAGAAGATTTGATATTTTTGCATTTACGAAGGGACGAAGGCACATGTAAAGGGCAATCCAGTACACTTTATACTCAACTCTGGTCTTATTCTTCATACTCTGCGTCCTGAAATTAAATAATTGGGCAGTCGATTCCATTAATTAGGCAATGATAGGAATTGAGCTAGCGGCCTTCAGATTCTCATTTGAACACTCTAAGCTACCAAATGTGGTGACGTGCGGGAAGGTTTTCACTTTTTCCCTTACTGTAGTATTTTCTGAGGGTCAGGAAGTACACGGGTGACCTGCAACAAGCAAAGACTAAGATAGCTTGCACTACAAATGTTATAAAAGTTAAGATGAACAACTTGCATGTGTGCATTCTATTATGGATCTTGGCTGGTAGCTTTTTTGTTCGTGCACATTTTGCTAAATGAAGGCAATGATGGGTTGCTTGAATAAGTATACAAAGTTCATGCGTATTTCAACAGTTCCTCACACGCCCGCTATTTTCAACTTTCAAGCAGATTGTTTAAGTATACTCATTATACTGTCAGTGGTCTTTATGCTTATTCAGGATGTGGAATTTGCCAATGTGGAGCTATTCGTATCAGTTTAAGTTCATGTACAACAGTACTTTGCTTCCACGGAATAAATGGCTGTTTTTGTGCCACGTGCCAAACGTCGGATGGCACGTAGCAAGCCTACAAAATTTCCCCACACCTCCCATGTATCCGCACACCCCGACACATTTTCAGGCTCATCATCGAACACACGAAATGCTCTTCGTAACTTAAATCAGAACGGAAAGAGCTTGCTTGCAAGCCAATCAGGGTTTTGCTATTCGTTTATATATACAGTTTTGTATCTTGAAGCAGTCTTGTTAGACTAAGTAAATTTTGCTGTTATCATATCCGACAAGATTCCTCTTCTCCTGTTGCGGCTCAGCTGTTGGTAAGATTCAAATGACTACAGTAATAAATCTCAGTGTGTGTAACAACAATAAAATTAAAATCTTAAAAAGTTCCTTCAAGAGCAGAGAATACATACAGAAATAGGAACATGGGCCAGACTGCGCAGTTTCGGCTAATAAAGCCTCGTCAGTGACCCTGACAATATCCGGTGTGAAACCAGAAAAAAAAAAGCAAACTGTAATTTCTTAATTTTAATTGGGCAGTCGATTCAAAGACTGATTAGTTTCAAAAGGATCCAAATAATATAAAAGACGATGATCTAGAATAATAGTCTAAATCAATCTCAAATTTTAGATTTCTCAGAATCTATCCTCTGATCTAAAGGATAAAAATGAAATATAATCTGCACTAAGCCAAATCGGGCAGAGAGAGAGAGAGAGAGAGAGAGAATACGCTGTCACAGCAACGACTGCTCAAGTCATGTTTGGGACCTATACATCACTCCAGGCATCAGTCAAGATGAATTCCCCCACTTCCTTGGCCCCACCCACCCCCACCCTCGTAACCAACCGCCTCCTTCCATCCCCAGCTGGCTTGTTAAGTAACTTATGCCGCGACGCGAGAAAACCAACAATGTGGTTGTGCGCCCAGTGCAGACTAAGATAGTCCTGGGCATCTGCCCAGTCTGATCAGAGTCTTCACTGTCTGCAGGTAGCTTAGACCCTTAGCTACCCTTAAAAGCGCTTAGGGAAGACTCTGTGCAGACTAGGCGGATGCCGAGGCTGATCTGAGTCTGCGCTGGGCGCACAACCACTTTGTTGATTTTCTCGTGTCGCGGCTCATATGAACTTTGTAATTGTTGAGCAAATTATAAAATCAGATCGTAAATTTCAAACAAAACGACAAGAAAGAAACTCTTTACTTCTCATGTTCGACGTATAATCTGTTTACATGGCATGCGGACTGGCAATCTAGCTCGAGGCAATATACGTCATATTTTTATTACGTCACAACTGTGACCTAATAACATATTTGACAGAAAACAGATGACTGTTTGAAAGATAAATAATAGTAGAAAAGGATATTATATTCACAAATTTAAGTGGCGGAATGTCAGATTTGTACGATGCCAATCAGGTCAGCAGTTACGTAAGGTACATTCTACCAGTTTGAAGTCTATTTTAGCTAACTAAACTCCGTAATTTTTCTCCTCTTCAAGTATTTAGCAATCTGAGCTAATGTTTGACAAGCTGTCGACCTCAATTTTCTGTCTAAAGTGTGGCTGTCCGGCAAATATTGCTGGTGCTCATATCACGTGCAGCACCGTTTCCTGAGCGTAAAAACTACAGATGCCATCTTTTATTTTGCAATTTAAAAATGTTTCAAAACGATATTGCTTAGAATTTCACATGCAAAAAGAAGAAATAATAAAGTTTTTGATGGCATGGGTGTACGCATTGGAGAAAGTCTCAGCTTTCTGTAAATTATGTTTTATGTTGATGCAAGTTTTCGGTAGACTCGAGATAGAGTATTGTACTTTGACGATGAATATTTTAGCATTTCGAGCAATTTTGGCCCTGAATTTTGTTAAGAAAGCCTGCTTAATACTAGTTAGCAAAACATTTTTATGTGTTTAATCATTTTAATATAATCAATGCCTCTATATACATTTGAGAATAATGGGAAATTTCGTCAAGAACCATGTTCGCCATTTTTAGGGCCTATTTTGTATGTGGAAGGATCCATCGTTGTAAATACAATCACCGCTTTTCGAGGGTTTGCGTTCCAACTGATATGTTCTATAAAAGGGTTATCCTTTGGAAGCAAGGATCACAAGCAAGTAACTCTGCAAGGCATAATCTTCTCTATGTAATGAAGTTGCTTCCCTTGGCATGATTGCTCATGACTGGCGTTTGATGGGGGTTCCGATTTCTTTGACATGCGCCGTCCTCTACATTCAAACTTATTAAGATCTGATCAATGACAGTCATGATTCTAGTCCTGTCAGTCCGTAAAAAGGAATTTGTTTCATCTGTCCCAAGTAAGTCCGAACATTGGACTGATATGGAGTATATGAGCCGCGACACGACAAAACCAACAAAGTGGTTGTACCAGATAAACTGGTACTGAATGTATCATGGTCTGTGAGTATCGCATCTGTTGATATTTGAATGCGTAAAGTTTAGACCCGCAACTAAAGGCACATCTCTGGTTTTTCGCCAGTTTTACAAAGGGGGACAACTTTTGTGTACCAATCGACGGCGTAGGCATTCCGACAGAGTGTTTACTCTTTATGAAAAAAATTGGTCCTGCGGGAGCAAATTCTTTCCTTTAAGAGTTGACAGCTATTAAGAAAGGAAGCAAGGTGATTGTTCACGAAAATGGCTTCATGCAGAGACTGTCCGCCTGATTCTATGTCCTGCCGAGTCGGCAGGACGTAGAATCAGACCTGCCTATTCGGCAGGTCGTAGAATCAGGCGGAATCAGTAAGAAGCCACTTATCATGTACATCAGTCTCGGCAGGATGCAAGAGGTCACGGACGGTCTCGGTGGAAGCCAAGTATAACGGACAGTCTCGGCAGGAAGAGAAAACTAGCGGTGTAGTTTATCCCTGTGTAAAATCTGATCAGACTCCCATGGATCATGAATGGCGTTGATCGTGCACTGACAACTTATACTCGATATTTAAGATGAATTTGGTTTACTCATTCAGGTGCAGCAACTCTTCTGTTTCCATTTTTGCTTCCCTTCTCATTATGGCGGGTGGGGCGGGGGAGAGGGGGTGTAGATTCTTTAAAACATAGTTTGGTCTTCTTGCAGCAAATTCTAACTTGTAAAAATGGTCCCATTTATGAAGTAGAGTTGTTTCTCTTTGTAAAAATTTGCTGAAACATAGGGAGGTGTACCTGTGCATTTCAGTGAAGTTTAGACACCAGTTGAGAAAATGCCATTTATCCTCTCGTATCTTTTTGTTGTTTACAAGGTCTTTTTTCTCTTTCCTTCTTTTCTACAATCTCACAATCTTAACAATTTGGCATTAACTTATTGGTTCCGATAACATTTTATCTTTCTGTCAATTTTATATCGATCTATAAAAGACATGACGATTTGTGCTGTATGCTCAGGTAGATTATTCTATAATTATACCAGGCCTAACAAAAGTTTGAGAATTTTACCATTTTTCACATTGGTTTGGTAATTTTTGGCCTCCATGGAGAGAAAATGTATCTAATGGCATAAGCGGGGAGCTGTTTAACAATCGCCCTGCGCATCTGAAAAGTCTGAGTTTGCCCTTTTCTTTAGGATGTATGTTTATAAGAAAGGTGGCAAACAACGGAGTTCCTGATCAGCCTGCGTGCATGCGCAGGCTGATCTGGATCTCCGTTTTTGCTACTACCAGCTTATATTTCCCCCAGGCGCAGTCCCATATAGTCTAGACCTATCTGATAAGGAGATTCATTTAAGATTTGCTGAAAAGTTTGACATCAACAAACGGTCCAATTAATCTTCCCAACCAAATACATTTGTCTTCTTTCTTTCCTTTCGTCAATTTCACAATTATTCAAATTCTTTCCGGTTTCAGGAGTGAATTTGTAAAGTGTTTCAAATATTTGAAGCTGGTGATAATCACAGAGAGAGAGAGAGAGAGAGAGAGAGAGAGAGAGAGATGTACATTGTTTCAGATATTCGAAGCAAAAGCTTGCATTAATCACAGAGAGAGAAAGAGAGATGTATATTGTTTAAGATATTTGATGCAAAAGCTTGCATTAATCAGAGAGAGAGTGAAAGAGAGAGAGAGGGGGAGAGCAGTAGTGCTGGCAATAATAGTTTAACCGACAATAATGACATAATAAGGGGAGATAATAATCTTATTAGCCTATAAAAATGACAAACTGATAATTCATCGACAAATGGATAATAATTGCAATAATAAGCTCTCATTGATTGCATTAGTTGTTAAAAGTCGTTTCAAAGTCTAGACTTAGTCGGATGTTACGCAGACAGACATTGTCTTTTTTTTCTTTCATACTTTGGCGATCACTGAATTAATTACCCAATCAAGTTTTAAAAAAAATGAATTTCACAATGGCATATCGGTAAATCCGCCATTCATCGGCAAAAGTCGCATTCCGCCGTTGACAACCTCGTTTAAAACCGGCCGAATCTGCGAAATTAACCGAAGTTGGTAACGGCAAAGTACGGTGTTTGGCGGTGATTGGCGAAGTGTGACGATAGTTACCGATTTACCGGCTAACTTCAGTGTTAGAAAAGCAATTCGCTATTTCTGCGATTTGTTGGTATTTATTGCGGGTTGTCACTAACATGACAGTTTTATAAAAATCAATTTTATCATTAATTTCATTTTTCATTAAAACATTAGATGGTTTTATGATAATGCGTGAATTTACGCTAAAATACCAATAACTAATGAAATAAAATAAGTAACATAAATATAAAATAATAATGCATTTAATAATTGATTGTCGTATTGTTTGGACGAAATGTTGTGATTAAAATAATGATAAAATAAATAAGATAGTTGAGTCCAGTATTAATTTAATGGTAGTTTATATTGAAGCAGCTCGGTGGACCCGGAAGATATTTCAAGAATTAACTTTGACGACACTTTAACCGTCTTTTGAGAAAATATTAAAATTCGTTTCTGTTTTCTTTGTTTTAGGTTTCTGTTGTTGTTTTCCCCCCGTATATGATAGCTTTTGTTTCAGAAGATAATACAGACAATTAATGACAATGGCCTCTTAACAAAACCCACACACTTAGTCCGTCACCGACCCATCATAATCTGAGTTGTGTCATCAGAAATAAGGCCTGATATCAACTTCGAGCTTCAACTACAGAGATCAACATGCGCATTCCCCCCGTCTGGTCAGAGCTAGGGCTCTTTGTACCAATAATCTATCAAGCCTGATAAATCTATTAGGCGAATTGCGAAGAATCTGTAAAGACTGCGCAAAATGCGCAGTCTTTTAAGATTCTTCGCTGTTCGTACAAACATTAAGAGCCCTATTCTCATGTCGCGGTCGTTAAAGCTCGCCACTGAATGGCATGCCTCAATTTCTTCTATCGATCATGTCATCTCGTTGAAAAGGTATAAATACTTTTAGTCTACCATATTGGAAAATTTGCGACAATCTCGCTTTCAGACATTTTAATCTTTAACAAGATCAGTTCGAAACAAGAGAACTATTTCTCTAGGCAATTTTACAACTCAAACCTTTTATATACTATCTCTCGTACACAGACACAAGGGCGCCGGACTTAAAAACTCAACGTAACTACCTTAATCCTTTTCTTCAAGGTAAAAAGTCCCGCCCTTGTGCGCTCACTGTCTCCGCCTACTTGTGCGTTCAACCATACAAATCGCTTTCTCCGTCAATGGCGGCATGAAATGTACACCTTTTAATGTACTAGAACACTATTGAGTACACTATGACAAGAGAGTCATCTCAAATAATGATGTTTTGACCTACTCAATTACTTGTTATAAACATCATTATTCTTTAAAAAGGATTATAATTATGCATCATATGCGTACGTTTATACATGGAAGTAAGGAATTAATGTAATCATTAAGCGCAGAGTGTTCGGTTGTTAATGTTATCGAGCGTACAACTTCTGTACGATCACTCGTAAAATTTCTGTACCATAATTTGTTCTGTGAACTTGGACTATTGGCAGCGAATTATGACATAGAGCTACAGACGGATTATTACCTGATTATTAAATTCTGAGTTCTGGAATATACCTATGGCTGATTTAATGAAAAGTTTCCTGTTCCTCTTGGTTTATTGTTTATCAGCAATAGAAGGTAGGTTGAGTTTTTGTTGTGTTTGTCCTGAATAACATGATTTCATCTCTCCCCCCCCCCCCACCCCAACCCACCTCCCCCCTCATCCATGATTTCCCCAGGATAATGAGCCTGGTTTCATAGATAGTTTTTTTTTTAATTTTGACGGGATTCATTCTAACCTCACTCTCTCCCCCCCCCCCCCCCCCCCCCCCCAAACACACATACACCTCCATTACACTTATAGTACTACCTTAGTCATAGATAGTTACATTAAAACTACTACACTCACCCCCACCCCTCTCTCACACACCTTCCATGGCATCCATTCCATATCGTCACCCCTTCCCTAGTATTGTATACTTTTATTATTAATATTACTATAAGTGATCATGCTTTCTACTACTTAAGGGGATAATAATAGTATTGATATGACTTGCACAGGGCCCAGTACAGTCTTTCCCTGACGTTTCGGTGCCTTTCCCGTTTTTTATTAATATACATGTAAGATTAAGAAATTAACAAGAAGCCATCATGTCTTAGGACAGGTTTCACTCCTTTTCACAGGTTGGAAGGATTGTTTAATAAAAAGAAATACAAGTGCATGTATTATCAAACCGTTTCTAGCCTATAAAAGAATATGATACTTGCCAGTGACTATAAACAAAGGGACTAGTCGAGTGTTATGTACTTCATATCTCTTGTCTTTATCAAAGTATTCGAACTTATGCAGGTGACAAATAACGCTAAAAGTTTGCGACAGAGTAAGCGAAATTAATTTATAAAAGTGCCCGAACTTAAACATTGAATCACATCATTATAAATCTTGTCCTCGTCACTGCTCTTATCTTTTAGTGTTCGCAGAGACCCTGATTCATCCCTTCTACCCCTATTCTCACTCTCACCCCTTGCACACACAGAGTATGGACAGCTTTTAAGAAGCTATAAAACATAATTAAAATAATGATAGTTGGTCGAAGAAGAAAAGTTGTCAATACGATTTATGCTTTGCTTTTGTCCCCTAAAAATTCAAAAATAAAAAGGAGAGGAATGCGGGGGAGATAGCGGGGATGGGGTAGTCAAAACATCGCAACGGATCCCCGAGTACAATGTTTCAGAGAACAGACTGTTTTAGGAACAGTTTTAAGTCTAATTGAGTAATTGTTATAATATTCTCAGTTATTTTATTTGCCGATCATCTTTTGAGTTTTTAGCATTATTTTTCGCGTGCCTTTTCCTGGTAGATGAAATGAGCCACGTCACGAGAAAACCAACAAACTGGTTGTGCGCCCAGCGCAGACTCAGATCAGCCTGGGCAACCGCCCAGTCTGATCAGAGTCCTCACTGTCCGCATGGCAGTAGCTTAGACCCTCAGCTATCCTTTAAGTGCTTAGCGAAGAGTCTGATCTGACTAGGCAAAAACCCAGGCTGATCTGAGTCTGCGCTGGGCGCACAACTACTTTGTTGGTTTTCTCGTGTCGCGGCTCTTACTTTGCGTGTTGAATTATTGATGACATTGATTCTGAGCTCGATCTGTTAGCTGTCTGGTAAAATGATATCAGATGACACCAGACCTTAAAATGTCTATTATTTATAAGAAACCATATCTGGAGAAAAGATATATCTATAAATGTGCCAAATGTTTTGCAAGGCTTCTGAAACTCTGTCTAAAAGGACTGAATGTTATTGTTTTGCTTAAAAAACAACAACAAAAAAAAAAAAAACAATAAGTTTTCCCAACACAACTCATTTTAACATGGTTTTGGATTTTGTACACAATGCAATTTGTTTTGATTGACATTCAGAGCAATTTTCTTTTCCAGGTTTTGTCTTGTCTGGTCATCACTGCAGTTTTGGTTTGATTTGTCAATGCATAAATTTTTATTTGGATTTGTCAGTGCAGTTTTGGTGTGATATACAACTTTTGCATGTTTTTGTTTTGTCTTGTTTTGACTGGTATTCAATGCAGTTTTGTTTTGGGTTGTCAGTACAGGTTTGATTGACCATCAGGACAATTTAATTCAGACTGACAGTCATTGCATTTTGTTTTGATTGACCGTCAGTGCAGGTTTGGTTTGATTGACAATCAATACAACTTTGTTTCGATTGCAATCAATGTAATTTTATTCTGACTGTCAGTCAATGCATTTTGTTTTGATTTGTTAATGCAATTTTTTTTTGACTGACCATCAAGGCAATTTTATTCTGGCTGTTTTTATTGACCGTCAAGCCTTCAGTGCAGTTTTGTTTTGATTGGCAATCAGTGCAACTTTGTTTTGAAGGGCCATCAATGCAATTTTTGTTTTGACTGGCCATCATTGCAGCTTTTTTTATTTGTCAGTGTAGTTTTGTTTTGATTGGCCATAAATGTAATTTTATTCTGATTGACAGTGCGTTTTGTTTTGAATTGGCCATCAGAGCAGTTCTATTCTAACTGACAGTCAATGCATTTTTGTTTTGATTGGCAGTCAGTGCAATATTTTGCTGTGACTGGCCATCAATGTAATATTGTTTTTTATATGTCAGTGCAATGTTGTTTTTTTTTTTTTTTTTTTTTTTTTTTTTTTTTGTGTGTTTTTTTTTTTTTTTTTTTTTTGTGTGTGTTTTTTTTGACAGACATCAGTACAAGTTTGTTTTGATATATCATAACATGTTTTAAGTGTCCAAATATTTAGCTTAAATGCCATTGCCTTATTCCAAATCTAATCTCTTTGTGAAAAGACATTAATGTAGTTTTTACTGGCGTGCAATTGCTGTCTGTAGCAGGAGAAACATATCAGGAACCTAGACAGCTAGCATCTATTAATGATGGCTCCCTGCAGAGCTCTTTGATTATGATATGCTCGCTTCGAAAATCAAATAGTTGAGAGACTAGATAATACAAAGATTCAAGACATAAGAGCCAACGTCGAAATAGAAACAAGTGAAGTGAAAAAAAAGATAGTGGTATTATTCTCTTTTGCACATTTTCTCTCTGCCTTCCAAACGCCTGTTTAAACATCTAGATGAGCTAGTTTTACTAGTTATCGAAAGACAAATTAAAATTGTGGTTAATTTGAAAGTCATAAAGTTGACCTGATGGACCTACCCAGATACGAACCCACCACTGGGTAGACCGTGTTAGTGAAGTTTATCAGTTGTAGCTGACTGCATGTTCATGTTTTAAATATCACAATATGGTTGAAGGAAACGGCAAAAGAAATTACGGGGCCAGCACCTTTTAAGCGAAAATTTGACTATTTACTAAAATTCAGATCCCCGCCCAGTGCAATTGCAAACATTTGTGTATAAAGACATGACATGACCGATCGATCTGGAAAAAAATGAGTTGGCTATAGTTATTTATCAGACACTTAACATTCTACATTTATCTTTATAGCAGAGAAAGTGTGTTCAGTTTAATTTATCTTTAAACAAATGGGCTTTCTAACAAAAAGGCCCCTTACTATATTTGCAACAAAGAATAAGGCACGCAGTGTAACCAGACTCTTTGCTACGCAGTGTAACCAGACTCGATGGATCCTGAGGAACTTGTATTGCGTAAATGGAGGACATTTATCAGTCTGCGCATGGGCAGACTGATCAGTTCACTTTTAGCACATGCCCGTGGGCACCCCTGCTCCTGGGCAAGGGCCGGATCAATGACGATGAGCAAATGAGATTATTGGAATTGTAAATGGATTAAACAAACAATTCTGTTTGGTTTCTAATACACTTGACCTTAGAAAATTCTGTTAATCTTACAGTTTGTTTTAATAACTAAAGATGTTTTCCCAAACTTTCTTAGACTGTCAGACAGGATGTCATCATCCGAAACATTTTTTTTTCTCCACTGAAGGTCACCTCGAATGATTCATTCACATTGATTGAAATTTTTTCGATGAGCATTAGTAAGAAGTGGGTGGGGAATGAGGTTAGGTATCAGTTCAGTTTTACACTAGAATATGTATTTCTAGACTCTGCAAAAGTAGCAGGGAGATTTTATGGCAAATTTTGTCTTCTTTTCAACCATACCTCCCGCCATTGCAATGGTATTAAGCGCAACATGCCTGCCATATTCTTTGATCGCACAAATTTTGTCGAAAAGTCGACTATTTTTTATTTAGATCACCAATGTGCACTTGATTCAAATGCACACAGGCTAAAAATCAGACTCTATTTTCATCATTTTAAGTTCAGTTGGTTCATATAAATTAATAGCCCATACACTTAATTGAATTTTACTCAAGGCACAACTGTCTGTTTGCACAAAGCAATTTTACCGCGTTTAAGATACTTTTATGTGCAAGCTGCTCGTTATTTTGTTATAAAATTTTACCCACTTTTCGACATAAATTACAGAGATGTAATATTTTGAGTGATGCTTGGATAGATACGCAGCCACTTATAAGAAAAGTTTGATGTCTTATTTAACATTTGAGGCTGTCTTTGTTGTCTGTCGTTTTTGTATTAAAGTTTGAAAGTTTTAGACCTACAATGGCAAATTTAGGCAAATTAACACCAACAAAGGTCGCAATTTCGTGTAACTCTGGCGAGACACCGGCAGACAGTGTACTCTGCAATTGTCGTCAGGCGAGACAACGGCAAGTATCGTAATATGCCGTTGTTATCTACGTTTAACACCAAGAGATACATCATTGTTTAACACCGGGAGACACCGGCAAACATCTGTTTTGCTGTTGACATTTTCGTTTAACACCGGTGAGACACTGGCAGACACCGTATGCTGCCGTTGTCATCTTCGTTAAATACCGGAAAACACCGTATTTTGCCGTTGTCATCTTCGTTAAACACCGGGAGACATCGGCAAACATCGTATTTTCCCGTTGTCATCTTCGTTCAACATCGGGAAATGTCGTATTTTCCCGTTGACATCTTCGTTTAATACCGGGAGACACCGGTAAACATCGTTATCTTGCCGTTGTCATCATCATTTAACACCGGCAAGACAAGCACATTCATCGTATTCTGCTGTTGTCATTTAACCGTTGTGATTTGCGAGACACCGACAGACGCCGTTTTCTGACGTTGCCTTTTTTGTTAAGCACCGAATCCCGTTAACCATTACATTTGTTCATTCCACAAAGTCTGATTCCTCTTGAATCAGAATAAACTCTTCAGATACTAAACTTACTTGTACAAAACAAAAATCTTACTTTTTGTTATACCCTCAAAAAGGCAATGCGACATTTATAAAATTACTAGCGACATGATATTGTTTGCACCATAAAAAGGATCACAGTTTGAATCGAATAACGTTTTCAATAATATACAGCGCTGTTTGTGGAACTAAATACTTTAACAGCGGAGGGCACAATGGTTGTGTGAAACGCAGTCGACAGGGGTGCCATATTACCATCATTCGTCAAAAGCAGACTTAAAGCTTATATTAAATACCATGTGAATAAATGAAAATTGTCACACTGGACAATTCGTGTTATAGCCTGTTGTTATGTTATTCTAAGTATTAAGCATGCCATGCCGACCTATATGACGTGATATAAACGGACACAGAAGGAAAACCCAAATAGTCTATTCCTTGCTGTCCGGGAGACGGTCGGGTCGGGCGATGGTGCTGGTTAACTTTCAGTGCCGGGGCGTCCTTCTTATTGGAATAAAATTAGAGCAAGGGCTTACTGTGCTTGGAGTAGGTGTGGGTTGGAGTTGTTTGGACATTTTTCTATCGCCTATCATACCTCTTTTCTCTGTCCCCCTCTCTGGGAGACGGCTCAATATAGACTAAAATACTGTCTCAAAGGGCCGTTAAACCCAAAACAGCCAACCTTGCCATTTGCATGACGAAACGTCTAAAACTATCCTCATGACGGCCATATCTATAACAAGAGTGTTGGAACAGAGGGAATTCCCTAATTTCATATAATTGGCTGTAAGATTGTTTTCAGAGCCGTTGAACTCTGTAATATGTGACATTAGAGTTCTTTTCACCACCAGAAGCATATGACCTTATGTATGAGGCTTTGACCCGAAGAAGCCAGACATTCTATTAGGGTATATATATTAATATAGTGTTGACCGGTGGACATCAACACATGGGACTGTTGAAGCTACATATCAGTTTTTCTTCGCATGTCCTTTCACTCATCTGTATAAAAACTGAAAACTATGTAAGCAGGTATATCCGTATATGAATAGATAACATCTAGTGAAGAAAGAGAAATATATGCTTAGATGTATATCCCTTTCGCTCTTAATTATGTACGGGTCCTTTTTAAAAAAAAAATAAAAAATAGAAACCAGGGTAACCATTTCAATGTGCGTTCGATAGCTTTTTGTCTAGTATTCTAATGATCATGATTATAATGCTTGAAACAGCATAAACAAAATAGACAGACCCCACTCTATTAGAACTCCATTGTACTTGTAAGAGTTTAGTCTTTCTACAGAACTTCAAGAAACCAGAACCAACCTCGAATAAATATATCTACATTCCTTGTAAACATAAAGCTTGACTTTCCCCGCTGGATCTACAGTAATACCGTAAAATTCTAAAAATAGGGACAGAATACCGTAATTGACCTTAAAATTGAACAATTTTGTTTTGCAATGCTGTTATGCGTGCAAAAGATGCAGAGAGAATGGCATACAGTGTAGGCCCTGGCCCGACTGCTCCAACGTAGGCGGACCGTTTTGATAAAAGCTAATACTTGTAGCCTAACCGGAATCGCTAGCCTTCTATACGCTCCTAGGCCTTACAGCTTATGGCATCGATAAAACATTAAATATTAACAATATTCATGGATGTTCTATAAACGAAAGAAGGTCGCTCCTTAATCTGTTACGAACACTACAAGTTCACTAGTTTTGGCGTGACTTTCCAAAATGCATACAAGTACACTGTACCATCTTTAAGGGAGGACTTTATCTAATAATAACGGCGCCTCTTACATATCTTCCAATTATTAAATATGATGTTTATTATATGTGGTTGCATAATTGCTGCAAATTGACTGGTAACTATGTCAGTCTATAACAATCTCGGGCCGACATTGCTATAAACAAAGTATACATAAGACAAAACAGTGCACTTTGGGATAGTTGTAAGTAATTTTCTGTCTACTTTGGGAATACAAACAATCATCTGAGAGTCTCTGCCCTTTCTTTGATCTAAATTTACGAAATCTGGGGAGGGGACAAGGAACAGTGTACCAGCCTATATGTGAGAATAGATAAAGTTCTGATAAGACAGCGCGGATCTTGATCCGCGCAGTTTTATCAGAAGATTCGCTATTCACAGTCTTCCAAACTTTGCAAAATCTTACTTTAATGATAAATGTATTCCTTTGCATGGCACATTGCTCCCCATTTGCTCTTTAATCTTAAGACATACGGTATTATTTGCCAACCCCCACCCATTTCCACTCTAAGTGCTTATCATAACCAAATAAGAGCGTGCAAACAAGTTGATGGACTTGGCGATCCTATTATCATTGCGCTAATCATTGGAATGTAAACAACTGCAGACATCTAGTCAACAGATCAATATAGCTAGTCTTAAAAGTTTCATATACCTACAAGTATTCTCGTAATTTGGCAAGAAAATGATTGTCCAAAATATGTGCATAGCACAACCACATGCGCACAAACAATGGCGCCCAACATAGTCACGTCATCACATAATTACCTTATTACCTCCCTTAAATATTGCTTTATATAGAATATGGTTTGGAAGACTTGAAACCTTTTAGTTTTGTTACGCCTGTCATTCATGACATCATTTCTTGATTTTATTTCAATGTTCTATAGCTGTGATAGATGAGGAGATCAGATTTAGTTGCTTCAATCACTCGGTGTCTGATCTAACAGAACTTAGGCACAGTGGTGCCCTGTCATATTTTCATAAGATTCATTCTTTTGTTGAAAGACGCTGCAAGACGCCAGATTTAGCTTTGATCTTAAACGATTAGTTTGCATTTTGAATTTTAATTCCTCTCAGGTATTGTTGAGGGTTCGAGCGAGTAAATGATGGTTACGTTCGGTTACGTTGTGCATGTAATGTAACTCTTGTGAATAAACAACCCGTAAATATTGATTTTCACACATTTAGCATAATATTAATAGGCAAGTCAAATACTAGCGCTAACAAATTGTCAGATACTGAAAAGTATTATACATTGTTTACTGAATACAGCTAATGGTTGTAACACCTTGTATGAATGATAATCACACGTCTTTTCAAGCAATCTGTGCAGATTGTAATATAAATGACTTAGGGGAAAAAGTCTGTGACAAATAGCGTTTAGGACGTCTACCAATCTATTGCTTTTTAACGGCTACGTGCAGAGGAGTCATTCTGTTTTCATGAATAATACAAACTAGCAAACACTACAAAACGGTAGTATTAGAGAAGAACTGTTACTCAGCCCAGTTGTTTCCTAGATTTGTCTACCTTTACTGTGGTTAGGCCACGGGTTAGGCATATAGTCGGACATAAGCACACTCCTTTACCACAGGGTATAATCGATTTCGCCAATTTTCGCTTCCTGCAGAGACTGTACATCATAACTGGCTTCCGCCGAGACTGTCCGCGAACTCTTGCTCCCTGCCGAGACTTCTGTACATGATAAATGGGATCCTGCAGAGACTGTCCGCGTGATTCTGCTTCCTGTCGAGGCTCTCGGCAGGAAGCAGAGTCACGCGGACAGTCTCGGCAGGAAGCGATTTCTCGAGGACAGTAGTCTCTGCAGGAAGCAAGAGTTCGCGGACAGTCTCGGCAGAAGCCAAATATGACGGACAGTCGCTGCAGGAAGCGAAAATTGGCGGAATCGATTATACCCTGTGTTTACGCGTTTCTTTTTTTCTCTCCTCTTAAAGAACGTAGGTTTAAGGGTTGACGCAACGTAAGTTTAGAGATTTGTGTCGACCATATGTATCGAAAGTTACATCTTTGCATGAAATGACACATGATGTGTGTAATGTCATTGTACGACACATATTTTGAGTGCCTTGGGCAAAATGAGAGTGAATTTTTGACAGTATCTATTAATTATGACTGCTTTGACCCGACGTGACTGAGATATGCGTCCTACATGAGAAGGGGCTAGGGAAGGGAAAATTAAAGCCTTTTAGAAAATGCCCCAGATCAGCCTGATCAGCACTGTAATCTGCCTGTCGTCTCTATTTGCTACAAAAGATTCTATCCATCCACGGACGGTGTGTCAATAGCCGGTAGTCTTGCATTTTGCCTGAGGTACATTCACCTTTGGTACAGTTTTGAAGAGCGTTCACCGTATTTTTCCATACATTGGAACACTTGTCGGAACACCAGCTGCTGTAATTATCCTATAACGTTGCAAGACCGGCTCGATAAACAGCCACATAGGAGCAGTTTGATCTTAGGCTGTTGCTTTAGGCAGGACCTGTTAAGAGGAGCCATGACTGATCTAATTCTACAGTGTATGTTAAGACACATCCGTCTCAACGTTTACGGTCGTTTCGGGGTTTTTATTATGCAGGGAAATATGAAGTATAAATTTTAGATTTAAACTATTAGAAAGATAAATTATTTTTGAGATACGGCATCTATTAGCCTTTATGTAGCGAACATTTTAAATAGATAACATTTATATTCAAGGTATTTCAAATTTCCTCCTCTTCTTAAAAACGAATTTGTCAAAAATAAGTTTTATGCTGTGAATTTGCAATTGTATATGATGCGAATAAAAATCCCATTATCGTGAAAAACTTAATATGAATGGGTACTCTTCCATGGGTTTCGCCATTTTTTTAAAGGGTAACGTTGTGAGTTATGTTTGCTTCACTGGATGACGTAGCCTTCCAAAATGGGATCTAAACTCTTAAAGGAAAGAATTTGCTCCTACAGGAGCAAATTCTTTCCTTTAAGCATTGACCTCCATTTAGATGGAAGACAAACTTGAAATCGACAGAATTCCTTCTCCTGATGTGTACCCATATAAACAGAACTGCCGGAGCAAAGACGATAGAACCAGATCAGAAAGGGGCAGCGGATCAGGGTGAACACTGTTTAGCGTTTGACTGTAAGCTTTGAAAGTGTTATCTGAGTTGCCGAAAATCAAAGGTAGAATGGGCCATGATCGAAAGAAAAATTATGCTTTGTCTGTACAAGAGAAGGATTATTGTCTGAACAGAAGGACATACATGCTCTCACTCACTCGTACCGCACTTGCGCATAGCGAGATGTTGGCGTTTGCGGGAAAGAGTATTTAGTTTCTTCGATGTCGCAAGCCGGGCCGCGTAGCGCAATCAGTAGGGCACCTGTCTCATAAGCCAGAGGTCCTGGGTTTGAATCCTGGTCTGGCCACATACTTTCGTTCTCCTTTCGCTGTTTCAAGAAGGGCATTTGTCAGTTACTGGCGAAATTATGTGCACTTAGTACTGGTTAACCGCTTAGGAGGTCTAAGCCTGCCCAGGAATAGTGTGGTTAGGTTAATTGACCGTCCCGACAGGACCATAGCTGTTTACCGTGGACGTTAAGCATCAAATCAATCAATCAAGCGATGTCACAAATTTAGCGTATCTTAAAAAGCAATATCTTCACAGATGTATCCAAAAGCCACGGTCACGTGTCCCTCTCCCTGTAAAACAAAAAACAACACAAACAACAATAACAAAAAAGAAACACAAACAACACAAACAACAAACACAAACGCATCTACTGTACAGATAACTCGACCTGCTGGATTCCTCTGGCAACACAGGGTGTAATCGATTCCGCCAATTTTCGCTTCCTGCAGAGACTGTCCGTCATATTTGGCTTCCGCCGAGACTGTCCGCGAACTCTTGCTTCCTGCAGAGACTACTGTCCTCGAGAAATGGCTTCCTGCCGAGACTGTCCGCGTGATTCCGCTTCCTGCCGAGGGTCTCGGCAGGAAGCAGAATCACACGGACAGTCTCTGCAGGAAGCCATTTATCATGTACAGAAGTCTCGGCAGGAAGCAAGAGATCGCGGACAGTCTCGGCGGAAGCCAAATATGATGTACAGTCTCTGCAGGAAGCGAAAATTGGCGGAATCGATTATACCCTGTGAGCCTGCTAGATTCCTCTTGCAACTGATTTACGAAATGATCATGATTAGTTCGTTAAGACGCAAAATGAAGTAGTAAAAGTGCTGTAAATGATGTTCATTTTCCTTTACTCAGACACTTGAAACCTGTAAATCGACATGCAATCACGTTTAATATCAACATCAATCAAAATAATAGATCTTGGAGAAAATCTCACTGGATTCCAGGAAGAAAACATAAACAGTCTTTGCAGTTCATAAAATACAAGAAAGCCAGAACGACGCAAGCAAATAAGATTACAAGCAAACAAGAAATATCTTTAAAAAAAGATATTGCCGAAGGTAAAAGAATCATGGTGACTTAAGTTTAAAAGCATTTCCACCATTTATCCAGCGGCAGCATAACGTTAAGGCAACGTCGCATCAATTTCGATGCAACGTAATTACGTTGCATTGACGTTGATGTGACGTTGCATAAATGTCATGTGGTTGCTGTGATAAGCCCTGCTCTTTGATCTTCTTTCGTGTCTTTGTCCGGACTGGATAAGTCTTCCAAGCACCTGAAGCATGGAGCTGTCAGTTTGACTGCAGTTGTTGTTATACTACTATAAAACAAGATTTGCTTTGACTGCAGTTGTAGTTATATTTCTAATCGTCTAATACGAGTTGTTCATAGTCACATGGAGAAGTAATCTTATTAAGTCTTCGACAAAAAAATGACGTGCGTTAGCATCGCACTAGTAAATAAAAGGTCCCCAAATTTCTCTAATCTACACTCGCAATGAACTCAATCTGGGGCCGTATTCATAAAGCCACTTAAGTCGTTGCTATGCGGTTGCTAAGGCTAAATATCTATAAAGGAGATTCCCTACAACTACGAAATTTGGTCAGGAGGAACAGTCTTTGTAAAGACTGTTCCTCCAGAGCAAATTTCATAGTTGTAGGGAATCTCCAACATAGAAATTTACCCTTAGCAACAGCATAGCAACGACTTAAGTTGCTTTATGAATAGGCCCCAGATCTTCTGGATATCAATCTTTCTTACTTTGGCGTTTTGTTTTGGTGTGTTCTTAGCCTCAATGGATCAAAATAACTGAGTTCTGTAAACTTTGCATTTTCTGGCCAGGCAGTTTGATAAAAGCAAGTTTACGCAATTGTACGTTTTCAGGTATGCGCGTTAAATTAGTGGGTGGGGTAACACATGATACCTGTACCTTGAGCGATTGGTTTTGATGCCCAGCATTAAATGGTTTGAAAGGCACAATCTGTGGTATTCTCCAAAGCTTGCGTCTAATACATGTGTTTCAGTTCTTACTGCAAATGTAACTTAACATTGTTAGTTTCGTAAGATCAATGTAGTCACAGACTCATTTTCATTCAGCAGTAGATTTGAAAAGTGATCAGCGGATATTTGATGAAATTGCTTCTTTAATTTCTTTCTGAATTCATAGTTTAAAGTATTTTTATGAGGGCTCTATTTTCTCGAGCTTTTGTGCTTTCTGTTGACACAAGATTCAATTTGTTCAATGTAAAATCACTTTTTGTATTCTTTCGCCTTGTTAAATACACTGCATCTAAAGACGAAAACCTTAAGGCAGGCAAAACTATAAAAGATACCTCACTTCAATCTGTTTGATCACTAAATAGATGGTCTTTTCCAAACATTACGGATAATTTGATCGGGTTCATAAAAAGACTAACGGGGCGGGACTATTTACAAGTATGCAGACGACAGTTCTCAATCACTGCGGGATTACTTCCTAAAGAAAAATGTACAAATTCTATAATAACAATTTAACCAACTATTTACCTAAAACGGAGGCCTGAATATGAGCAATTGAAAAAAACGATCTATTAGAGTCCAGAGCCCTAGATAAGAGGGAGTATTTGGTGATAATTAGGGATAATTTTTGTTATTTCTGGATAAAAACATATGTTGTGAATGAGAAATAAAGAAAATTATCCCTCAATTATCATCAAATACCCCTCTTATCTAGAGCTCTGAGAGTCACGTTAAAGAAATTCGTATCTCTCTCTCTCTCTCACTCTCATTTGGTAACATGTTGTAGTTTCTGTGTATTATTGTTATGATTATCTGTACCATTACTGTACAATGATACAACCAGGCCCGGATCCAAGGGGTGGGCTTTGGGGCTTCAGCCCCGCCATTTTGGCCTTTGTGTTCTGTATAATATGTAGGCCCCAGATGATTAGGAGTATCTGATGACAGGTAATTTATCCAAGTGGTTAGATTAAAATATATGCTGTGACATCTCATTAGAATCGCCTCTAGAGGCGATTCTAATGAGATATCACAACATCTATTTCAAGGCAAAAAGACATTATCAAAAAAAAAATTATCAAATTGATCCTTTATTATGTCATATTTCCAAGCCCCCCTACCCCCCACGCCTTTCCTCATCCCACATACATATCTCGGCACCTCCCAGCCCCACCACTTTCAGAGCCCCACCAGTAAGTGGTGGTCTGGATCCGGGCCTGATACAACTTCTATAACTTATTTATCATTTGCTGTAGTTGTACCATTATTTCAATAGCCTTTCTTGAAATAGTGGTGCAACTACTATTGTGTGCCATTATTTCAAAAAAGGCTGCAATGTAGTCATTATTTCTTGAAATAAAGGTACAGCTACAACAAATAGTTGTAGTTTTACCAGTATTTTATGAGAGGTTACCTCTAGATATTTTGAAACTGAGTATGTTTACATTTCGAAAGGAAATCTACACAAACCTAATCGATTTCAAAAACTGCCAAGCTTTTAATAAGTGATAATTTGTCCTAACGACAGTTTTATCTGGTCTCCGAGATACAGGGCTTACAAGGTCGCGATAAGAATGATAAATATGTTAAGTAGTTTCTAAGTACTTATAAAAACCGTCAAAAATGAGTATCTGATAAACGCATGTTACGTAATTCAAAAAGAAGTATCGTAGAATACATGTACTGAGTTGGACCCACGGGAGCCCGGTTGCTTATATCCAACAACTACTAGTTCTATAACATAAAACTTGCCACTCTCTTATTTAATATTTCATTTTATTATTCCTATTTTTATTCTGACATTTTCATTTCTACTTTCATTTTCATTTCTTGGAGAGTGATCGGGTATTCAATGAAAGTAAAAATGTAAATATCAGCATAAAACATAAAATATGGACGTCAGAATACCCGATATCTCATATTATGGGCGTACAACAACTACTTGTCATTAACAACTAGGCTTTTCTGCTTATATTCTAGAGACAAAACCTACACTAGCTTAACGAATAATTTTTGGATATAATCAACCATATAATCAACCGGGCTCCTGTGGTTGGACCTGAGAAATCAGCAAAACTAATTTTGTCCGTGGGTGGCAAGGTTAATGAAACATTCTCCTCATGCTTGGACGATGGATAGATAACTTGTGGTTTTACGGTCTATTAACAGTATGTAAGTCATTTCGAGCCGCCTGAACAATGATAAAGAAAGCCTGTGTGCAGCTGAATCTTGAATGCGAAAAGCGATTCGCGATACTGTCCGAAGGCCCTCCACGTATACGTGCACGACCTTTTTGTAAATAGCGCAGAACTTCCGTTTTCGGTGCTTATAACTTCCGTTTTCGGTGCTTAGTTTGACTATTTATAAGATGGGCTCACAAAGGTGTACAGCATAAAATCTGTTGAGACCTTTCAGAGGCACGGTGTCCTGTTCGGGTCGCAGTAGAAATGCTTTTCTTGAGCATTGAAATCATTTGAGTCATTTCAATAGAATGAATGTAGACACTTATACAATGAAAATAAGGGTTCCTGTCATATCTTTATATCTGGTTTGGTTTGCCCCTCAGTTGACTGCCTCAGTCTGTCTGTCCAGTATTGAAACATTGACCTGATACTATCTGTTGGTAAAGGGGATTAACGTCTGCTACCGGACAATGTCTTATGGCAAACTTATTTCCTAAACAATGACGTTTCTAAATCAGAACCCGTATGATCGACGCCAGAATTCTTAAACCTATCGTAACCAAACTTGGTCAGAAGCATAGGAAAATCTACAAGCTGTCCTCGTGCAAACAGCGAATATCCAGATCATTGATGTCTGTGCAACTGCGTGGTCGGATCAGGACAATGATTGTTTATTTGCATAGTATTTTGATACGACATACTGAGAGAAGTCACTTTGATTTCGTTGTTGATTGTGTCTTCAAGATTTTGCACATAATAGCATGCAGCTTTTCCCATGTTTAGGCGGAATTAAGCACCGAGGCAGAAGTTTATAATGCTCAAGTAGTATAAAACCTCAAAATCAAGAGGGGGATTAAAAATATGTACTATTTTCTTACGCGCCGGCTTAATCCGTCTAAGCCCTTCTACCGCCAACAGTGAAAGTTTACAATAGAATACACGAAACAGAGTCAAGAATACTTAATATCACTTCTGCTCTGTTTAAATCAACAATTATTCGATCCTATATCTGATCTGTATTCTTCCAAAAACCCTTAAAGTTCATAATGACCCATTACACAACGGAACTGAGTTTATCCTTTCCTTATCAAACTCTACCCGATTTTAAGTTCAAATTTTTAATCCGTAATCTCAATGTCGCCAATTATTATTACAGTAATTGCTTTAAACATTAGGACATTTTAAGGTAGGCCCTTATGGGTACACCTCCATTTTATTTTTAACCATTTTTACAAAGGGAAGCAAGTTTTGCGACTTCCTTTGGCTTCCCTGGACAACGAAACCGTTCCTTAAATGAGCAAGTTCTTTTCTTTAAGAGTAGACCCCTACTGAAAAGGAAGCCAAACTATGAGAAAATGGCAGAGTTGCTTTTCCTTCACCTCAATGAATTGTGATATAAAATGTCTTGAATATTGTACATTGTCCCCCACACACATACAAACACACACCCCTCTCAACGCCCCCCCCCCCCCCCCCCCCCCCCACACACACACATACATTAATATATGGCGGAATACACCTTGATCAAAGAGCTCATTAAACTGGCAGAGCCATTTCTGTCCCTGAAAATAAGATGAATGCAAAGTGAAATCACCACTGACAGCTGCATCATTTCAAAATATCACAGACATTGAGAATGTCAGCTAATTTCTGTTACTGTTTGTTTTGACTGATGTTTACAGAAAATGACGTACAGTATACATAACTGCTGTTGAGTTTGACAAGGTAGCACTCAGCATTCAACCTGACATGCTCGAGCTTTATGGAGATTTGATTTGATGCTAATTTGAACAGACGCGTGAGCAGTCCTACGGGAATTGTGCTAATAGCGTATATGGACGATTGTCGCCAACAGTCGGCACTTTCCGTATCAGCTGGCGACTAAATATACTGTTCTGGACAAGGAGCTTTACTCAGCTGTCACGGGCTGGGGTCCTTACGCCCAGGAACTATATTTTAGTGTACTCGAAACAACTGCTCTTTTACTCTTTGTAATAGACTGCGCTTTCACACTGGCTGATCTGAGTCTTCGGGACTTTTACTGAGTCCTTTGTGCCATGGCCTGTTGATAGTAAACCATCCAAAAAGGACGGTTCATCTCACTTAAAGGGCGAGTCGATTATGCAATAATTTAGGGGATGAGTCAGATCAGACGCTGCGATCTTGGGTCTACACTGTTTCCAAAGATCTATTTCATGGAACGCCAGGGTCCGAGGTTATAAAACTTGAGTATAATCTCAAACTCAAAATAAATCACACTGATCGGCTGCTTCCGAGCAAGCAGCCCACAGTGTGCTTTATTTTGAGTTTTACATGCTCGGAAGCAGCCAATCAGTGTGCTTTATTTTAAGTTCGTGAATTTACTCAAGTTTTATAACCTCGGGCCTTGATTAATAATGGATTAATGCTTTGCTTATAAGACTTGAAGATTTTGCAGACAAATTCAGTAGCAGACGATATCACTACCTACAATGTGTTATTGCGGTATTCTGTATGCGTATGCTAACGTTATGGTTTTTGCCGGTTTTACAAAGAATTGTGGGAAAGCGTCATTAGAAACCGTGTAAACAAATTATAAAACTGGAGTAAAATTTGATAATTAAGGTATATATGCCTTTATTCATAGGAAAATTTGCCTGTAATAAGTTTTACCATAACAATGCATATATTCCGGGCCGATGAGTGCTTTATTCTTCCTTAAATCAGCATTTATAGAGAAGAAAGTGAAAGTAGACATTTTATCATATATTTGTAGAATATAATTCATAGTCGGGTGCTTAAACATAATAATGCTCTCCGCCACCCTTAAATCTTTTTCCGGAAGGTCACTTTTGTGCCGTAATTTGCCTTTTTCATCATTTCTTGTTATAGTATTCGGCGGTAGATGTTATGATTTCTTTCGGCTAAGATATAGCAGTCTACGGTTAAAGTGTCAACTATAATAAAGTATTCTACGGTTCTTGGCGGTGGTATTCATTCTCACCTTCTTGCAAACATTATGAATTTTATGAGTCAGATTTCAAGAAATGTCAATATAAATGAAAGAAAATGTATACAAACTTCTTTGCTGGCCTAAGATGGGGGATTTAATGGGCATGACTATCTCCTTCCTAATTTAATTGTAATAGTCATGACTAAATACATTTAATTCATCCCTTTAAGTATAAAAAAGATGTTTCTCCATATTTCCAGAAGAATATTTCATTGCTGCCACTGTTTCAATGACAAATCAGCCTTTGAAGATGTCATAAATCATAAAGCTGTAATCATAATGCACGACAATAAACCACTCAGGCCCACATTCAGAAACACAACTCAAACTCATACTCGACTCATACTCCAGTAAGGTCAGTTTAAGTGACGCTCGAGTAAGCCTTGAATGCGTGAAGCTCAATTAAAATCTTAAGGAGTTCCTTCAAGACCAGAGAATACATTCAGAAGAAGGAACGTGGGCCAGACTACGTAGTTTCAGCTAATAAAGCCTCTTCAGTGACCCTGACAATATCTGGTGACGAAACCAGAGAAAAGCATACTGTAATTTCTTAATCTTAATTGGACAGTCGACTCAAAGACTGATAAGTATCAAAAAGGGTCCAAATAATATATAAAATGATGGTTTAGAATATGAGTATAAACCCATCTAAAATTTCGGATTCCTCAGAATATATCCTCTGATCCAAAAGGTCGAAAATGAAATATAATCTGCACTATGGATGATGTACGGTGAGACGTTTTACGGCCGCCAAACTGCACAACACCAGCTGCAGTGAGGTAAAATTAAAATCTTAAAGAGTTCCTTCAAGACCAGAGAATACATTCAGAAGACGGAAAGTGGGCCAGACTACGTAGTTTTGGCTAATAAAGCCTCTTCAGTGTCATTATACAGTTTTGGTTCACTTTGTCTTCGTGGAGGAGACTCCAGCTACACTCCAGTTAGACTCGCATCATGTAAAGGACAGTGTGGACCCAGACCGGACCTCCCAAATTATATAAACTGTAATAACTCTAAATTTTGAGACATGGTTGACTTAACAGCGTAGAATTAAATCATACTAACTGTAAAATTCGTTAAATTATAAATATACCGCGGGAACTACGCTTTTCTGCTTGACGTCTGGGCGTCCGTCCGGTTTACCTTGCTGTGTCTGAAGAAGCGTTCATGGTGTAGCCTGTTAAACATGGGTCATGGATTCGATACCGTCCTTCTCCAGTATTTTGGCTGAAACATTAATCGATTTTCCTATTCTCGTACAGTGATTTTTTCACTAGTTTGGGAATTGTGCCGGTGCCCACAGAATTGGGACAAATCTCTTTGTATTTTCCTTAAATTTGAAATTTCAGAACACCTATATTGGCTCAAGTGGTGGGAAAGGGGGCATGAAATTGAATATATAACATTTAAATTCAATTATAGCTATATATCTGCCAGTTCTGCAAGCAAGCAAGTAAATTTGTGGGTGTAGGTCCCTAGAAAAAAAAGTCTTCCTCCAACTGGGAATTTTTCAACTTGCAGTTGGAAAAAAAAGATACTATTTTGAATTGGGACTGGTGCCTTTTATGGGAACCACTTATATAGAGAAAAAAAATCACTGTCGTATCACTGTATTTATTGTTGTTTAACTCTACCACCTGGTAGTTTCTGCGAGCGCCCCCCCCCCCCCCCCCCCACCCTCGCCCCCCCAAAAACGACCCCTTCCCGCCTTCACACGTCGTATGCGCTTTCTTTACTTGTTTCGTGAACAACCTGAGTTTAAATAAAGTGATGTTCTGTTCTGTTCTGTTCAGCTTTTATACCACGGATTTTATCCAAACTAGGCATATACTAGTAGTGTGACACGGGGACGACGTTGTTGCATGCAATGACCAGCTTCGATGATACTAAAATTGATTGTTATGGGCGTGTTTCTGTATCATTGTAGCCCCTCCATCCCCCACCCCCCACCCCCAATAGACGATGTATGCTATGGGGGTCCGTCCGTCCGTTGGTTCATACGTCTGTCTGTCTGTCCGACTGTCCATAAGTCTTTGATTTCGTCCGTTTTTAATTGCTTAAATTTCAGTAACCACAAGTGAATTTTTCTTATGTTAGGTGTACCAAACTTGGATACAATTGACTTTGATACTGAGAGGACTGGAGATTAAAAAAGCCATTTTAAGACAGTAATATTTTGTAATAAAATGTTTGCTATTATTATAATTATTATTATTATTATTATTATTTATTAATTATTTTCTTGCCTGTGTTTGAAACTAATGATATGTAGCAGTACTTGATTCAAGATCAGATAGGGTTATGTAGCTAAGGTTAATGTAGAACATTTATTTGTGTGTGGGTCCCAAAAACTCCTTTATTACAAGGTCGAGGGAAAACCCTGGGCCGATAATACACTCGCTAAAGCTCGTGGTTTATGTCTCTGTACAGGAGGACGAACCATGCTCTGGCTTACACCAGTAAGACTCGCCTACACAAAACGTAGCCCTACCCGACCACGTGTGAATGAGTATGTGTAGGGAGGGCTGTCTCTTCTCTTTCTTTCTCTCTCTCTCTCTCTCTCTCTCTCTCTCTCTCTCTCTCTCTCTCTCTGAGACGTCTGAATATAGACTTAATATTTTTTAAACGCAATTATAGCAGAAAGGAAATACAAATCACATGACGTAAGCCAAAACTCTGTCTGTGAAACGCAGCACCATAAAATATGAATTTGTCACACACAAACACACACACACAAAAAAAGGGAAAAAAAAGTATAACATAGAAGCCATCTGGCCTATAAAAGCAGCTTTTGATAGTCGTGCTTCTTCGCATTGTCATATCATAGCCATGAAATCGCTGAAATATTTATCAAAATTAACTCGAGCCGCCGTCGAGGGAGCTTCGCCGTTCCTCGACCAAACCTTACTTATTGGAGTTTACTCCAGCTGCACTTATGTCTATGAATACGACTTGACCTTACCTTGTGACAATCGTTGAATTTGAGTTTAGTTTGCAAATAGGGACCTCCGTATTAAAAAACAAGTTAATATTTTATATGCATGCACCGAAAAAGTGTAAGATTAGCCAATCTTTCTATGATGTTTTACAATCATCCAACTTATATTGAAGTTGTGATCACTAAGGGTCTTATGATATTCTCGGAGATCTTGGGTTCTTATTTCGATCAGGACAGGTGGTTCTTAAAGCATTTGCTACAATCGCCTTGCACACATAGGTTTACCATCTCTATTTTACTTTCAATGTCACAATATCCACCGTAGGAAACATAAACGTCCACCGTAGAATACGTTAGCATAACATTCGAAAACCAATACATAAGGTTTGGATTAGCCGTAGAAAACTATAAAACCTTTTTTCTAAAATTCACATGTTTTCATACATTCGTGCATGCTGCAGTAATAATCGGTGTACATTTACAATTTGGTGCAATATTCCTCTGTATGGACAAATACAGGAGTAAATAGAGCCAGTAAAAACCGACTTATGATGACTGGGATTCTCGCTAAGCCTGTTTCGATAAAACTGCCAGAAAAACGAAAAAATTTACGTGCAAAGGGATAACAGTATGAGTTTGAGTTCTTCGGCATAGCATAAAAGGCTAGATTTGCATTAAAATATGAAAATTAATATTTATTTTGTTAAAATCGTCTGCTAAACGGCCGTTAACATTAGAAATCCTCATCAAAAGCCGTAGAAAATCGTAACGTTAACAGTAGCATGCAGAATCCTGAAATAACACATTGTAGGTATTGGATATTACAGGGCGACTTATTTCTAATTGCTTAAGCTCTGCATAATGAATTATTTCTGAGAAAACATATTTTTTGTTCCTTACCAATTAAATAAGCCGCCGCCGCTTTATTCGAGTTTTAACAGTCCAAGATTGCTTTAACCCTTAAAGCGCCAAAAATTAAAATTGTTGAATTGGCAAACAGCTTAGATCCGGATGAGGTGGCTCATAATGTTTGCCCTCTAGTGTTCGAACTCTCAATATGATATCGCTTGGACGAGACATTTTTAAAAATTCTGCAGACATTAATTTTGTCGTCTGCTTTTTGGCTTTTTCATAGGATAAAGAGCATGCTTCAGAGCTCTAGATAAGAGGGAGTTTTTGGTGATGATTAGGGATAATTTTTGTTAATTCTGCATATAAACATATATTGTGACCCCTCATCTGAACCGACTCGACGAGACGGTTCAGATGAGGGGTCACAACATATGGTTTCAATGAGAAATAAAAAAAAATATCCCTCAATTATCATCAAATACCCCTCTTATCTAGTGCTCTGATGCTGTCCAGTTTTTAGAAATTTTAGGGTAGTTGAAGAACCAATTTTAATATGTGAATATTTAGAATAAATCAGGTAAGAGTCTGTCGTCAGACGACTGCGCATGCTTGATAAATAACTTTTCTTTGACAAGTTTAGGTCATTATTATTCAAGTCCTGGGGCGAATAATACTCATAATTTATGATTATTCAACAAACATATGAACTCATTATAGATAAAACATCTTATGAATTTAAAACGTATAAATAACTCTGAAACCAAATACTTTGAAAGTTTCCATGGAAAGGAAAATGATATTATTTTCTAGACATTGCACCGGTTATTTACAGAACTCCGACCCCAAGGCTATGAGAAAAAGTTCTCTCTCTCTCTTTGGCCTTCAGTACCTTATGCTCCTAAAATCCCCCCCCCCCCCGCCCCCCACCTCCCCCCTCTCCACACACACACAGAATATGAAAAGCTCAACACAAGAGCGGCTCCAGTGATAGCCAACAAAATTGAGTGTCATCAATATGTTTTATTACAGCTAAGCTTTCTTTTGATTAAATTGCTCAAAGTTTGATGTATGTCTTCATGAACTTGAAATTTGTCATACGAAACCTAAATTGAACAAGAATAGCCGACTTTCCATTTTTGCTTGGCATTTTGGTATAATCATTATTCAAGGTTAGATTTAAAGATCATTTTTAAGCATTCTTTCTAGTATTTTTAATTATCTCTCAAACATAACTGACATTTTTGTTGCTGCAAGCAAAATAACATGTCAGATTTTTATGCCCTCATAAACTTTTTGATCGATTTGTTTAATTTTCTTGAGACATTTTGTCGGTCCGTATCGTCGAGAATTGCCGTTCCATTTCTTTTCTTCATTGAAGTGCCGACTCCTGAGGGCTTTTTCGATTGACAAGTCTAGTCAAGCGTCGGCGATATAACTGGCGCGATTTGGGTGTCCCCGTTCACGAATCTGATAAAACAAGGAGATAATGTAGAACCCGAAGGTTTAAATTAATGGTACACCCAAGACTTATCATCATTTTATGACCTTATCTCTAAGATCTTTTGATAAGGTGCAGTTTCTTGCAGTTTATATACACAAAGCTCAGCCACAAAGTCTCACAGTCGTTCTGAAAAGAGGAAGAAGAAGAAGAAGACAGTAATAATAATAACGACAAAACAGTTGCATTTATCATTATTATTATTATTACTATTGTTATTATCATTGCCAAAATCTACCTGTGAGAGTATATTTGAGCCTAAAATGGGGGATATTCTGGGCAAGTTAACTTGACTTCACACACTGTTCAGGACAAGTTTGTAGTCTCTAGGGCAGGATGTTTAAGCCATATACTTTAGGGTATACATGTATTTGTTAACTTACGGTTTAATCGTAGGGACAGGTTGTTAACTTAGGGGAAAGATTGCTTACTTTAGTTCTGTTGTTAACTTTGTTCCTATCGTGCTAGATAAACATCTTTTCTGTCACAAGAATAACCACAGGGTATAATCGATTCCGCCAATTTTCGCTTCCTGCAGAGACTGTCCGTCATATTTGGCTTCCGCCGAGACTGTCTGCGAACTCTTGCTTCCTGCAGAGACTACTGTCCTCAAGGAATGGCTTCCTGCCGAGACTGTCCGCGTGACTCTGCTTCCTGCCGAGAGCCTCGGCAGGAAGCAGAATCACGCGGACAGTCTCGGCAGGAAGCCATTTATCTTGTACAGAAGTCTCGGCAGGAAGCAAGAGTTCGCGGACAGTCTCGGCGGAAGCCAGATATGATGTACAGTCTCTGCAGGAAGCGAAAATCGGCGGAATCGATTATACCCTGTGATAACTGCAGTTTCATTTGCAATGTCTTCATTCGCAGGAGCACTGTTTGAGAAATTAACACATAGGCGCCCAATAAATAACCTGTCAGACAGCGTAGACCTTCAGAACAAGCGTTTTACTATCTCTCATAAGAATCTTTTCTTAGCTTTGTACATAAATAATGCTTAAACATCAAAATCAGCTACATTATCTTGGAGTCACTGTACTAAGAGTGCATTTAAAATGCATTGCGAGCGTAGCTGAACTGCCGTAGAAAATCTATTCATCATTTGTGTCGGTTAACCAGTAATATATTTGCAAGTTTTTGCATTGCATTATGTCATGTTGGTAGAAAATATGCCTTTAGTCAAATCGGTAATACGACGTCATTTCGACGTCACGTGCCCGCTGGGTTTGAGACACCGAGTCCATCTTTTCGCGTCACGCTTTGAAAATTGCAAGGACCGATTACATATGGGCGAAATGCATACGGACAAACCAAACTGCCCGTTGGCGTTGCTTGGCCTGCTAACCTGAACACGCCCATTTTAAGTATACTGTTAATTTTTCCCGCGAGGCTCATGTATAATATAGAAACATGCAGAAGGTTCGGAGGAAAGAGACTGGGGGTGGGGTGTTTTACCCTACAACTTAGAGAGAGAGAGAGAGAGAGAGAGAGAGAGAGAGAGAGAGAGAGAGAGTAAATGAACAAGCAAATAGAATACAGGCACGATTAGAAATGTCTGTGTTTGCCTTTCTGACATCCCTTGGTTATTACCATGCATTTAACGAACAAGCATGAAAATCCAGACCAGATTCCTGTGTAATTTACCAATATTCACCAATTTACGTTACAATCTCTACAGGGGAATCTGTTGGCATAAGTTTTATGTTCCTCGGGAACAAGAAAGTTAGAAAGGATTTACGTAATATTTCCAATATAACTATATCTTTTTCAGCATTTGTAGATGGTTGTACATGTAAATATAGGTACAAACAGTTTCTTCGAAAAGCAAATTCTTTCCTTTTAGAGTTGACCCCAGTTGAAAAGGGAAATTTTAAAAATGGCAAATTTTAAGAATGGTGGAGTTGCTTCCCGTCAAAGTGTATCCATTCACTTTAAAACTTCATAACAGCCGGCGATTCGTTTAATTTATGTTGGCGAAAGGCAGACATTAACCCATTAATGCCCTGTGGACTCTTCTATCTGTATATATTGGATGAGTCCGTTTGTTATTTAAGGGGTGTCAGGTTTAGTTTATTTTTAGAATTTTTGTTTTATTTTGAGGAGAAATACCCATTTGTCTTATGCAAAAAGTGTAAACCCTGATCAGACGCCGCGTGTTGCGGCGTCTGATCTGGGTCTGCACTGTTTGCCTAGGTCCCATTTCTGGGATGCTAGGCATTAATGGGTTATCTCTTGCCCAGAAATTTCGTCTAATTTCCCTGTTATGAAAAAATAAGTATATGATCGGTATCGGCCTATATTTCCCGACTTCTAGACGAATAAGTAAACTGATATTCTCTATGCATCCGTTCTGAAAGCTTTGTCGCCAAAATTCTTGGAATCACAGACTCGAACAGAATAACAAGGCGGCATTAATATTGTGTAAAGGCATATCTTAGTCCCTGAAGAGGCAGATTTACCTATAACGGGATTTGTTCCATATTTTGTATTAATATGAGTTGATTGAAAGAAAGAATGTTGTTTTACGAGTCAGTAGTAAGGGTGTCATACTATACTACTTGATTTATCATGTCCCCACCCATATGTCCCCACCCAATCGCCATGTACCCAAAAGAATGCAGGGAAAAGAAAAACATTTGCCGACATGAAGTGTGTGTGTGGGGGTGGGGGTAGGGGGAGCGGGAGCGGGCCTCATGTTTACCGTTTTTACCTTAAATACAAATACAGAGACATCTTCAGTTATCCTATAACTTAAAAAAATGAGAGAAAAAATATTATCTAATGATATGTTATGAAAGTACTAGCGTATAGGGGCAAACAGTGAGGACCCTGATCAGAGTGCTCCTAAACAAACAGTGCAGACCATGATCAGAATGCTCCTTTAGGAGCAGTCTGATCAGGGTCTTCACTGTTTGCCCAGGCCAAGTTTTAGCCTTATAACGGTAACACTCGTTAAGTGTATGCAACCAGAAATCAGCAAATGGATCATCTCCTCAGAGATGTGTATATTTACGTCTCTGATCTCGCGTTCTAGTATCAATGTCGCCATCCAAATCTGCTCAAGGCGTTTCGTTTTCATTCACTTCATCAAACTCGGTTAAAGTTCGGGAAAAGCTACACACTGGCATTTGCCTACCAAAAAGGCTTGGACTACTTTGTTCATTGCGCAGGCTGTTACAGCCTCCGATATCGCCGCTTATTTCATTTGGATTTCAGCAATGGGCGATAACTCTGGTCATATAACGCATGAGAGGCCATTGTGGTACGCTTATTCCAGACTGTTTTGTTTCCCCTTTGCTGCTCTTTAATTATTATTTAGTGTGTCAGGCGATATCGCAGGCTATCATGAACTCGGAGCCGCTTCTAGAGATAATTCGATCAAACGTTAAATGATAAAATAGAAATAATAGCATATTAACTTTAAATGAGCCTTTACAGAAGAAAGGTTGTCTTGTAAAATACGTGAAGATTGAAAGTTTAAATCAGCTTGCACATGTGAATGATCTGATCACAAAATATTTAGTGTTTGTTTTCTTGATACCTTATGATCCATAGATTGTTATTTGCGAACTGGGAAGGCTCTGATCAGGCTGTGCAAACACGCAGCCTGATCTGAGTTATCCCAGTTCGCACAAGCTTTAAGACGCCTTTTGTCGTGGCAGTGGTAAAATGGTCTAGTCTAGTCAGGCACTATTGTCAGCTCCAATTCCAGTAAGTACCATTACTGCGTCTGCGATTTTAGACAGCTTCTGTAAAACCGAGGGTTATTTGATAATAAAATCAGGGTTGTGACTCCAGTGTAATAGACAGAAAATACCCAAATGTGCATTTGTTAGGAAGATTAAACTTACTCAAAAGTTCAGATAGATATCAATAAAGATCATCCGTTATTCTGTTTTGTTCTGTAAACCAGTTCTCGTAACGACGTCCCCAAGTAGCTCAGCGGTACATAACCATCGTTGCACACACCTGGCGCCGATTGTCCGTCCATGAACATCCCTAATAAGGAAAATATGTGACCAGTGCATGACCAAAACCAAAAGAGTCGTTGTTGCTGACTGGCTATGTACAGACTCGGTGCCAAGAGATGCATGTTATGGACTCTCCCCCTGAGCCCCATTGAGAAGTGAAAAAAGACACTGCTGATTTGCTATATAAATGTGTATTTACTCGGGTACACTAAAAGATCCGGCTCCGTTGATGACCTACGAAGTTGTCAGCGCAACACCGATAACTCGCTCTTTTGGTGAAACAAGGCACAAAAACTATTTTGTAACTGTTACTTACGAGACTAAATGTACATTTTCTTTGATTTCAGGTGAAATCCGCTGCTACTGCAACGAATCTGGTTGTGTCTCTACCGGCTACATGTGTAAATCACAGCTTGGCACGTGCTACTTACAAGTGACTTACAGTGAAACTGACGCAATGCCTGCATTCGTTCACGGTTGTGCGGACAAACTGGCGGAATCTATACTTCGGACATGTACAAACTCTGTTGTGCCGGATAATGAAAACCCAAGTCAAAACATATCAGAAAATTCTGTAGAAAGTGGTAGTGATTTATACAAAGTAGAGATTACAGACAATAACGTAAACAACGTAGTCGACAATTCAGTGGATCCTAGTCAAGAACAAACGATAACATGTTGCTCAAACGATATGTGCAATTATAGAGACAGTATGGACATTAGCATAGTAATAGATACACAGTCAAACGATAGTGCTAAAAGAGGTATGTATGAGTCATCATGAAGTAAGCATCATAACTCTATTTGTTCTCCATAAAAACCTTAGTTGTAGTCCGTCATGATAGCCGCCTCGCAGAGGCGGCTGTCGTGAGGGACCACAACATACGTTTTCATAGAGCACTAAGCGCCATCAGGATTAAAAGTGATATATATATTAAGCTGCCTCCAGTTTGATAGCAGTTGTACCCAAGCAACGCCTAGTAATCGGCAAGCCGTTGCACCCAGGAAACGTCAATTTATAATAATGATGTTCTTACAAGTCTTATAAATGTTTGCCTTTAATTCTGCATTTTGATAAACAACGTCTGTCTCCTTGTTTCAACTTATTGCCATAAATATTTGAATATTTATAGAAATTAAATGCATATAACGACGGTTATGCAAGCACTTTGTCTGACGTGAATAGCCAGTGTGTCTATATTAGGTTTTACGACCAAACTGTTTTATTATGAATTCAATTTATTGTAGTCATAAATATTTGCCAAAGATTTTTTGTTGGCAAGAAACTAGCGTCAGAAGTACTTGGCTGAAAATTGATGAACATATTTTATTTATTAATTTCAAGATTTCTTTCTATTAAGTAGTAAGAGTTAGTAGTGAAAATGAAACATATTAAAATTGATCTTGGGGAAATTGATGGCACAAATTCTATTAATTTTATAAGGGAGGGGAGGTGCACACATTATTCGTCTTATTCAATTACATTCCTGGTTTTAATCTGTTTTTCGCTTTTTATTTATTTATTATATTAATATATTTATTGTTACTTTTTGGATGGGATAGTGTACTAAGCAGTTATTTTGTTCCACATGCCAACCCCCATCCCCATCCCCATCCCTCTCCTTTTATTTTACGAGAAACACATCAAAGACCCTGCGTCTTAACGGAAGCAAAATCTCAAAATTCTCACACTCACAATTTATTTGCAAAACTGAAGCCCTGCTTAAAGCTATCATACTCATCAGATATCAGCCTCATTGAAGACTCCTAGCAGCAAATGTAAGCTATCAATCAGAATGTTTTTATCAAAAGGGCAAAGCATGCAAAAACAACACATTTACTGCTGAAGAAACTGTTTTCACGATAATAACGATAAAAAAGCACTAAACGTCATATAACGAAGGCTATAGAATTTGTCAAATGGACTTTAAAATCTGAAGTTTAAGATCGTAGAAGGAAATAGGCTTTCTCTAATGGATGAATATTGCTGCAGTTTATGATGCAGTAAAAACGTAGTGCAGCAATACTGAGAATAACTGCATTATGACATTTTCTCTTGCAACTAGACGCTGAAAGATTCAGCTGTTTGATAGAAGGGTGTTCGCTGTTTACTTATGCAATGGGAGTCAGAATCTTATAGAGACTGTGAATAAATAATGATAATGATAATGGCAATGACAATAAATAAAATGATGATGATGATGATAATGATAAAACGAAGACTGACTGATCAGAAGGAAAGTTAAATGATAGTCCCTCCCCTCCAATTCTCACGCCCCCACCCCTCTCCAACCACCACCACCACCTCCACACACACATACCAACCGTCTTGCATCGATATGATCGGGGACCTTAAGTCATCTTAAACCATGCGCGAATAGGAAAGACTCAGATCAGCCTGCGCATCCTATCCACCCAGACGTTTTTGATAGCGGGTCAGTGCAATAAGATATTTCAAATTTTAACGAAAATTACTGTGCTTTTGTATAAAGATAATTGCAGGGCAAAAAAGTGGGTTTGTGCCAGAACTCATTAATACAGATGGAATCTTGCAGATTGTGGATGACATGCGTTTCCACTGAGAGTTTTCCTGCACGGATAATTATACGGCAAACGACTTCAAATTTATTAAAAATGATATTGTTTGGTCAATACTTTAAGCTAGACGTGTTTAATTTTCGTTTGGCTGCAACGCGTTTCCTTGTTGGGGAGAATGGTGAATTTTTATATTGTCATGGTTTGACGGCCATTTATTACTTACATGTATCAGAATAATTCAAAGTTTGCTTTCCTTGTAGAGAATCGCTTCACCAAGGTGGGAAGTTCTTAAAGAAACTAGTCCCTTTCATTAAGCAGACCCGGATCCAGCCCACCACGTACTGGTGGGGCTCTGATTTACTGGTGGGTCTCTATGCGTGTGTGGTGGAGTGGGGGGGGGGAGGGGCCTTGAAAATATAACATAATTAGGGATCAGTTCGATGAGAATATTTGATTATGTCTTTTTGCCTTGAAATATATGTTGAGATATCTCATTAGAATCGCCTCACCGAGGCGATTCGAATGAGATATCACAACATATATTTTAATCTAGCCACACAGATAAATTATCTCAAATTGTCATCAGATACTTATTATCTGGAGCCTACATATTATACATAACACAGGGATCTAGATGGCGGGGCTGAAGCCCCAAAGCCCACCCCTTGGATCCGGAGTTGTTAAGGGTGGGCTACTAATCGTTAAGGGAAGATGGGCTGCTCTGAAAGCAAAGAATTTGCTCTCTAGGGAACATGTGAGCCGCGACACAAGAAAACCAACAAAGTGGCTGTGCGCCAAGCGCAGACTCAGATCAGCCTGGGCATCTGACAAGTCTGATCAGAATCTTTGTTAAGCGCTTAAAAGGGTAGCTAAGGGTCTGAGCTACCTCCATGCGGACAGCGAAGACTCTGATCAGACTGGGCGGGTGCCCAGGCTGATCTGAGTCTGCGCTGGACGCACAACCACTTTGTTGGTTTTGTCGTGTCGCGGCTCATGTAAGAAAGGCAAATAATTGCATAGCAGAGCGATCCCCCAACTGCAAAACGTTAATGTTGGCCTAGACAAAATTAACAAAAACCACAACATCAACAAATTATCAGGGCTGGCTACGCCCCTGGAGGCTCCATCGTGAAAAATACGCCCCAGGACATTCGGTTTGCATATGCTTTAAGGCGGTTTCTTCCAAGACGTGTCTTAAAATACATCTTATGTTTGTATAAAACATTATGTCGCCAACAAAAAACAAACAGTGTTCTTGTTTAACATTTCCTCCGGTAGTTGAAGATGGACGATTTGTTGATATTTTAGTGTAGACGTTTAGTGACTCTAGCCCGAACGAGACCCATTAAAATCTACAGCCTCTCGTCAAATTTTGAGACCGATTTTAAGATTTCAAAGCAGTTATTTATCATTGATGACACTTAACAACAATTAGAAGAGTGCTCTGTGTTTGCCCAAATCATTGAGCGCCCATCAAATACCCACAGTACCCTAAAAGTAAGGACATAAGAAGAAGTAACTATTTTTTTTCTAGAAAAACCCGATTCTACTCTTTGAGGTGTGCAAGAAAATGTCACCAGATTAGCAAACTGTGAAGGCACTGATCAGACGGCTCATAGGAGCCGTCTGATCAGTGTCTGCACTGTTTGCTCAGATTCTTCTGTCTCAATATTTAGAGGAGACACGATATATCATAAAGTAAATGTCTGACTCAGTGTCCTCTTAGCTACGGCGGAATTGTGGTAGATAGTCCTACAAGGGAGGGATCATCAGGTCGAAGAAGGTCAACGAGGACGTGGGGAGTACGTTTTTCTGCACAAGGGGGACTACTTTTAGCGGGTTTTTTTTTCATTTAGAACAAGTACTAGCTTTTTATTTTTTTTATCTCAGCTTGTTGCTTATATCAACAGCGCTTTTTTTTACTGTGGGGATCTCTGTCAGCGCTGAGAATGCTATCGGTTGCTTCACAGATTTAATAGGCGTGCATTTTGAGCCGTTGGAACTTGTCAACTGCATTTTTCATTTACTTTTTTTCAATCAAAGGACTGGTGGGCCCGTTCTCTGGTATAATGAGACTGGAAGTTTATATTACGTCACTGTGTCTTAGACATGACATTTAAGTGAGAGGCAGAAGTTTTAAGAAAGAGTTCAACCATAGGGCTATATCAGATATCATAACTGAAAATTGGCAGAGACGTATATCCCAACATTAAATGTGGGCCTACTGACCCAATCACTCTTTCTACCGGACGACACACCTGCTGGTCGGCACTACAGTTACTTTTTGCTTACTTTTCAGGGCAAAAAGGGCATTTCAGATAAGTAGCGCCAATAATTCGCCATTTCATGGTTAAGAATTCGTGAAACAGATATTCACTAAATCTCAAATTACAAAAATTTCGTTTCGTCAACTTGTCAGCTTTTCGGATCACAGCTTTCAAATAACCTCTCGCATTATCTCGGTAATTCGAGATCTGTTTAAAATCCTACACACAAGAAGGAAGAGAAAAGAAAATGGCATCATAGGTCATATTGAATTAACATATAATAGCACTGTGAGGACAAATTGGGAACCGAGTCTTCTTTAATGGCCTGTTAATCATTTTGTTCCTATGATAGTACCGTAATTATTCTAATTATCGGGACACCATAAGTTAATCGCTGTAATTTTTCTAAAATTTGAGAGAGAAAAATCTATTTATAGATATGAAAAATTTGCTGACGGGATGTCAAACAGTACATACCCTGATCAGACTGCTCAAAAGGAGCAGTCTGATCAGGGTCTGCACTTTTTGCTCAGGGACTTTTCCCCCAATATTTACGGCAATACACGGGAGCTCTCTTATAAAGATAAATGGAGTGTCGCTTTCTACTGACAGCTTTTATGTCTAAAAAGGTTTTCTTGTATGTAAGGACAATGCGAATATGTACATGTATTTGAAAATGTATGACAATAACGAAGTCTCGCCTTAAACTTTGTAAAAAAAAAAAAAAAAATGAAAAGACTACATGTAGTTGATTAAAAAGAGAGCAAAGAAGTTATGTTAATAAGGCATAAAAAAGGTGAAGGGATACCTTCTATGGTCATAAGAATTGAAAAAGTGCTTCTTAAGCCCATGATACACGGTAAACCAAGTAACATGTTCCTTGTGGTATGAAACTTTTGTTTCTTATTCCTTGTGCTGATACACGGTGCAGCTTGAAACATATTCCTTCCCAGGTAATGCCTTGGCATAAGGCCCTTTTTATCTGCTTTTTCACTTGTTAGACTAATGAAAGTGACTGGACTGCATGATATATGATGTCACTTGAATACACAGGGATAGGAATCATGCTTGGAGGGGTCATGCTCTTTGAAAAAACACACACAAAAACAGACCTACCATATTTAATGTAAATGCTGATCATGGTGGTTTTATTGTTAAATTCACATTACTGTTGCTTTGTGACCCTGTGACCTGACTTCTGATTGGCTGTATGGAAGAAGGAACATATTACAAGTTGTACGGAATAGAGCAAGTTCTATCCCAAATTGTGTAGTATATTACTCCAAAAAGTAGCATGATACAGAGTATTAGCACTGGTTAGACGTTAAACCTTGTAATATGTTTCAAGGAATATATTACTTGGTTTACCGTGTATCATGGGCTTTAGAAATGACGAACAGCGCAGACCATGATCAGACTGGTTCTCAATTAAAAGTTTGCTTGGGCCAGTATAAAGAGCCTGCATGCTCAGTAAAGCAAGGTACAAACGTACGAATGTAAATGTGTAAGAGTAGTAAGGTGTATGTGTGTGTGGTGCGGGTAGGGGAGAGAGAGAGTAGTAGAGAAAAGGAGGGATGAGCCCTGTTTTACTAGTTTAACCATGCAATATGTTCAGAAAAATATAAATATTCTAACAGCACAAAAGCTATCCGTAAATCTATGCCATAATTACTCCAAATTTGACATGTTTATGCCAATTTTCCAATACGCTATGAAATTCTAATATCGCTGATAGCAGCGCCAGACCCCATTGAGGGAAAAGCAGATAATATCGTGCCATCACTAATTAAAATAGTAATTATTCAAACGTTATTCAGGAGGGGAAATTATGATTCCTCGGGCAGGCCATTTTAGTTAATAAGTAGAATTAGTGGCTAGACAACTCGGAGACTAAGGTATTCTGTTCGCCGGGAGTAGGCTCAGTTAGACAAAATTTTGGCCGGGGAATAGCACAAGGTCCCGTAGGGCACGTGGGGACAGCGATGGTACAGCGCAGCCACCATATGTTTGAAATCTGATCAGATCCAACGCATTGGGAACTCACAATAAATTCCTTTTGAGGAAACTTTCTGACAAAAACTGTAGACTTTGATCTGACTGTGGAAACTTATCGGGATACTCTAAGCTTGCGCCTTTTCGAAGATTTTTTTTGTAGCTCAGTCAGACTTATGCATTACCATTATTTATCAAAATACTGGGTCAGTTTAAAGAATTTTAGGAGTTATTCTGAAATTTGAACTTGACAGTGTGTCAAAAATTGATGCTAGAATGGCGAACAGTGCAGACCCTGATCAGACTGCTCCTCAGGAGCAGTCTGATCTGGGTCCACACTGTTTGCGCAGTTGCTGCTGTCCGATTTTTAGGATCAGTACGGCAAGTAGGTTCCAGAGGATTTATAGGCTCATTCTGAGTAATTAGACAGATTTGAGCGGTGCATGTCGGGAAAAAACTCATCTGAATACGTCGGCGCACACTTTGGACGCGACCCGGACTGCGTTTTTGGCTATTGCCGTAATTCGTGCGGTAATGTATTTGTATTTGGTGCACAGTGGAGACAACCGATAGGCATGTATGCACAACTTTTGATGACACGAAAATGCATATATATAAAAACTACCTATTTTCCCTGAATGTCTACAAACACAATATTTCAATGTCTAAGTTATGCCTTTATATTAGGTTTAACCGAAATAATTTGACTATTAAGCAAAGTGGGTCTGGAACGAACATAATTTTAGGAATTTTTGAACATCGATTATATTAATAATATCGAAACTGATAGATTTATGAAGACTTGAATGAAGTAAGCGATCTTAGGTATAAAAATTGATTAAATTTCGATTTGTTGAAACAAAAAGTCACTTCTGCGGTCTCTTTTATCTGTAACGCCTGAAGTATTTGATAAATTTTGCAAAGTTTCATAATTAACCATCGTATAGTGCATGCAAAAAATATATTAATAAAACAAAAAAATAAAAATAAATAATAATAATAATAATAAAACAAAAAAAATAAAAAATATATAATAATAATAATAATAAAACAAAAAAATAAAAATAAATAATAATAATAATAATAAACCAAAATATAAAAAATACTAAGCAAAAGTACGGAAGCGTATATACGCCACCACTTGCTACATAAAACTGCCAGAAAAATATGTTTTTCTCACGAAAATGCCGGAAATAAGTGGCTTGACTAAGATAAAATTAACTATGTTAAAACATAACGCGTTTCGATAGTTATTTTCACGGTAAGTCTCAATTTAATGTTGACAGATTAATAAAAGAAAACAGTGTGCCTAACTTTTTCTTGTCTGGCAAATGATTATCTGATTTCGATAATTAAGTATTTCAATATGATCCAAAAGAATTACGCTATATATGTGTTGTGGCAATATTTTTGCCTTTAATTAAAAACTACCATTTTGCGCGAAAACGTTTTGCGTCTTCACAGATCACTTTCTGTCTTCGTTGAAGAATGACTGTATTATTTTCTTCAAAAATATAAAAGATCAAGCAAGAGAAAAACATATTTCGTTCAGATGGTTTAATATGTCGTATTGATAAATTTATAATGTCAGTTCGAGACATGTTTTTATTTTGTAACAATATTAATGCCCTTTGTTAAATTACTAACAAGTAGTGCTAAATTTTTTTCATTTTGTGACACTATTTTTGCCAGTTGCTTTTTAAAATATACATCGTGATATATATGTAAGGAGCCGTGCTAATATTTTTGTCCACTTGCTACTCATTATCTCATTCAAGTTAATAAATATATTGTCATAAACGAAGAAAAAGGAGCATACGGAATATCTTTTCCATTTAGTCGATTTAATTATACGCAATAAGACGAAAGAAGATCAATATTTTTTCTGTATCCCAGATAAGATCTAGCAATTGTCAAAATCATTTCCCTTAAACAACTAGAAAATGTGCTTATGAAACACTATGACCCCAACCATATGCTTGCCTCTAAAGAAGGTTCATCCCATAACGCTTGTACCTTTGTTCCATAGGCTTCAATGCACTAAGTCGGAAAAGGGGCTTAACTCAGTAAAAAATTTAAGATTTTTTCCAAAAGGTAATCAGATAATCTACAACTTGGGCAATATCTTCCTGCAAAAAATCATGCTCCTAGTATCAGGGGTTCTATAGATATTTTGTTCACAAGGTTCCATAGGCTAACAATGCACTAAGTTGAACAAGGCAGGCGGTAAAAAGAAAACACTAATTCGCTTATTTTCCATACTGATCATGTATATAAAGTTTCAAGTTATTAGCTTTTACCGTTCTTGGCTGTATGTGAGGGTACCTTTGTTCTATAGGATTCAATGCAATAAGTCGAAAAAGGGGCTGAACTCGGCCAAAAAATTTTTTCAACAGTAAATCAGGTCATCTAGACCTTGGGCAATATCTTCCTGCAAAACATCATGGTCCTAGCATCAGGGCTTCTTAAGATATTTTGTTCACAAGGTTCCATAGGCTTACAAGGCATTAAGTCGAAAAAGGGGCATAACTCGGTCAAAAATTTACGATTTTTTAAAAAAAAAAAAAGGTATATCAGTTCATCTACTCATCAATCCTAAGACGCTTGCAAAGTTTCAAGGCTCTAGCTAAAATACTTTCTGAGATATCTTGCTCACAAATTTTCAGTTTGATTTTTTTCTCAAGGATCATAACTCCAAATAGGGATATAATTCGGACAATAAAAAAAAATAGGTGTCGGCTATTTTTTGATGACCAATCCATATGTGAAATTTCAAAACTCTAGCATGCACGGTTTCTAAGATATGGTGTGCGTGACAGGTTCTATAGGCTTACAATGCACTAACTTGAAAAAAGGGCATAACTCGATCAAAAATTCACAAATTGTTTTCCAAAGTTTATCATTTTATCTACTCATCAGTCCTAACAAGCTGGCAAAGTTTCAAGGCTCTAGCTAAAACACTTTTTGAAATATCTTGTTCACAAATTTTCAGTTTGATTTTTTCTCAAGGGGCATAAGTCCAAAAAGGGAGACAACTCGGACATGAAAAAAATACGTGTCAGCTATTTTTTGATGGCGAATCCATATGTAAAATTTCAAAACTCTAGCATGCACGATCGGACGGACGGACGGACGGAAGTACGGACAACCCAGAAGCAAAATGCCCCCACAACTTCTTCAGGTTGAGGGCATAATAAAAAGGGAGACATATCGGACAGGAAAAAAAGGTGTCAGCTATTTTTTTATGACGAATCCATATGTGAAATTTGAAATACTTTATGAGATATCTTGTTGACAAGATTTCCTCATGATTTTTTTTCCAAAGGGGCATATCTCCAAAAAGGGAGTTAACACGGACAAGAAAATAATACATGTCAGCTATTTTAATGACGAATTCATATGTAAAATTTCAAAACTCTAGCATGCACGGTTCCTAAGATATGGAATGCATGACAGCTTCCATAGGTGTAATGCACTAAGTCGAAAAAGGGGCATAACTCGATAAAAAATTCACGATTATTTTCAAATGTTAATCATTTCATCTACTCATCAGTCCTAATAAGCTGGCAAATCTTCAAGGCTCTAGCAAAAATCCTTTTTGAGATATCTTGCTCACAAATTTTCAGTTCGATTTTTTTCTCAGAGGGGCATAAGTCCAAAAAGGGAGACAACTCGGACGAGAAAAAAATGCGTGTCAGCTATTTTTTATGACAAATCCATATGTGAAATTTCAAAACTCTAGCATGCACGGTTCCAAAGATATGGTATGCATGACAGCTTCCATAGGCTTACAATACACTTTGTCGAAAAAGGGGCATAACTCGATCAAAAATTCACGATTTTTTTTTCAAAATTTAATCCGTTCATCTACTCATCAATGCTGATAAGCTGGCAAAATTTCAAGGCTCTAGCTAAAATACTTTTTGGGATATCTTGTTGAAAAGGTTTCAGTTTGATTTGTTTCTCAAGGGGCACAACTCCAAAAACGGAGACAACTCGGACAAGAAAAAATACATGTCAGCTATATTTGATTGACGTCTCCATACGTGAAATTTCAAAACTCTAGCATGCACGAACGGACGGACGCACGGAAGTACGGACAACCCAAAAGCAATATGGTCCCGCAACTTTTTTCGAAGTTGGGGGCATAATAAAGGATCGCTATTTGTTTAAACTAAAATTAGTTCTTCGACCACAGTTCAATGGCAGTGTTCGTACCAGTAGGAAGGTGGAGGTAATTTTAAAATCTGTGAGAGCTCCTTCCAGAGCAGAGAACACATTCAGAAGAAGTTACATGGGCCAGACTACGTAGTTTCGGCTAATAAAGCCTCATCAGTGATCCTGAGAATATCTGGTGACGAAACCAGAGAAAAGCATACTCAATTTTCTTAATTTTGATAGGGCAGTCGATTCAATGGCGGATTAGTATCAAAAAGAGACCAAATAATGTAAAAGACGTTGGTCTTGCATAAGAGTCTAAACGAATCTAAATTTTCAGATTTCTCAGAATATGGCCTCTGATCTCAACGGACGAAAATAAAATATAATCTGCACTATAGATGATGTATGGGGAGACGTTTACGGCCGCCACACGGCATAACACTATAGGTACAAAAGATATCTTATTTAATTTTTCTATAAGACACAATACTATATATAAGATATCTCATATAGCATATAAGATATCATATATTATTTACTTAGTATATCAGATATCTTATATCGGATATATCATATCTGATATAGGATATGAGATATCTTATTTAATTTTACATATATCTTATATAATACATCAGATGTCTGATATTTTATATAAGATATCTTATATGCCATATAAGATATATAATATAGTATAAAAGATAACTGAAATATTATATAAGAAAGTTTATATGATAAATTATAGGATAAGATGTCTTACATATCATATAAGATAACTTATATGGCATATTAGATATCTTATTCGGCATATTATATATCTAATATACTATATAAGATATCTACTTTGCATCATAAATAGTAAAACGGCTTGCTATATATAACTGCTGCATCGTCTCACTACCTTGAGATTTATTGGGCCCTTACCTGGGACTATACCCCGAGGTGGGTGGGGAAGGGGGATACTCATACCCTTAGCTGGGAACAATACCCAGAGGTTGGTGGGGGGGGGATACTCATATATAAAAGTGGTACACGTATATGTGCTGCGTAATATTTAAATCTTAGGTAGCGACTTGTCACTGACAAAACGGTGGGTTGAGTTGACTTTGAGTTGAGGTTTAAAGGCCCAGCAAACAACTACTTAAGGCATGATGAGTCGGTCAGTTGCTGCACAGACCTAGACATCCAAAGCAGTTAACGAGTACTGCGTGTATATACTTTCGCCACTAATCTTGAATCAGCAGAAGGGAAAGAATATTTCATTGTCAATCTCCACGAAAGTTAAGTGGCTGGGCAAGACACAAAAACAGTGTGTGTGTGTGTGTGTGTGTGTGTGTGTGTGTGTGTGTGTGTGGTGCATTTCCGCGGTATATACCCGAATTGAATTAATATGGGACTGGTGCGGTGCGTTAAAAGGTTTGGTCTTAGATTTATGCATGAATATTTTGGAGAAAAAAATAAATATATAACAATAAAAGATAATAGCAAGACTTCTAGAGAAAATAATGGCAAATGACAATATATTTAAACGCGTTGTCATACATTTTATGATCATCTTCAATTAAACATTTCACAAAGACAGTTAATATGCAGAGAAAAAATAAAAAAATAAGCGCGAAAAACTTAATTTTGCTAGCAAATTTATGTAGCAAGTGGTGGCGTATATACGCTTCCGTACAAAAGAATAGAATAAAAAGTAATAATGAAAAGGCAAACTGCAACTTGCCGTAACCACCCTCTGCAACTTGCTATTGGAGCCCCTTGTCTCTGTTACCATGCACGTTTAACGACTATGGCCCCTATAATTAAGGTGCGTGGCCCCTTGTGGGTACACCGCCATGCTTTCTTCACCATTTTACAAAGGGGAAAAACTTTCGTGACTTTCTGTATGCGACGAAACCTTTCCAAAAGAAAGAAAAGAAAGCCCTGGTGCCATATTTATAAAACGACTTAAGTGGTTGCTGTGCTGTTGCTAAGGCCAACTTTCTGTGAAGGAGATTCCCTACAACTATGAAAGTTGCTCTGGAGGAACAGTCTGAAAAAGACTGTTCCTCCAGAGCAAATTTCATAGTTGTAGGGAACCTCCCTTATAGAAATTTAACCTTAGTAACAGCATAGCAACATCTTAAGTGGTTTTATAAATTCGAGCCATGGCTCATCTACGAGCAAATTCTTTCCTTTCAGGGTTGACCCTTATTTAGAAAGCCAAATGAAGGCAAAAATGAAAATGGCAGCATTGCTGCCCCTGAACGTGTACTCATTTAGGTTAAGTAGTTATTTATGGAAAACAGTGCAGACCTTGATCAGACTGAACACGTAGCATTCTGATCTGCGTCTACGCCGTTTGCCTGAGATTGTGAGATTTGTAATGAGCTGAAATATAAAGAACACCTTGGAAATTCTAACCGGTTCTGTACCACGTGATCAGACAAAAGGTATACTTTAATTAACTTTGGCTTTATTCTTCTTTTTTGCAAATCCGACAGTCTCATTTCCGTCTTCATGTTGCACATAAAGATGCGGATTATTAAGCCAATGGAATTTCTAATTAACAGGAGAGGCGTAAATGCCTAATGGAAAGAAAAGGCTGTTCATCTTTCATTAAATGGTGCGTGAAATTGAAAATGTAAATATATACCGCCAGTTGCAGTCAGAGCTACTGACTTTTTTTTTATTTATTTATTAGAAATTTCTTGACAACATATATATATATGAGTCAAAGGATTGGACGTAGGCTAGGCCTATATTTGTCCTCTCCTAGGTGGTGTTGTACTATATACATAGGCAAGAAGAGTAAATATGTGTAAATCAAATCTGAAGGTTTGCATATGGAGTATCTTTTTAATATTTATATGTTGAACTATACATACATACACCAGTCAGCTTGAAGTAACCAACTGGCTAGTGCACATACGCAGTTACGCAAGCCTAAAGATTTGGAAATATAACTAATCGACTAGTGCTTATCTTAATTATATATAATAATAATAATAATATAAATTATATATAATAATAATAATAATAAAAATAAAAATAATTCAAAATATAGTAAATGTGGAAATGGCAATAATAATTAAAAATAATTCAAAATATAGTAAATGTGGAAATGACTTTTTTCTTTGAAAATGGATATAATTGTCTCTCTTCTCAATTCGAATGATATTGCTCCATAGCGATTTCGTCCTACTGTTTTCGATTTGACGGCAAAAATTGTGCTTCTAATGACAGCTCTTTGAAGTACCGAGTGGTAACTCTTATAAATGCTCACTATTATAGCTTACCAGAACGGAGAAAATTACTTCCCTTTACTTGACTGACCTATACTCCGATTTCCACATGTATGCATTTTCACAAATTTTGCCGGCGAAAAACACATTTTTGTGAAAAATCCAAAACCATAAATTGTGCCATAATTACCGTAAAATGGATGGGAGAAGAAACTCTACCATTTTTTCTTCTTGCCTTCCTTCACAATGGCCCGGGTCAAATTTTAAAGAAAAGAATTTGCTCCCTTAGGAGCAAATTCTTTTCTTTAGGAGCAAATTCTTTTCTTTGAAAGAAGACCCAATTTTGAAACAGTTTCCTCAAGCAGGGAAGCAAACAGGAGGTCTTTGAGAGACCCCATTTTGAAAGGGCTATATTCATTTAGGGAAGCAGAAGGAGGCTACAAAAGCTGTTTCCCTTTGTACAAATGCCGAAAAACATGAAGCTGTACCCAGTAACCATAATAATTGAAATTACGTTCAGTAGGAAAGTTAAAATGCCAGCGCCATTACGTGTTGGCGAATTGCGAACTGCTGACCCCGACCAGACTGGGCCGGATCGACAGTGTTCGCTCTGCGATTTCTGGCCTTATAACTGATTTTGGTGTAATTTGGAATTCTGCTGCTTTATTTACGAATATTTTTCTATCTTTTTCAGGAAACAAAGGATATCTTGGGACTTCATCTGAAAATAAAGGTTTCGCGTCAAAAAATCAGGTTGAAAATCATCCTCAAAAAGACCTCTGGTTTAAAGCGGCAGTGATAGCCGTTCCCATAGCGGGCGGATTCATTTTAGTGCTTTTGGTGCTTTTAGCAGTGCGCATGCTCAGAACAGACTCCCGTTACCATCGGAGATTAATACAAATACGGCGAGAAAGGAGCCTTACAAAAGCCCAGCTTTATGTAACAGATCATTTCATCGATAAATCAGACAAACAAAATAAATTATATTCCGAAAATCATTGTCATACCAACATATCACCACCAAAATGTACAGTGAGTAATGGACACAGATACGAACGGGTGGACACGGACAAAAATATAAATAGTTGTAGTGAAAATATTCCAAAAGTGCATAGCCATAAAACGCCACATTTGCCGTATTCTTCATATATAGTGTGGGGAAAACCAGAAAATAAGGATTTTGCAACTGTTGTATAGCAGAGGCTTTTCTGCTTCTGTATGTCCGAGCCTCGTTGTGAATAAACCTGTTTTTGGGCACGTGCGAGCTGCACGTGCTTAGACCATCGGTATGCACGGATTGCCTTTTGATATATACAAGTGAAAAAGCATGGTTCGTTTACATGTACGGAGTAGTATTTCCCGAGCTTTAGCGAGTTGATTATCTATCATACAAGCGGAAAATAAAAATGTGCTCTATCCAACTTATTCCACGATACCCAGTGTAGACCTTGCTCGTTAGGTGTATGGTTACATCACCCATATTTTTCGCCATTTTTACAAAGGGGAACGACATTTTTCACTTTTTATTTTCTACGCTGTAGGACTAAGCCCTTCAAAAGGGGGTCTGCTCTTAATGGAAAGAATTTGCTCCTAGGGGAGCAAATTCTTTCCTTTAAGAGTTGACACCCACTAAGAAGGAATGCAAAAATGAAAATAACAGAGTTGATTCCCTTGAAAGAGCACCCATTCACCTTAATAGTCGGGTATCTGGAGATTGTGGTATAAGGTCCAGTTATTGTCATGGCAAACTTAGCATACTCTATCCAGACTGCACAGTTGCACCGGCTGGTTTTTGTCATGCGCAGCTCCTAAATATCGGAAGACAGGTTCGTTGCACAATGTGTCTGTTTATGTGGTCATAGGGTAAAATGTTGCATAGCATCAGTGTGTGTAACGAGTGAATGTTTTCCTGACCGTGTGTGTGTGTGTGTTGGGGTGGGGTCGGGGTTGGAAAAATGTGTCATGGAAGGAGACAATCGTATGGATTTGAATGTTAGTTCAGTCATTAGGTGTGAATTCTTTTTGTTTTAGTTATTCTTTGATTTTCGTACATCTTGATGTAATGCGTTTGTGTTTGAATTCTGTGATTTTATTGGTTGTGTTTCATTGACATGTCATTGTATATGTATTGAAAAGTCATTTCTTTTAAACATTTTTCATTTGTACAAAGTACAACGAGAATCAAATATGCCCGTTTTAATGTCGTAATAATTGCGAACAATCATAACAAGCTACATGTAACACGCCTGGTAAACTATCACAGGTACCACCGGCGGAGGACGGAGGTACCTGTGATAGTTTTCCAGGCGTGATGTAACATCTTCCTGCTAGTTCTTCAAGCAATGGAGCTGACATCAAATTTTAAGTTAAACTAAGTTTGACGTCGGCGCCATTTGCTTGAAAAAATTGGTACCCTTGCAATCTGGGGAAACAACTGCAAGTAAGGAATTCCTGTTTGCTTCCTTGTATGAGGAAACCCATCCAAAAATTGAATCTGCCCATAAAGGAAAGAATTTGCTCCTGTGGGAGCTTTTTTTCCTTAAAGAGTTGACACCATTGACAAATTAGGAAAAAAAAATCAAAAGAAAATGGCGGAGTTGCTTTCCCTGAAAGTGTACCCAGTTACTTTAGAGTTCCATTTGCTTTCCAAATTCAACAATAATATCCTTGCAGGCACACAACTTTGAATCAACATTGAATCAACGCTGATTCAACGTCATGACGTTGAATCAGCGTTGAGTCAGTGTTGATTCAACAGTATGTGCCTGGTAGGATTGTTGCAAAGAAATACTTTTGGACCTTTGGGCTTAACAAAATTCAGCATGCAAACATGTAACAAATCGAAAAACTGTCGATGAATAATGCAGAAACAGATGTCCCTTGTCGTGCATATGCTCACTGAAATATGCTCTTTTGCAACTTTGCCATCGACAGATCACGCAATATCAGAATCGACCGTCACGAATTATGGTCTGCAGCGACTGAAAAGGGCCTTTTCATATAATCACACTTACCCGAAAGCGCAAACTTTGGCATCAATTATTTCGTGGTACATGTAGTTGCAACGTGAGGTATAAAATAATCACAGGTTGTCAGCCGGTACGGTACCAATGCTCGTGGATTAGCTCCCCGTGCAAGCTGACACCGTGGTTGCCATATTATTCTGTATTACTATTGGGTGGTTAATTTTTCTGTCCATACAAAGTAAAAATAATCTTACCAAAATTAGCAAACCACAACTCACTTTAGCTAGGGATTCATATTGTATGATATCAAGAGGCAGATGCACTGCACTTGTCTTTAAGTTTTCTGTAAAGGGCAACCAGAAGGACATTTTATGATTGGAATACTTACAACAGCAAAGCACAATAAGAAGTTTAAATAGTGTTTTCCATGTATATATTTTTACCCAGTTTATCGAAATTTTCACCACATAGAAAAGTCTTTTAACCCTTACAGCGCCATTATAGTATACAACAAAATTTGCGTCTGCACAATTTCCAATTCACGTTCGATCTATATCATTTTGAGAATTTAAAAATGGCAGATAGCAATGTAGACCCAGATGATGTGGCTAATAATGAGCCGCCTCATCTATATCTATGCTGTTAGCAAATTCAAGTAGTTTCATTTTTAAATGTACTTAGAAATACAGGGCAAATTCATTTTCGCTTGTAGCTGGATTTTGTTGTGGTTTGCAGATTCTTGTTATGGTGACTGATATCTGTTAAATAAACTTGATAAGCCTGTTACATATGTCTTAAAACTTACATTTATCAGTGCCCTATTTAAGAAGGGGTAACAGAAATAATTTATGGGTAATTTTCCTTATTTTTTCCATAAAAAACATACGAGCCGCGACACGACAAAACCAACAATGTGGTTGTGCGCCCAGCGCAGACTCAGATCAGCCTGGGCATCCGCCCAGTCTGATCAGAGTCTTCGCTGTCCGCATGGAGGTAGCTTAGACCCTTAGCTATCCTTTAAGCGGTTAGCTAAGAGTCTGTTCAGACTGGGCAGTTGTCCAAGCTGATCTGAGTCTGCACTGAGCGCAAAACCACATTGTTGGTTTTGTCGTGTCGCGGCTCAATTACATTGTGACTCCTAATTCGAATTATCTCCCCTGGATGATTCTAATGAGGAGTCATAACGTATGTTTTCATTGAGAAGTAAGAAAAATATCTCTGAATTATCCTTGTTACCCCTTCTTATCTGGAGCTCTGATTTAACATACCTTTCATTTCATTGGTTGATTGTTTCATGACGTCATAATGTGATTGATGTTTAACAAAATATATATTTTAAATGAACTATTTATTTCTACCAACAAAATAAAAAAATGATGAATAATTATGGCAGTTTATTGTTTTTTAATTAAACCTTACAAGTTTTATCCATCAAGGCAATTTAAGATGATCGAGCGACTGCAAAAATGGCGCCATGCAAAAGGCTTTTCATCAAAGGGAGTTATCAGTTTAAGATTTTTTGTGTAGTTTATGCACTTTCGTCTTGCTTTTAGATCTAAATTAGAAATGTTTATAAATTCTAACAATGTTTTTGCAAGGCGGCGACATGTTATGACAGTTAAGCCCAAGGCAATGCATCAAAACTCACCTTTCATCTACGTTTTCCGCTTTCTCGCTGAGGATCGGCATGGGAAAGCGAACTTGGCATCATGGCGGTGAACGGCGGTCGTAAAGATTCTGAAAATTAGGACACCTAAAATAATTACCGTAATTGTCCTAAAGTTCGAAAATGCAATTATGTGTCCAAAAGATGCAGATGGTAAGAAACAGTGAAGACCCTGGTCAGGGCCTGCACTGTTTCCACAGACCTGTCCCAATGTCTAGAATCTTTGCTGTACTTCACTGATCAAAATGTCTGATCAATGAGCTCAACCGTTTCTTTGACACAGGGTATAATCGATTCCGCCAATTTTCGCTTCCAGCAGAGACTGTCCGTCATATTGGCTTCCGCCGAGACCGTCCGCGAACTCTTGCTTCCTGCAGAGACTACTGTCCTCGTAAAATGGCTTCCTGCCGAGACTGTCCGCGTGAATCTGCTTCCTGCCGAGGCTCTCGGCAGGAAGCAGATTCACGCGGACAGTCTCGGCAGGAAGCCATTTATCATATACAGAAGTCTCGGCAGGAAGCAAAGGATCGCGGACAGTCTCGGCGGAAGCCAAATATGATGTACAGTCTCTGCAGGAAGCGAAAATTAGCGGAATCGATTATACCCTGTGTTTGAGGGGCCTATCAAACTGTTTCACGGCAAGGGCCTTCGCAGAGACAGCGATGCGTGTTCTAGTTGAGGGTACAGAAACCATACCTGAAGGGTGGGGGCAGGGTAAATATTCTTGCGAGAGCGAGGCTCGTTCGTGCTGCCATTCAAATAGAGTGCTTCACTGCCATGTTTGCAAAGTCAGGCTGTGAAAGAGTCCATATCGTCCAAAATGGCGGCATTATCTTCAATTTAAACGAAGCAATCCGGAAAAATTTTACTTGCAACCTTTATTGCTGCTTTTAAACAATGTGCGCATTAAAGTTGTGCGCAAGCGCAAAGAATTTCATGCATGGGATCGTCTTGTACCAAGGATAAGACGAAAAAACGCGGAAGAAGGCACTTTGTACTTCAGCCCTATTGAGCCTCAATTGTTTTCTGCGCAGGCGTGGTAATGAAAACAATGTTTATATGTCGAGTAATTTGTTTGAAAACTTTTGAAAGACTTTTAAAAAGTTTTAGAAAGTGAAGTGGGTTGTTTGGAATTTCACATTTTTACCAAGCCGATGGCGTTTACTGTGTTTTGGTCAACAGAGCTTGCGCAGTGCACTTAGAATAATTGAGCCACGACACACCAAACCAAGAAAGTGGCATGTGCGCCCAGGGAAGACTCAGATCAGCCTGGGCATTCACCCAGTCTGATCAGAATCTTCGCTGTGCGCCTAAAGGGTAGCTAAGGGGCTAAGCTAACTCAATACGGACAGCAAAGAGTCTGATCAGACTGGACGGATGCACATGCTGATCTTAGCCTCTGTTGGTTGGGCGCACATGCCACTTTTTTCGGTTTGGTCGTGTCGCGACTCAAACTCATTGCTGTCCAGGCTCTCCACACATGCTCGAACCTGATTACGCAAGTCTGGGCATGCACATTCACACACCCTTACACACTGAGATTCTAAACGTGATCAGAAACTGCAGAGCAAAGAGTTTTAGACACTTGTCAGACAGATCTTTTGATCAGATTCTGCATTGTTTGCCGTTCTCCTAGGAGTTTCGAAAAACACCCAGATATGACAACTCGAACCCAGCAGCACATGACGTCAAAACGGCGTCGTACTGACGCCGATGCAACGTGATGACGTCACATCGACAGCAGTACGTACGATGCCATTTCGACGCCACGTACTCTCAAAATATCGACATACTAATGTCGATGTAACGTGCCGTCGCGCCGACGTCAGTATGACGTCATTTCGACGTCATGTGCCCACTAGGATGGCCTTTGAGCACTATATTAAGCATTAAGGTACCTTGATATACAATTCTTACAGATTAAGCAGAATGCAACAAATTTGCATCAACGTTAATACAACGTCAAGACCGTGTTTGACAGCCACTTGCTTGCCCTGTACGTGAAACCCGTTTCCAAAGGAAACTTTTGAGCCGCGACACGAGAAAACCAACAATGTGGTCGTGCGCCCAGCGCAGACTCAGATCAGCCAGGGCATCCGCCCAGTCTGATCAGAGTCTTCGCTGTCCGCATGGAGGTAGCTGAGATCCTTAGCTACTCTTTGAGCCCTTAACAAAGAGTCTTGTCAAACTGGGCATATGCCCAGGCTGATATGAGTCTGCGCTGGGCGCATGACCACATTGTTGGTTTTCTCGTGTCGCGGCTCTTTTGAAGAAAAACACTGCATTCTCTTCTTTAGGCTCACCATAAAACGTCTAAGTATTGAGACAGTTAGATCTGCGCAAACAGTGCAGATCCAATTCCGGAGCAGTCTGATCAGGGTCTACACTGTTTGCCATTCCTTCTACCTTTGTTTTTAGACGTAGCCTTTTGCTGCATTGTAATGCCAAAATGTTCTATTTTTGGATGATTACGGTAAATATTATAGGTGTCACAAATTTAAGAATGTTTACGGCAGCTTCCATTGAAAACATTGAAAAAGGAAAACAAATACTATTGCCAACAAAGAGTGATAGCGCCCCCCCCCCCCCCCCCCCCCACACACACACACACATACACCCCTTCCCCCCTCCCCCACAGACACACACACCTACAGCCCCTTCCCTGGTCCCTGCAAGTATTAAGTACAGTACACTGTAGGTGTATAAGGTAAAATATCATTGGCGCCCATTAAACTCAGGCCGCATTGCTAGCCCGCCATATTGACGTTACGTCGCCGTTTGATTGATGATTATGTCTGCTTTAACGTTCATTACCTGACTTAGCGTAGTTTTATTGGTGTCACATGGTTTATTGAGACCTTGTGAAAAAATTATTAGTTACTCATTTAAACAGTATTTTTGTGCTCATTTTAAAGTACCGTATTTGCCTTACTAAGTGCACATGCCATAAAAAGCGCATGCTAGACGTTATTTCTTTGTCAAATTAGACGTTTTCAGGGCTCTAGATAAGAGGTAGTATTTGATGATAATTAAGGATATTCTTTTTTATTTCTTATCGAAACATATGTTGTGACCCCTCATCAGAACCGTCTCGTTGAGACGGTTCAGATGAAGGGTCACAACATATGTTTTCATGATTAATTAACAAAACATATCCCTAATTATCACCAAACACTCAAATACCGTTCTCTCAGCCGTTTCCTGAATATTGCAGCAGGCAAACATCACAAAAGTGTCAAAGCTGCAGGGCTCTAGATAAGAGGGAGTATTCGATGATAATTAGGAATAATTTTCCTTAATTCTGCTAGAAACCATATGATGTAACCCTCATCCGAACCGTCTCGACGAGACGGTTCAGATGAGGGGTCACAACATATGTTTTTAAGCAGAATTAACAAAAATTATCCCTAATTATCACCAAATTCTCCCTCTTATCTAGAGCTCTGAAGTTGATATTATGATATTCAATAATTCAATCCCAGCGGGCAAAAGACGCAGAAATGACGTAAATGCGACGTCATTACGTCACGTCGACCTTAGTAGGACGTCATTTCAACGTCACGTGCCTGCTGGGGTGGTACATGTTATAGCTAATGTTGAAAACTTCACTAATTACCTGGCTTTATTACTGAATAAAATAAAATATTAGTTGCACCTGACTATCTTGCTTAAATTGATGGTTTCAACTGCAAACGAGCAAATAAGATATAATAAGAGCAGTGTGCCCTAATTATGACTAACACGGAATTTAATTTATGCAGCAAACATGCAGTTTATGGTTTTCATCATTTATTTTGTGAAATATTGAATTCGTGCAGACCTGTAAGTGATTTATTAATTTATTAATTTTTGTTTCATACAAATTGAGAAAGTGCAGACACTAAAATTCGTCGCCAAATCGTTATCTAAATTGTTTAGAAATGTCGAGGGCTCCGATAAAAAGGGCTCACACCAAACAGAAAACCTGATCTTAAGGCATATATGAAGTGCGCAAGCGCAAATCAGCCTGCGCAATATATATTGCGCAGGCTGATTATGCCACGCGCAGTTCGAGTCGTTAACTCCATATAATCTAGTTATTGTCTTGATTAACCCCACAGGACGAGACTAGACGGACCAGATCATGGGCAGGTCGCAAATGCCTTTAGGCAGGTTTTGCCTGGGTGGGGTACAAATGTAAACATACTTAGGAGTTTAGTTGAATCGTGAGAAAGTCGTTAAAATAGCATTAATAAAAACTGGAAGTTTCGTATATAAGATTTTTATCTTGTCGTGTCGTTTTAAAAGCTGGCTCTTGCATTTGAAATATTATTGCCGGCTTTTCAGGTGCAAAAAGATCTTACGAAAATGACCTCTTTTCAAACAAATTTTGCCAAATCAGATTCAATTTTTAGATGTTTTATACCCAAACTGCTCCTGCTTAATACATAATACGTGCACCTAATATTTAAATCCAAGCGAGGTCTAGGTCCTGGGTTCGAATCCCGGTCTGGCCACATACTTTCGTTTTTCCTTCCGCTGATTCAAGAAGGGCAGTTGTCAGTTACTGGCGAAAGTATGTGCACTTAGTACTGGTTAACCGCTTAGGAGGTCTAAGCCTGCCCAGGAATAGTGTGGTTAGGTTAACTGACCGTCCCGACATGACCTTAGTTGTTTACCGTGGACGTTAAGCATCAAATCAACCAACCAACCAAGCGAGGTCTGAACATTTGAAGCACTGGTGCGGTTTGGCATGGTTTAAACTATGTGAACATTTATCAGAGTTCAGGATTGGCCAGTGTGAACATGTAGTCACACTTGGCAATACTGTAAGCTGATTTGCAGCTTATAAACCGCCGCGTTTTCCCTCAGTCTCATTGTTTATTAAGGTTTGAAATGAGCCGAGTTGTGTAGTATTTGCTGTTTTTGTCTGTGCAGCGCCAGATTATAGTAAAAACTTATCAACTGATTTTAATCCAGCTGCTCAAGGTTTTTGGAGAGATGGCGTCCATCTTGGAATACGAAAATCACAGTAGGTGCGCTGTGACGTTTGTAAAACATTTTTTCATGTAAAACGTTTGTTCGACGGTCAATATTAGTATGGAAGGTGCTGACTGGTTGCGACAATGTCATAAGACTAGGTTTTTTTTTTCATTTTTATGGACCCCGGATCTGTATGCAAAAAAGAGACATTTTATAATAATGAATGACACATTACTAATATTCATATAAAAACATTTATTTTGCACATGGTCTGTTATACAATAAAGAAGAGTGTTATTACCCTACCCAACCAAGCATAAGTAACTTTAGTATAAAATATTTTATGTCCTAAAGCTTTGGACACATCAACCAATTAATGTATTTTAATTGTCCTGTAATTTGGGACACTGTACTATCTTATGTCAAAATTAATTGGTGGAATGGCAAACAGTGTAGACCCTGATCAGACTGCTCCTCGAGGAGCAGTCTGATCTGGGTCTGCACTGTTTGCTCAAGCATATCTGTCTAATATTTTAGAAAAAGAGACAAGCCACATAAAGTAACATTTGTGACATATAAATGTTTCTTATATGATTTTAGACTATCTAAACCTGTTTAACTGCAAATGTCTCAATCTAAAGATCATAAATCATGGGCTTTATTTGCAAAACTACATAAAATTTTAATAAAGTTGGTAATTTTAAATCAAATATGATTTAACACTAGATTCAAAAGATAGTTTGTAGTCAGCTTACTTAAAAGTAATGAAGCTTTAGTTACCATGGACCAAGACATTCGAATTGATAATGCTAACGACCTTAAGAGAGAACTGCCAAACAAAAAAAAAAGCACACACAAATGAGCCGCGACACGACAAAACCAACAATGTGGTTGTGCGCCCAGCGCAGACTCAGATCAGCCTGGGCATCCGCCCAGTCTGATCAGAGTCTTCGCTGTCCGCATGGAGGTAGCTTAGACCCTCAGCTAACCTTTAAGCACTTAGTGAATACTCTACTCAGACTAGGCGGATGCCCAGGCTGATCTGAGTCTGCGCTGGGCGCACAACCACATTGTTGGTTTTCTCGTGTCGCGGCTCAAATACAAAAAGAAAGTAACAAAGGAAGAGGAAAACGAAAAAGGGGAAAGTAACCAGAAGAGTAATTAATAAAGAAACAACATACTAAAAATGAAACAAAGAAGCAGTAAAGAGCAGCCATGAATCCAAACAAGTTTAAGACTAAAATGCAGTTCATTGAGAGAAAACAAAAGACGTGGCTAAATCAGACAGACCCGAATTTCACCAGACACACAACCGAAAGAATTGTAAAGGATTAATCAGGAAGGAAGCAATTATCGTAGAGAGAATCGAAGAGCAAAAAGCAAACCACTCAACAGAAAGAACAGCAAGAAAATGTACGATTTGCAACATGAAATGGAAACAAATAACAAACGAAAAAAGGGTTAATAAGGTAGCTATATAACACCAATACAAAACAAAGTGCAAATCTAGGCGAGGCCAAACTTCGTGAAGCTACACTGACAGGACTCTCGAGCGATTGTGGCGTCATCAAATAAACAGAAGGACTACAAATCAAAGAAGCATATAGACAGAAGAAACAAACAGAAGATCAAAAGACTAAAAACACAAACGGAGATCTGAAGAAATTAAGAATAATGATAAAAAGGCAACCGAAAACAATACAAAAAGGACACAATACCAGGCAAGCTACAAGAAGATGCTATAACAGAGAGACAGAGGAAGCAGAAAGAAAAAACGAAAAGAAAGCAATAAACAGGAAGAACAATAAATGAAACAGAGAAAGCAAAAGGAAAACAATTTAAGCAGAAAAAGAAACGAGAAACAAGAGGAAGAAAAGGGATGGATGAAATAAAGGAAAATACGCTGTAAAAGAAACGGATAAAAAGATTAAAAACAAACTAACATATTATCAATATACCAACGGGTAAGCAGGTAATAAGGGAACTAAATTTATGGAAGAAAGGAATAGAAGGAAAGAAAAGTCATAAACACACCATTTAAAATGGAAATTAACAAAATAACATAATACAAGCAAACCTAACAAAAATATAACAATATGATATAATATATCATATAAATTGAAAGAAGGAAAACTTCAACAAGCGGAATAGAAAACCAGTCAAACAGACAGAAAGAAGAAATGTAACCAAAACAACTAAAGTGTAAAACCCGAAGAAGTGAGAATATATAACCAAACAATCAGTAAGAAAGACAAAACCCCAAGAAGAAACAAAACCAAATGTTCCAATAAACAGGACCAAAGAACGGAATAACTGTCCACTGTGAAGGTGTGTTCCATACATGGACAAAACAAGAATGGAACCAAGCAAACAGTAGAAATAAAGCAAAGAACAGGCAGACGAAAAAAAAAAAAAAAAGAATAATAGAATAATATCGAAATAAGCAAGAACACAAAAAGAAACATTAAACACACTAGAAGAACAGCAATAGAATTTACCGAACTGAAGAAATTTAGCAAAAGCAATTTTAGTATACTTACAGAAATAGGATTCTAGCCTTCTTCAAGGACGTAAAAAGCTCAACAGAAAAGAAAGAATAAGAGGAAAAATACGTCATGCAAAAAGAAATAAAGCAATCTAAACAAGCTAGTAACTTAGGAAGAGAATAAAATAGACAACTAAAGCTTGCAAAGTCTATTTACAGTAAATGGACAAAAAAGAAAATATGTTAGATGTGATGAGTTTGACCTATATTTCAAGGACGTTTTATAATTTGTGGCAAATTAAGCTTGTCTGCAACCCATTTCTTGAACCACCCAAATAAATATATAAATCAAACTTTATTTATATAAATGCATCTGGTCATTTCTCAGCTTACTCCTTTTGCTAAAGCAACGCATCATGATGGTAACTTCAACGACAGGAATACATTTTTAACTGCTAAGCTTCTAACAGGGTCATAATGTGCTTTATTCTAGGAACCAAAATCGCCTATCTTGCCAAAATAAGGGTCGGAGGTGGCACCCTCTGCGATACTTAGTTTTAATGTATTTTTGAATAGTCTAAACCTTCAGAAACTAGGTTTGATTGTTCTGCTCGCCAAATTTTATTGTCAAAATAGTCAAATTAAGCGATGGATATGCCTACCTATAGTGGAGCAAATATGATTCCATAAGAGGCATAGAAAAGAGATAGTGGTCCAAGTCGTGTAACATTAGTTTTATATATCAAAATAATTGTCTTGATCTGCAGTGATCAGATTCAGCGTTTGCCACCTTGGCAAACCTTGCATAATTCTGTAATGGGCAGTAATATACGTTACCTTATTGAATTTTAAGTATATAAAATAAGAATTGTTGAGAAATATGCTGTAGCTATTCAACTGTATCAAATGTCAATGTTTTCTGTAAGAATAGCTAATATGCCATAATTAAGCTACACAGAAAACAATTAAGAACCTCGGGTCTGTTATTTTCGTCATAACAATTCATGTACCCCTTGAAAATTTAAAACAAAATTTAAGTTTTTTTTTTTAGTTTTTTTTTTTACAAAGACTGATAAAATGACCCCAATAATGAATTTTCAATGTGTCTAACCGGCCCTTTCCAACAGCTTTCTAACAATTCAATTCTGTTCTGTTCCGTTCAATTCTCGTATCGACGTTACCCAAGTGGCTCAACGGTACGTAACCATAGTTGCACACACCTGGCGCCGTGTGTCCGTCCATTCTAACAATTCAATTTGAGATCCGTAGTTTTTATACTTGGTCAACCGTGAACTGTTGAACAATTCAATTCAATTCAATTTATTTATTTGGGCTCAAACGAAATACGTTTTTTGCCCTAAACATAGGCGGTTATATACAATACATGTGAGAAGAGCATGTTACATATAAAGATATGCGACAAAGTCATCAAATAAACAGAAGGACTACAAATCAAAGAAGCATATAGACAGAAGAAACAAACAGAAGATCAAAAGACTAAAAACACAAACGGAGATCTGAAGAAATTAAGAATAATGATAAAAAGGCAACCGAAAACAATACAAAAAGGACACAATACCAGGCAAGCTACAAGAAGATGCTATAACAGAGAGACAGAGGAAGCAGAAAGAAAAAACGAAAAGAAAGCAATAAACAGGAAGAACAATAAATGAAACAGAGAAAGCAAAAGGAAAACAATTTAAGCAGAAAAAGAAACGAGAAACAAGAGGAAGAAAAGGGATGGATGAAATAAAGGAAAATACGCTGTAAAAGAAACGGATAAAAAGATTAAAAACAAACTAACATATTATCAATATACCAACGGGTAAGCAGGTAATAAGGGAACTAAATTTATGGAAGAAAGGAATAGAAGGAAAGAAAAGTCATAAACACACCATTTAAAATGGAAATTAACAAAATAACATAATACAAGCAAACCTAACAAAAATATAACAATATGATATAATATATCATATAAATTGAAAGAAGGAAAACTTCAACAAGCGGAATAGAAAACCAGTCAAACAGACAGAAAGAAGAAATGTAACCAAAACAACTAAAGTGTAAAACCCGAAGAAGTGAGAATATATAACCAAACAATCAGTAAGAAAGACAAAACCCCAGGAAGAAACAAAACCAAATGTTCCAATAAACAGGACCAAAGAACGGAATAACTGTCCACTGTGAAGGTGTGTTCCATACATGGACAAAACAAGAATGGAACCAAGCAAACAGTAGAAATAAAGCAAAGAACAGGCAGACGAAAAAAAAAAAAAAAAAGAATAATAGAATAATATCGAAATAAGCAAGAACACAAAAAGAAACATTAAACACACTAGAAGAACAGCAATAGAATTTACCGAACTGAAGAAATTTAGCAAAAGCAATTTTAGTATACTTACAGAAATAGGATTCTAGCCTTCTTCAAGGACGTAAAAAGCTCAACAGAAAAGAAAGAATAAGAGGAAAAATACGTCATGCAAAAAGAAATAAAGCAATCTAAACAAGCTAGTAACTTAGGAAGAGAATAAAATAGACAACTAAAGCTTGCAAAGTCTATTTACAGTAAATGGACAAAAAAGAAAATATGTTAGATGTGATGAGTTTGACCTATATTTCAAGGACGTTTTATAATTTGTGGCAAATTAAGCTTGTCTGCAACCCATTTCTTGAACCACCCAAATAAATATATAAATCAAACTTTATTTATATAAATGCATCTGGTCATTTCTCAGCTTACTCCTTTTGCTAAAGCAACGCATCATGATGGTAACTTCAACGACAGGAATACATTTTTAACTGCTAAGCTTCTAACAGGGTCATAATGTGCTTTATTCTAGGAACCAAAATCGCCTATCTTGCCAAAATAAGGGTCGGAGGTGGCACCCTCTGCGATACTTAGTTTTAATGTATTTTTGAATAGTCTAAACCTTCAGAAACTAGGTTTGATTGTTCTGCTCGCCAAATTTTATTGTCAAAATAGTCAAATTAAGCGATGGATATGCCTACCTATAGTGGAGCAAATATGATTCCATAAGAGGCATAGAAAAGAGATAGTGGTCCAAGTCGTGTAACATTAGTTTTATATATCAAAATAATTGTCTTGATCTGCAGTGATCAGATTCAGCGTTTGCCACCTTGGCAAACCTTGCATAATTCTGTAATGGGCAGTAATATACGTTACCTTATTGAATTTTAAGTATATAAAATAAGAATTGTTGAGAAATATGCTGTAGCTATTCAACTGTATCAAATGTCAATGTTTTCTGTAAGAATAGCTAATATGCCATAATTAAGCTACACAGAAAACAATTAAGAACCTCGGGTCTGTTATTTTCGTCATAACAATTCATGTACCCCTTGAAAATTTAAAACAAAATTTAAGTTTTTTTTTTTAGTTTTTTTTTTTACAAAGACTGATAAAATGACCCCAATAATGAATTTTCAATGTGTCTAACCGGCCCTTTCCAACAGCTTTCTAACAATTCAATTCTGTTCTGTTCCGTTCAATTCTCGTATCGACGTTACCCAAGTGGCTCAACGGTACGTAACCATAGTTGCACACACCTGGCGCCGTGTGTCCGTCCATTCTAACAATTCAATTTGAGATCCGTAGTTTTTATACTTGGTCAACCGTGAACTGTTGAACAATTCAATTCAATTCAATTTATTTATTTGGGCTCAAACGAAATACGTTTTTTGCCCTAAACATAGGCGGTTATATACAATACATGTGAGAAGAGCATGTTACATATAAAGATATGCGACAAAGTCAACACAGTTAGAAATGAAGGTAAATAAACCAGCTGTAATACCGTAATCTATAATCCATTCATGCCATCACGTAACAATTTGTGTATTCCTTCAAACCTATCAGGTGTAACGGAACACATAGAAAGTCATTAGCTGCACGTGCCTCGCTCGCGTGTCATTCACAAATATATAAGTGAGGCATGAACGGACTATGATTACTACAAAATGGTATCATTTGTGGATTAAATTATGCTTTAACAGGTATGTAAAGTAAACTTTGTGATTTGTACATGCTTTAACACAGAATTCTACCATCTCTCCGTTATATCGTCATTTTTCGTATTGTCATACATCACATCATACCCCGTATACCTATTCATTGTAAGCGGGTTCAAAGTAATTTTTCACGCAATTGTTTGACACAACATAGCTAATAAGCTATTTAAAACTGAAAAATTTGGCCTGTTTCATTAAGATCATACTAAACATGATACAACACATCAGTTTAAATCAGTTTTCACCTTACAACACATATCTTTAGCACAGTAACGTAATTATCAGATTAACATGTTTGCGTAAAAAGACTATCATTCACCCAGGAATACACTCTTTTGAAACTTTGCCTGTTAAACAACACAGTTGTGTTAAATATATTTATTATTTATCAAAATATTTAATTTTTGCATTGTTTAGTTGCCTACTCAGACATCAAACAGTGTTTTTTTACATGACAAGAAAAATTGAAATTGTCCCAAAAAGAAAAAAGAAAAAAAAATCAATATATAGAAAAGAAGCGCTCATGAATTATTCTGTACATGGAAAAGTACTTAATCTATTTATATTCATTAATATCTTAATGACTTTTAAGAATCAGACAATACAAACTTAGTTTTAATAAATTACTTTTTGAACTCAGAAAGGTAGTAGCAGTAGTAGAAGTAACTTTAATTTGAAAATATTTCTTGAGATTAAATGTTGCTAATGCCAAATACGCCAAGGTTTTATTAGTTTGAGTTATTTCAACATGCATGTGATATCAGTTGAAACCTACCGTATGTAATTTATCAGTGATATTTCCAAGGCGGTCCATTCATTGTGATGTAATGATGTTACAGTTTGTGCTGTCTGCTTTTCTATCGTCTTTAAAACACTGGTTTATTTTGTCTTTTAATTCGTCATTATCCTGTTGAAAGTAGACGTTTTGTGTGCCTGGTTATGTTGGTGTAAGGCTAGCTTGGAGATTATCTGCATGGAATGGGCTGCATGTTTATTTTGCTACTTTTAAATTTTTGAGTACTTGTCTTTTTGCTTTATATTACTATTTCTAGTTTGGTGTCATGGGAGGGTTGTGACACCGATTGAACCCATTCCTTATCGCTGCCCGTTTACACTAATTTATCTGTTTTGACATTTTCTTTTAAAAGCAATATTAAAACCATGGTTAAAACTATTTTGGCCGTTTAGCATATATCTAAACCAAAGTAACGTATATAACAGGTTAAACAGTAAGTGTTATTTTTACTCCACTGCAGCTAGTGTAAAGTGCAATGTGTCTAGGGCAAAATGCTTCCCTGTACTTCATACTTCATTTAATTGAAAAAATATGTGCTTTTGGTCGTAAGGGATCATCTGGGCTCATTCAGAGTCAGTTTTAAAAGAAAAAAAACGAATTCAGCCGCAGCTGGTGCTTGGGGGGAGGGGGCATTGGCAATGTTATAACATTTTATTCCCAGACACCGAGGTTGATGTCTTTGTTTCCTGCGATGCATTCTTTGCTCCCAGAGAATTCTCATTCAGAATTTAGTTAAGCCCCTATCGTTTCAAGAATTTTAGGTGAATGGATACAATATTACGCAGAAATAACTGCCATGTTTACCTTACCTTCCCTTCTCAATGGGAGTAAACTGTTAAAAGAAAGAATTTGCTTCTTTAGGAGAAAAATGTTTCTGTTAAAACTAAACCTTATTTTAAGAAGGTTAAATAAGCCACTGAAGCAAATAGGAGGTCGAAAATATTGTTTCAGTTCTAACAAACTGCAGTAAATCATTGAGGTGTGTCCATTAACATTAATACAGTATTATTTCCATGACATGACTGGAGATCATTCAGAAATAAGGAGCACAGAAAAAGAGAGAGCGTGAGAAAGAACATGGCAGATTCCTGGCAAGTGCACACGATATTGTCTGGGCAAGAATGATATGATTATGACATTATCAAAATGATCTTATATTAATCGATTCAATGATAATTCACTTACTTTTTCATTTGTATGATAATAAAAAGGTACCGAACACAACATTTAAATGCAAACGAGTTGTCAGATTAGGTATTATGGTGTTTAATGATACCGGCATATTCTGTTTGCAAATTCAATAAAATGAAGCAACAATTCTCGGAACGAACCCTTTTATTGTTAAGAAGTTGGCTTGTTTACCATCATCTAGCAATATGGTCACTTGAATAGCTGCCCATTTTGCTTTCTGTTTTGTTTTGTAATATAAAATATATAATAGGTAAAAATATATGCTCTGGCTGTTTTCAGTTGGGGTTGCTGAGTGACCACCTGTTTGAGAAAGAGCTGTTCATTCAGTTTACCGTGCATGTCTTTCGTGAACTTTTTGTCAATTTGTGTGTGTGCTTCTTTCCCTTTGGTTTTAGGGCGGGATGTGGGATCTGATTGTATGAATTCCTGATCATTGCCTATCATTTGCTTCTCATATTAATGCTCGGGCTATCCGGTGCAGAAAATAACCGGTTTTAAGCCAAACATCTAAAACAGGCATAATACCAATGCAAATTAGGCACTGTAGAGAACTGTACTTATGCTACTGTTACATGTTTTATTTGTAACAATTGCAATTTGAAGCAATGAAATGGGTACATCAAATATTCAAATCTCTTCAGAGAGTTATAGTTATACTTCTGTAATGTTAACAATAAGAAGCCTTATGTTTTGCTGTCAACATTTGAGGATTACTTCAGGACGTGTTACTTTCTGCTCCAGATTACTCAAGAATAAATATAAAAACTTCTTAACAGTAAAAGAGTAATCTGATAACTCTTTTATTGTTGAATGTTGTATACGTTACCATTTTTGACTACCAAACCAGGAATTTAAATAAGCGATTTTTCATTGACTTGATTCAAAAGTCATTTTCATAATGAACTGAAAGTAATGACAATATGCCATAACCATATTACCTATGGCTGGACAATATCATCTGCACTTTCAAGAACAGAATCAATGAAACCAATCTGCTGTGTTCTTTATCGCAGGTGGTCTTTGCTTTCAGATTATCGTCAGGCATGTCCTGAAAGTCTGGTGGAATGATAAAAGCTTAACTTAATTCCAAAAAGGAAGGTTCTCCGGTAGCAACTTATGCATCAGAGAAAATACTGCATTAATCTCGGTTTGGCTGAGTGTGTGTTCAGTAATGTAATGTTGCTACACTGCCAATGTCCCCTAGCAACAGCTCGAGCTAAGTTCCTTTTTTCAAACTGATTCAGAATGAGCCCAAATGATTCTAAACATGATTTTCACCATGATGAAGTAAGAAAGAGAGAGCTTTTCATTCTAGCCACACGTCACTTTACACTTGTGGCACTAGAGTAGAATAACTCTTACTTTTTAACCTGTTATATACGTTACTTTGGTGTAAATAAATGCAATAAGGCAAAATATTTTATTAATCTTTGATTTCATATAAAGTTTTTTTATAGGAAAGGGTTAGAACAGATAAAACAGTGTAAAAGGCAATGTTTAGGAATTGATTCTATCCGTGCAACAACCAACCCACGATACCAAACTGGAAATAGCACCGTAAAGGTAAAGTTATGAGACAAGTAGTAATACGTTACTATGGGGTAGTAAAATAACTTGCATCCCAAAGTCTGCGTTTATGTATTATAACTGAATACATGCAGACCACAATTACATGTAAGTATTATTAGGGCAAAGAGTAGGCGTTAGACCTAAAGTGGTGTTTGTTTACATGTTTCATTTAAGTATTATATTTCTTTGGACCTTTTTTCTGCATGGGGTAGCATGAATCGTTGTATATACACACAATTCCATGCCAGTCACTTTTGAGTACGGAACATATTTTATTAGTTTCTTGGATATTTAAATCTACCACTATGCCATTTAATGGACGAAATTATTGAGGGTTATCTCAGTGAACAATTTAGCCATCCTGTTTCTCAAGTGGGTGGGGTAAATTCATATAGAAAAATGCTCAAAAAATAAAGCGGTAAGTCGATTTGATGCACTATGGCTCTATTTAGTAACACTTGTATTGAAACGATATCTCTAGAACAGGAAAAAAGTGGTATTGCTGCAAAATATGACTTCCGCTGAAGTACAACAATGTAACAATACATGCCTTAATGGTGTTGATTTCAGCCATGGTGTACCAAGGAACACATGTGAATTAAAGCATCATGACAATAACATTTTGATAGCAGAACAATCAAACCTCCTTTCAGAAGGTTATGGCAAATAGAAAACGTAGTCAAACCAAGGATAGCAGAGGGTGCCACCTCTTTCAATTTTTAGCTGACTTGGCTCCTAGAGTATTCCTACGGGTTTTTTTTCATCAACATTCACAATAGATGTCCGCATATATAATGTTACTTTGAAAACATTTTTCCGACATAGCCTCTCTCTTAGCAGATTTTTGAAAGACTTTACATGATTGAGCCGCGACATGAAAATAAATACAACAACAAAGTGGCATGTGCGTCCAGCAAAGACTAAGGTCCGCCCAGTCTGACCACTTCGCTGTGCCCTTAAAATGTACTACTACCTTCATGGCGACAGCGAAGACTCTAATCAGAATGTGCGGATGTCCAGGCTGATCTAAGTCTTGCCTGGGCGCACATGCCACTTTATTGGTTTTGTCGTGTCGCGGCTAATGTCTTCCCAGAGCACTAAGGTAGATATCAAGGACGCGCCGCACCCACAAACCACAGCCTACCAAAGACTAAACCAACTCAGACGTTTACAATATCTATGAAAGGAAAGAACGAAAAGCAACACCTACAGCCTTCTTTTTCCCGACGAAAGTATCACACAGAAGGCTTTAACAAGCATAACTTCAAAGCACCAAACGGAACATATTATGTAAATATGCTTTATAATGAGTGGCCAGAAAGCCATACGAAAAAGAGCCACCTTAGAACTATTGCCTTAGAACCTTAGAATAGTACATGTAGGAAAATTCGCTGAGAATCCCGATATTGATAAAAATACTTGAATGGATGGATGACTTGCGATTTTACGTCCTGTTCAACAGTATTTCAGTCATATCAGGACGATGGGCGGATGATAATGAAAGGCTGTGTGCAATGGAACCCCGTTTACGATGGAAAGTACTCCGCCTCCGGTGGGGCTCGAACCCGCGACCGCTAGATCAGTAGGCCAGCTCTTAACCCACTGAGCTACCGGGGCTCCGCGATCAAAATACATAAAATTATACGTCTGGCATGGAAGCCCTTTAACTCTATCAATGGAATATCACAGAAAGCACAATCATACCACTCAAATTACAGTCAGCTCTCGATATCTCGAAGTCGAAGTTCATCTCAAACTACTGATATCTCAAAGTAAATTTTCTGGGACCAGAAAATTTACTTTGAGATATCAGTAGTTTGAGGTCCAAGGAGATGAAATGTAACTAAAAAAGGAAATATGTCCGAACTATATTCTTTGATATAAAAGGGTACTTTGAGATATTAGTGTTTGAGATAACGAGGGTCAACTGTTAGTCACTTCGATGAAACAAAGATGAGGACTCATGCAAGGCTGACCACCAGAGCTTTTCGAAACAAGCCTTACAGATTTAAATGACAATATAATGACATATAATTTAAAAGACAAAACATCGAACATTTTCTCCAGATTCCCTGTTTGTTTAATTCTCCCCGTCGGCAGTCGTCAAACTACAAGCTTAATCATTCCTTCATACTGCCATCCAATCTCTTGCTATGTCAACCGTTTCTTCTTCCTCTGAATTCACCGTGTATGATCGTCTTTGCCTACCAAGAAAACTAAACATGTTATAATAACACCTAAAATTTCATTCACCGACCATCATAATAAGAAGACCTTCGTGTGTTCCAATCACATACCCTCTCGTTCATGGTGGCTTCAAAAGAAGAATACACGGTAGACAGAGGAAGAGATGAGATGCAAAGTTCAGTAGTAGCATCTCTTCTCCAAAGACTGACTTTTTTTATAGTTTCGCTGTCAAGATCCATGCGTGGCCCAGACTTACATATAAGATTGACAGGGCTACGCACCAGCTTACATTTGGTAGTAGTCGTTCAAGAGTGCTGTTTGTGTAGTTTGCCCAGTCTGATCAGAGTCTTCCCTGTCCGCATGGAGATAGCTTAAACCCTTAACTACCCTTTGAGCACTTAACAAAGAGTCTGGTCAAACTGGACGGATGCCCAGGCTAATCTGAGTATGCACTGGGCGCACAACCACATGGTTGGTTTTGTCGTGTCGCGGCTCATATTATGATATCTCAAAAGGAACGTGGAATCAAGACATCTGAGGCCAGCAGGGAAACTCGAGAAGCTGACTCTTCAAATGTACAGGTACCACTGTAACATACTGTAAAACTCTTAATATCTGCGGTATCAAAATTTCGCGGTTAAAAAAAAATGACCTATTGGCGCATGTTAATTTTGGCGGCCTTCACGTACCATAGCTCCAAATAATAATAAAAAAAAATGGCTGATGTAAATGTTTGAAAATTTTCTTATTATTATATAAACTATACATTGTGGCATTCATTAGAATCGCCTCATCGAGGCGATTCTAATTGGCTGCCACAATGTATAGTTTAACTTGATGGAAACGTATAAAAATCTAAAAATACCCATCAAATACTCCTTTTTATCTAGACCTCTGTCATGCTGTGCATATGTATATGCATTAAATCTATGTAATATTAGCGGACTTATATTTTTATTAGCGCTCTTTGCCCTAACCGCCAATATCGCCAAAATTCAATAACCGCCAAAAATAAGCGTTTTACAGTAGTTTAGCTCTGTGAGATGCGATGGAGAACTTTGATGAGATGTCCTCAGATAACAGACACATGGTCGACTTCAGAGGAGAAGAGGACAGACACGAGTATGGTGTACATAAAGGCATGGTGAGTGTTGTCTTGGGTTGTAACCAGTCTCTAGCAGACTAATCTCAATCCGCTAGCGAACAGCTCCTTACAATATTACCATCATACAGGTTCATGCACCAACATCGGAACATAATGACAACGAGGAGGACAACTTTTACCAGCAGTCCAGGAAATCACAGGCCAAATACCTAAAAAGGACATTGAAGTTGCACAAGGGAGTTGAATGCTGAAGTTTAGACAAATGAGAGAGACCGCAGACTCCTGGAGTTTGCAAACTTTAGAAAACTAGTACTGACAAATACCCTTTTGCTCAACAAACCACCCAGAAGATGGACGTGGCACAGCACAGACAAGAAGCATGTTACCCGATCGGCTACATCATGGTGAGGAGAAGTTAACATCCATAGGACAAGGAGCTTTCCTAGAGCAGACATAGGAAGTGACCATGAATTGTTGATGAGGAAAGCCAACGCAGCCAAGGCTGAGGTTTGACCTTCAGAAGTTAAAATATTCGGGTGTGGCATGCACATTTAAAGCAACAATAGGTGGGAATTTTGCAGTCCTCATCGCTCTGGAGGATGATGACATGGACATATATAGCATTATTAATCACCTGCAATACAGCATTGGCTGACAACAGCCAGTGATAAACTTGGGAAGGAACGTCGCAGGAAAAATCCCTGAGTTACGTAAGATGTTCTCGACCTCTGTGGTGAGAGAAGGGATTTGAAGAAGAGGCTGTATGAAGCAGAAGGAGGAAAGAATACAAGATCGTTAAAAAGAGATTTCGGTTCAGAAGGCCCTGAAGAAAGTACGGGAGTAATGGGTAAATACTCAATGCGAGGAGACTGAAACTTGCCTACACAAAAACAACATTAAGAAAGGATATCAGCCGTGGAAGGATCTAACTTTAGACAAACAGGGTAGATCCATATCTATCCAGGAAACGTCTGAAAAATCATTTTTCAGACGTTTCCTGGATAGATATGGATCTACCCTGTTTGTCTGAACAGTGTCAAACAGAAGAACAAGAGATTTTCAGCGGATGAACAGAATATTGCTCAGAAGATCTACAGCCAATCATTTGTGAGAAAGTTGAGATTTCAGTCGCAGCACTAAAAAAGGAAAGTCCGTCACAGAGGTTTTGTCTCAGGCTTCCTTTAGACTGATTCCAGTCTTTATGTTTTATTTTTGATTCTGACCAGAGTAAATGAGGTGAACATAATGTCTTGATAAAATAAGCACATGTACTTTCAATGGAAGTTTGTATACCTTACTTCAGATACGAAAAATACTATTTAGTTTTAGGGTGTAAAGTTTGAAAACCGACATCTAGAGTTAAACTTCTGAACTCAGATTCCCAGTCTACTGTCGACAGCTATATTTTTAAAAAGCATATGTCGTGAGCGCTATTCGCATAGATGTCGTGGGTGGTCATATAAAATATTGCAGAATTGCATATGATATAACAAGGTAGCACAGTATACTGCAAGGTACTGATGGATGAATGACGCGGTTTCAGGGTCTTTTCAACAGTATTTCAACCATTGGAGATTGATAAGGAAAACGAAATGGTATCATGTAAAGCGCTCCATCCGCACTTGCGCTTGAAATCCACCCCTGGAAATTTTAGAGTTGGCGTTTTAGATATAAACTAAAGTTTCATTGCAGATTTTTGCTAAGCGTATACCAAGCTTTTGTGAAAGCTATATTTGTTAAGCTATAAGGACAAAGTTTTATTCCCAAAGTGTTCTGTCTCTTGATACTGTACCTCTCTCTCTGTCCCTCTCTCTCTCTCTCTCTCTCTCTCTCTCTCTCTCTCCTGTCGAGACCTAAAGAAATGTGCGAAACAAGGACTTTCAACGTGTGAAAATGCATTTTGGAAACGCGTAAAATTCGTAGAAGAGATTCCTATTATAGTTGTTTGGTGTATGCTAATTTTGTTTCCAGTTTACCCATGCGGTACGAAACTCCAGGAAACAAACAAATATTGATCAATCAGCATTTGAATAAGAATATCAAGGATGAATAACACATAAAATCAACGTTATTTTATGTCGAATACATGCGCCCTCTCCAGCCGAAACGCAGACGAACAAAGCTGTAAATCAATAAAACTAAAGCCGCACATTCGTAAAAGTAATTAATACGCATATAAATGTTCGAATCTGTTGATAGCTCTGTATGCTCAGCTACCAAGTGCGCAATTAATCTTTTGACGTCGGGCTACTGGGGAATAGTTAATGAGAGCGATTTGATCATTAATGGCGACAATATGGCTGGACATTAAGATCGCCAGATCTGAATAATTGATATTTAGTAATTGCTCAGGGCGATAAGAGTTTGACTGCATGTCTGTTTACGCATGATGTGGTTATAGATCTCATCCATAATACTGAACGGAAAAATATTGTTTAAGTCTTCAAATTAAATACTTGTACAGTATCTTTGCTTCCTAATAAAGGCTCTAGGTGCTGAAATTGAGTTTGGGGTGCAACCTTCATCTGGGTCAATTTCGGCCTACGTTGTACGACTAACTAAAATGACGCATGTAAAGACAAGAACTCATAAAAAAAAAACAAGAAAAAAAAAAAAAAAAACATTTCGACAAAAAACCACCGTTGACACAAGCGTTAATTGGTATATATATAAAGTTGACTGCGCATACTGACGTGGGTAAGAAAAATGCAAACAAACGCCAGTCATTTCAGCAACACCATGAGAGCCTGTGCCAGAGGATATACATGTACAACCAAGAGGAAGGGATCTGCGTAGACCGCAGCCTATGCTTTTCATTACATGATTGGCTCTGCGTTGCAAAGGACCATATGCATGTGCGTATACAGTAAATTCTTCAAGAGCCCGAAATGATCAGAGTCTTTGGTTTTTCACTTTTAGACACCTTTGTATTCATAAATTGTATATGCGATAAGGGAAGACTCTGATCAGACTGATCAGTCTGATCAGACTGGGATTCGCAGTTGAGAATTCGTTGTTGGTGCACACTTTAAGGTACTTTTCATGCGATGCAAATCACATGTAATAAAGCTCATTTCGTTGCAGTTCAGTTTAACTTACCTTAGGAAACAAACTACACTTTGGAATTATTTCTGGCTGCAAGACCTGAAATTTGATTCTTTAAACAAACCATGAATAGGTGTCCATTAAGTCCATGATGATAAATTGTATCGCCAAATATTAGCAGCAGCTGTGAATTTAGCATAAAACTATAAAATTACACAAGTTAAAGGCCCCGTTGCTCTATGAGCATGGAAAATTATCATGAGGTATCACTGCAAGCTTCTAACTATAGTTTTGTAATTTTGAATGACCGTGATTAGCCAGCTTTAAAAAAAAAAAAAAAAAAAACATCATTGAGTATCACATAAAAAGAGTTTGAAAACTTATTTGGGTCATTTTAGTTGGCAACTAAAATGACCTACTGTCGATTTCATAAAATGGTAAAAATACAATGTACAGGCGTGGAATCCCAATCATTATCCCGCCTATATTTATATAACATTGCTAGACGGGAAACCAGAACAGGAAATCGATTTTGTGGAACGATTTGTTATTTCTCAAAAACTTGTTTTCTCTACTTTTTGTCAGTTATATGATTTATAAATGCCACTGATAAATGCACACCAACAGACATTTTATTACCAAACGTAAAGGTTGAACCGTTTTTTACAATGATTTGAGTTCAGGCGCTTTTACTGCTGGCGACTTTAAAGTAATTAAGTCAATTAAGCATTGGTGTTTCTAAAATAGTAACCTTCACTGAAGGGTTTTTGCGAGCTTGGGCCTAAAGGTAAACTGAACTCTCAACTCTACCTTCCACCCTGTTCCTTGCGGTGTTTAGAAAGACTAGTGTAAACAACAAAGGAACTTTTCATTGCAAAAAAAGTTTCCTGAAAAATAAGTCGGTGAGATGAAGATGCTATTACGCGAGGTATGGAAATATGTATGACAGATTTTTAGTCATGGCTATTTACGTTTGTTCTGTTGCCACGGTCGAAACTAATTAATTTTTGCTAATCAATTTGTACTTTGTAGTGCGACATGGGAAAAGAGTGCTTTATGGCATATGCGAACAGAGAAGACTCAGATCAGACTGCGCAGATGCGCAGTCTGATCAGAGTCTTCCCTGTTCGCACAAAGAACCTTTAGAACACTAATAATCTATAGACTCAGACCAGTCTCTATGCATGTATGGGTTGAGCTAAGTCTTCGCAGTCGGCACATGCTATATACATAAGATTCCTTTGGTTGTAACGCAAGCGTCAATTTCATTATCCGTGCGGCTGGCTAATGACGTTCTGACGCCTCGGAAGCAATTAGGCGCATATTTCATCGGATATTAATTCGGTCTGTGTCTAGAGGTAATATAATTACAAGGTGTAAATCATGCATTAAATGAGTGCACGTAAAAATGCAAATGGTTAAACATATATTTTCTTGTTAGAAATAAAAAATGGAGAGTATTTTCCATCGCACCACTCATGGTAATGCCGACTTCCTTGAGAGACCCTTACAGCTCTTGCGACGTCTTTGCTGGTCATGCCTTAATTGACTGGCAGGTGAAATTGAATTAGCCGCGTGCGCAAGATGTGACTAGGTCACCATTATCCACCTAGCAGGCACATGACGTCGTAATGACGTCACGTCATGATGACATAATGACGTCACGTCATCATGTCCCATCGACGTCAGTACGACGTCATTCGGACGTCAAGTGCCCGCTGGGCATAGCCATTGCCCATAAGTCACGTTGCGTAGGAAAGGCTTAGCCTGATTCAATCTGATTCCGACAATGTCTTGACGGCGAATGTGTGCCAGGAAACCTCCCCCATGTTTTCACACCTGGTTAACTATGTTTTCAAGGATTTTACTAAACGAAAATGAGCTGTTACGAAACGAAAAAGGGTTAGCAAACGACCTGATAGTGATCAGATCGTTTGGTTACTATGACTCTTTTTCATTTCGTAACTGCTCTTTTTCGTTTCGTAAAAACCCTTGTATATACAAAGTTAACCAGGGTTGGTATTTCTACTATGAGAGACTCGTTGCTGACATGCCACGCCCTTTCCTTCGCAAAGAGGTTTATAAGTTGAGGCACTCGCGACGTTTGGCGCACGCAGCTCAAATCGTTGCGTTCAACTGCTTATCAATAACGGCACAAGCAACATGCAGGCCCGGATCCACATCACCACGTACTGGTGGGGCTCTGCATAAGTGATGGGACCGGGAGATGCCGAGATGTGTGTGTGTTGGGGGCGGGGGGCGGGGGGGGCGGGGGGAGGGAAGGGATCCTGAAAAAATATGACATAATTAGGTATCAATTTGATGAGGTATTTTGATATTGTCTATATATGTTGTGATACTTCATTAGAATCGCCTCACAAAGGCGATTCTGATGAGATATCACAATATATATTTTAAGCTAACCATATGGATAAATTATTTCAAACTGTCATCAGATACTCATTACAACAATTTCAAATATCTCCTCAAAAGCCACAGTGCCAATTGTAACCAAATTTCATATAGAGCCTCCAGATGTTGAGGAAACATTAATTTGTTCAAACGGTCTGGGTCACATGACCGATATCGCCGATACCCATATATGGAAAAAACCTTTAAAAAGTTTCTTCTCCAGAAACAATAGACCTATGGCCTTGACACTTGGTATGTAGCAGCGGGTACTCGAGTTCTACGAAGGTTATTCAAATGATGTCCTTTTTTACGGCAAGGCCGGCCAAATATGAGATAATGCTAGGATATAAGATTTCCTGGAAAATTTTGAAGACTTTATATGCAGTCATATTAATGAGTACATGAAGATGTGTGAGTACCAGAGGTCAAAGTCGTTCTTTGACCCTTGATCCAGGACTTTAATATTTTGACAATTTAAAACATCTCCTCAAAAGCCACTGGGCAAATTGTAAGCAAATTTCATATAGAGCCTCTAGGGGCTGATGGAACGAAAATTTCTTCAAACACAATCCAGGTCACATGACCAACATGGCCGCCATCCTCATTAATGGTAAAACACTTCCAAAGTCTTCTCCAGAACCGATGGCTTTGAAACTTCAATGGTATGTAGCATTGAGTACTCAAATACTACCAAGGTTGTTCATATGATGACCTTGATGACCTTGTGTTGAATTTGACCTTTTTACGGCAAAAGGTCTAATATTGAAAACTGCTAAAATATAAGATTCCATGGGTTAAATGATGACCTTGGATTGACCTTGACATTTTTAAGGCAAGGTCAAATTTGCTTTCTGGTGCTTTTTTATGAGAAAATGCTTAAATATAAGATTTCGTGGAACTTGTAGAAGATTTGTTGCAAAATCAAGTAAATGAATACATGGACATTTTCAGTAACAGAGGTTAAGGTCATTCTTTGACCTTTAACCAATGTCTCTTATTTTCTATCACTGGTTTGATCACTAAATAATGATCCTCAGAGTTGCCCATTGATCTTCAAGTTTACTGTGCAGGTGAACGTTTCAGGGCCTCATGGCGCTCTTGTTTTACATGAAATCATCGGGAACCCACCGACTGTTGATACGAGCCAGGACGACTCTGATCAAAGTTTGCAGTGTAGTCTTAGCTGTTCGCATGTGCCCCGGTGCACTTTATCTCGGTGCAGCTGAAACTTTAATTGACACAAAGTATCAGTTGGTTGGTTGGTTGATTTGATGCTTAACGTCCACGGTAAACAACTAAGGTCATGTCGGGACGGTCAGTTAACCTAACCACACTATTCCTGGGCAGGCTTAGACCTCCTAAGCGGTTAACCAGTACTAAGTGCACATACTTTCGCCAGTAACTGACAACTGCCCTTCTTGAATCAGCGGAAGGAGAAACGAAAGTATGTGGCCAGACCGGGATTCGAACCCAGGACCTCTGACTTACGAGTCGGGTGCCCTACCGATTGCGCTACCCGGCCCGGCAAGTATCAGTTGGAAACAGATAGCTTGATAAGTACATGTTCGAAGCAAAATAAGGCGTGGCTTTACGTTGAAAGCAAAGTTGTGTCATATGATAGGGTAGAGTCGGGTAACTTAGGACAACGGGTAAAGTCGGACATACCATTGCAAACAGTAAAAATCCAGATTAGACGGCTCATCATGAGCAGTCTCATCTGGATCAAACAGTGAAAATCTGGATTTTCACTGTTTGTCCAGTTATTTTCCAAACAGCTGACATATAATGGATAAAATGTCACTGTCCGAATTCACCTGCTATCCGAATTTACCTGGCTTGACCCTACCAATTAGTGGAAAGAAGGAAATCAAGATGTTGCTCGATGTCAGCACAAGTCTTCTTCTCCACTAGTACTTCTCCACAAATTCCAAGAGACTACTTCTACTGGAGTTATTTTTTATTTTTATTCCTCCATAAAATACCCCCATAAGTCGGCAATAAAATTGCCTTGGGCGCCTTCAACTTCCATACGCAAACCGGACACGTGGCTGCTGATAAGGCGCCGCCATCTTGGCGTCGCTTATGACATTAGGGAATGATAACCGGTTATTACAAGTTATACGACGACAATTATCACAGCACAATGCCATCGATATCGCCCATATTATCGGATTGTAATTATTCTGTCTTCACAAAACACCTGTCGATAAATTTGTAATACAAAAGATCCCAGAATTTTTACATTTCATAAGTGGTCTGTTATCAAAGGACCTGCCACGGCAATTTTTGCCGGTAAGGTTTGAATAGAGAATAAAAAATTTTAAAAAGTTGGCATATGCCAACAACGAAAGCTACGACCAGACCGCACATCAATACAAATACAGGTTTATACATTGTAGTCGGATCTATATTGAATGGCACAATATTAGCTGTGCATTTGCTGACTTGAATAGTCCTGATATTTGCATTATTATGGTTAAATATGCACTGTGGTACTCCCACTGTGGCAACATGGGAAATGTGTTGTTTCTATCAGCTTGTGACCAGTTCAGTATTACTTGTCATAAACAATAAGTTTCCCAGCTGGACAGTCATCAACAGCTGCTGTGAATCCGCAGTTCCCGTCTCCAAGCCTGCAAGCGCCAGACATAACGATTTCTAGTTACTGCCAGGTGCGAAGATGCTAATTTTATCTAACGTGCAAGGGCTTATCGCTCAGTGGGCACGCAACTTTCAAAAATATCGAATCAATGTTAATTCAACGTCATGACGTTGAATCAACGTTGATTCTATGTTTGAATGTTGTGTGCCAGCCGGGTTGAGTTGTTCCAAATTCTTGTTGACATAATGAGCGTTCTGACAAGGTTTCAGATATCAGAGAGAATTGTTAGAAACTTTTACATTTAGCTGTTTTTTCTCTTTGCAGTTGCGTATAAAAAGGTAAAGATTTCCCATAACCTAATAGCCGTAGGGGCAGTGGGGGTTAGAGACCCACTGTATCTTGGACACAGCTGATGAAAGGCGGAGCCCATCTACTCCTTTCGCTGCCTTATCCTTCCCTAATTCGAAAAAGGTACCCATTTACTGCTGGGTTGACAGAGAGAGTCGGACGGCGACGGTGAGCCGCGAACTCACGACCTTCCGGTGATTTTCTGCACAATAACCGAGCCACTCTAACTACTCGACTACGGCCCCTCAGTTGCGTAAAGATAGCTATTAAACAGAATAACCAGTATGCTAATACGCAAATGCGTACTTTTTATTTTTAAATAGCGTCTGTGTACAAGTACAGGAGTAAAGTTTCAGTTACCCGACTTTCTTCTTCAAATTGGAGAGGACATATATAGTACACGTACAGACTCGGTACCAGGAGGTCCATGTCATGGGTTCGCTCCATTTAGGCCTGCAACCCGACCGTAGGTATTCAGACAAGCAGAAGTCAACCTCACGGCACCGGGGTTTCATTCCATTGAACTTTCTGGGGAACATTATTATGAGAACTGGACGGGGAAATTCCTGCGGCTCTAGTTTGCATAACGAGTTTTGCGTAATATATTCACAACTCTGAAGGTACAGAAAACTGACTTGTTCGCATACGCTCCTGTTGATTACATGTGAGCCGCGACATGGCAAAACCAACAAAGTTGCGTGTGCGTCGAATGAAGATTCAGAGCATCCTGGGCATTCGTCCAGTCTGATAACTTTCTTCGCTGCCGACAGGAAGGTGCCTTAGACACTCAGTTACCCCTTTAAGTGCCAAGCAAAGATTCCGATCAGACTGGGCGGATGCCAAGGCTGAGGTGAGTCTTCGCGTGGCGCTCATGCCAGTTTGTTGGTTTTGTCGTGTCGTGGCTCAAACTTTTGTATTTGCATCTCTGAAGCAGCAGTACCAGAAATATTACAAGGATATGAGGCATATTTGAAGCAAGTGGGTTGCTGCTAATCAGATTTAGTTCCTAAATAATGAGATAACAGACTGGTTGTACACATTTTTTTCCATGTCAATTTTTATATATGAAAATGTTCTTGAACATAAAACAGAGACAGTGAACCAGACTGTGCGTCTGCGCACAAACATAGATACAAATATTCCCTCGGTAAATCGTGATTGTTTCATGTTAAATCGTTAGCGTGATCTTGTTTTACATGGTTTAAATGAGGCTCTTAAGATTTTTTTACCTTTATCGTTTTGATGTATCGTTTAAGTACTCATGCTATTGCCTGTAAAGTAAGCTGCAATCTTAAAGGGAATTGTGCCCCTCTTTTTCAACATTAATGGACAAAATATAATGATAGTAAAAAAAAAAGAAAAAAAAAGGTATATAAGTAAAGAAAACACCCTCGTATTTTTTCTGTGGATTAATTAGGACCCCGGTAGCTGAGTAGGTTAAGTGCTGGCATACTGATCTAGCAGTCCCGGGTTCGAGCCTCGCTGTAGGAGGAAATTTTTCCAACCGTAAACATGTTTTTTATTGCACACAACCTAGCATTATCACCCTCCCATCGTCTTAATATGACTGGAATACTGTTGAAAGGGACGTAATAAAAAAATCGCGAATCATCCAACCATCCATCTGTGGAATAATTATCAACACATTTTGTGTATAATTAGTCGTATTTATGGTCTCGGTGTGCTTACAAGTGTCCAGTCTTTCGATTTTCTTTCAATAAAAATAAAACATTTTAACACTAAAGCTTCTGGCTTATACTGGCGAGTCTGGAGAGTTTTAAAATAGCTCATTATGATTTCTCGTATTTGGCCTATGGACAATTTTGCGCAAACTGACGTACCCAGTTTTTGCACAAAGGTGAAAAAGCTTGAAAGCAAACTGAAAACCGCTCGGAACTGGCCTAGCGGTGTTCCGATTAAGTTGAATGAATAGATGCCAAATATTTCGAAAAATGCGTCAGATCAATGCGGAAAGTGCTGACTGTTGGTGACAGTGAGGGAAACACTTCCATTAGAATCCTTGATCCAGAGAGAGATTCCCAACAGAATTCTCTGACACTCTCCGCAGGAATCACTGACGCGGTTCCCTGGCAGCCTGAACGCAATGCTTCCCCTCAATAATAGAGGGATGGCGTACAGCCAAGAGTCTGAGTTGTGGTTCTTGACAAGGGCCCTAGCAGAGAGAGAGAGAGAGAGAGAGAGAGAGAGAGAGAGAGAGAGAGAGAGAGAGAGAGAGAGAGAGAGAGAGAGAGAGAGAGAGAGAGAGAGAGAGAGAGAGAGAGAGAGAGAGAGAGAGAGAGAGAGAGAGAGAGAGAGAGAGAGAGAGAGAGAGAGAGAGAGAGAGAGAGAGAGAGAGAGAGAGAGGGATGACCTACTTTTTAAGCTCAGCTGAGCCAGCGGCCCCAGGGGAGCTTATAAGATATTAGGGCTCTGGCGTCCGGCGTCCGTCGTCGTCCGTCAACAATTGTAACCAAATTTCATGTACATGTAGAGCCTCTACGGGGCGGGGGAAAGTAAAGATGTTCAAACGGTCCTGGCCACATGACCAACATGGCAGCCACGCCCATATGTGGTAAAAACCTTTAAAAATCTTCTTCTCAAGAACCAATAGGCCGATGGCCTTGAAACTTGGTATGTAGCATCGGGTATGCGAGTACTACCAGGATTGCTCAAATCATGACCTTTGGTTGACTTTGGCCTTAGTTACGGTAAGGTCGAATTTGCTTTCTGTAGCTTTTATATGGGAAAATGCTAAACCATAAGATTTCTTGGAAACTATTGAAGATTTTGACCTGAAAATTGGTATATACAGTCATCTTAACGAGTGCATGAAAATTTATGCGTACAAGAGGTCAAGGTCATTCTTTGACCTTTGACCCTGGTCTCATATTGTGCCAATTTCACACATCTCCTCAAAACCCACTTGGACAATTGTAACCAAATTTCATATACAGCCTCTAGGGGCCGAGGGAACAAAAATTGTTCAAACGGTCTGGGTCACATGACTAACATGGCCACCATGTTCATATATTGCAAAAACCTTTACAAATCTTCTTCTCAAAAACCTTGAAACATGGTATCTAGCATCAGGTACTTGAGTACTATCAAGATTGTCCAGATGATGACCTTGGGCTGACCTTGACTTTTTAAAGGCAATGTTAATTATGGGAAAATGCTAGAACATAAGATTTCATGGCAGGTTTAGAAGATTTTGGCCTAAAAATTGGTATATACAGTCGTCTTAGTTAGTACATGGAAGATGCGGGTAAAAGAGGTCATTCTTTGATCTCTGACCCATGTCTCTCATATTTTGATAATTTAAGACATCTCCTCAAAAGCCTCTGGACTAATTGTAACCAAAGTTCATACACAGCCTCCAGGGGCTGAGGGGACGAAAATATATTCAAGCGGTCTAAGTCAAATGACCTACGTGGCCACCATACTCAGGTGAGAGCTTCAGGGCCTCATGGCCCTCTTGTTATTACAATATTAGGTCACTTTATGACTTCATACTGTGGGGTCTCTGATATGAAATAGAAGAATCCTGAAGTGTTTATCCCACCCAAAAAGGGACGGCTTATGAAAAAAAAATAATAAATGAGAAATAAACAAGAAAGAAAGGTAAAAGGCACAAAGTATAAAGAAAGAAAAAAAGAAAGAAAGAAAGAAAAATGTGCATGTAAGTTAATGCTCGCAATTATTTTGGAAAGGTTTGTCTAACTTGATTGATAACTTTTGCTTTAAACATTAACAATTTGACTTTTTATCATGGAACTGATTTATTTCTCAACGAAGATGACATATCACATTCATAATTTTATGAAAAATGCGTTTTAAATGTAGACAAAGAATTTAAAGTAATGTTCGCTTTGCCCTTGACGGTCCCTGACGGATCTCTTAATGACATCGCCTTTACGATTACTAAAAGGTGTTTCTAGAAACAGAGCGATCAGGGAGAGTATTTGATGATAATTAAGGATAATTTTTCTTAATTCTCATCAAAACCATATGTTGTGACCCCTCATCTGAACCGTCTCGATGAGACGGTTCAGATGAGGGGTCACAACATACGTTTTTATGGAGAAATTAACAAAAATTATCCCTAATTATCACCAAATACTCCCTCTTATCTAGAGCTCTTTAAACAGTGTAGAACATTGCTCCCAGGGTAGTCAAGATTATGTATATAGTACGTTAGCATGTAAGCATGACCCCACTCCCATCCTCTTTTCCACCACTTTATATAGGGTTCTGTGTGCATGCAAAAATGCAATGATGTCGCTCACAAGCTTTCATTTTAACACATTTAACCCATCTATGCCCAGTGGACTCTTCTTTCTGTATATATTGGAGGAGTCCATTTTTCACTTAAGGGTGTCAGATTTAGTTTTTTTTTTTATTTAAAAGAATAATACCCATTTGTCTTATGCAAAACATGTAGACCCGGATCAGGCGCCGCGTTTTGCGATCTGGTTCTGCACTGTTTGCCCATGTCCCAATTTTTGGGACGCTAGGCATAAATGGGTTAATGGTATTTACATGTACGGACTATGTAATCCTCGACCTATGGTACTGGGCAATATTAGCTACTTCGGACTATTGAGGCCTCATCCATGACCTAGGTATTGATATAATAGTTAAGGTTAATGAGTACATTCTAGGGGAAGAAACTTTGTCATTTTTTTAGCCGCCCCTTTCAATAGGGGTCAATTATTAAAGGAAAGAAACTGCTCTTCTAGGAGCTATCATTTAAGAGTAGATCCCATCTTGTAAGGGCTTTGATATCCAGAGAAGCACATAGAAAGTCACACTAGTTGTTCCCCTTCGTAAAACTGGCAGGAAAACATGGATGTTTTCCGGCAGTTTTTTTTTTTTTTTTTTTCGAAGGGAGACAACTTTTTGACTTCGTTTGGTTCTATCTTTTTTGTTTATAGTATATTTGATTTTTTGGTTCTGTTTGAAGCATTTTTGCGGGGGAGGGTGGGGGGTGAAGGGGGTGTAAAATTCAAACAAGTCACAGGCGACTGTTCCTGTCCTCGATAGATAGGAATTTTAAGTATCCTCAGTCGCGTACTCGTATAAATATATATATACTTTCCGATACATCATAGACTGGCTCCAGTCGAATCTGTATATTACTCTGGTGGTCAGATTCCATGTTCCCTAACTGGGGATATATTGAACATAGGGTCTGTAGCCAGACTAGATACATCGTTACAAGAACTCAAACAACAACAATAGCACTTATAAAGAAAACAAGAGCCTTCCTTGCAGTCACACAACGATGAATAAACATTAATCGACGTTGACGTTGAATCAACTTTGATTCATTGTTGATCCATTGTGGTGTCCACAGTCGATTAGCTTTTCGAGGATACTTGTTATGGCAATTTTGATACACCATATACGGGTAATATCTCTCCAATAAGCTGCTGGATATCGGTATGACACGGGCGCCACTAATAATATTCCCATTAGCATTAGCAGATATTATCAGTAAATTATTGGCAATTCCCGCAAAGTGGTTGTGCGCCCAGCGCAGACTCAGATCAGCCTGGGCTTCCGCCCAGTCTGATCAGAGTCTTCGCTGTCCGCATGAAGGAAGCTTAGACCCTTAGCGACCCTTTAAGTGCTTAGCGAAGAGTCTGATCAGACCGGGCAGATGCCCAGGTTGATATTAGGCTGTGCTGGGCGCACAACCACATTGTTGGTTTTCTCGTGTCGCGGCTCATATTATCTGTAAATTATTGACAATGCCAGGCGGGTGGATAAAATCATCCGGTAATCGGATTTTGTTCTATATCATATAACCAATTATGATTAATTTTAAGTCTGAATTGATGTTAATTTTCCTGCATTTTGCAGTCTGAAGACGCCTTTTATATATCGCCTTTGTAATACAATAATACAAATGCAAATGCATTCATTTCACGTTTTTCCTCAACTTAGAATTTCAAAATAATAATAATAATGATAGTAAATTAATAAAATAGAAAAAGAAAAAAGAATTAAAGAAATAAATTATCCGTAACAGTGATTTGTTGCGTTATCTTCACTGTTTGGAGGTCCAGTTGAAAAGCAGATACTATCATGAGGGCGGAGCGCGAGTGATATATCCACGACGGACTGATATTAGTATATGCAGAGCTGAACTACTTCGATTCTAACAAAGTTCATTCTTGAAAGGGTTTATGTGTATTGTTGAATATGATATGGAACATCAAACGCGAGTCTATTTGTTTATGAACCCTGACCCCGAGGTTATAAAACTTTTGTTATCGTGCTCAACTCAGCTGAGCATGAACTTTTCTCTTATGATAAGTATGAAAATGCCAATAAATGTTGGCATTTTCATATTCATAAGCAAAGAAAATTTCGTACTCATGCAGCTAAACTGAGCAAGATAACAACTGTCAGTATTTTGCTATTTATTAGCAGGTAAAATTTCATGCTCAACTGAGTTGAGCATGAAAATAAAATTCTATAACATCGGGGCCTGTTTTGAGTGCAGGAGTATCATCTCCTGATCATTGCTAATGTTTTACTTCGCTCGAAAAGTATGCTTATGGAGTTAAAAAAATAAATGGAATAAAAATAAATCAAATTACAGTTCGCCCTATAATAGCAAACAAAATCTATATAGACGTAGATAAAATTGAAACGGGACGTATTACTAGAAAAAATGCTAAATATCGTTTGCGAGCAGAGATGACCTTGGTCATCCTGCGCATTTCTGCCGGCTGATCCAAGTGTAGCCTGTTCGCATTACAAACTATGAATCCTTAAGAATCTAAAATTGCACCCACAGACTCTGCTCAGTCTACATGAAACGGCAGGCTGATATGAGTCTTTTTTTACCTAAACTGGTGTTAATTGCCTTTTCTCACGACGCGTCTCTATTAATTTATAGATAATATAGATCAAATCCGACAGTTCACTACAATTTTGTTCAATCTAATGAAAATTCGCCGCCTCTTTGACCAGAATTCTGTTGTTATGTAGCGTGCTTGAGTCTTTTGCGAATTTTTCGGCGACTAATTGCTTATTACGTATGATTCTTCCGAGCAGATAACACAAGAAACTACCCAGAAAGACGGACAGACTGTCTCTGTGAAGATGAAATCATCTATGATTTAGTTCCATGAGTCAGATACACATGGAACTTTTTGCAACAAGGAAAAGAAAAGAAAAAGCAGCACATTGTCATGATCGAAGCAAGCCTTGCTTCGATCATGACGATGTGCTGTTTTTTTTTTTTTTTTTTTTTTTTTTGTTGCTGTTTTTTTTTTTTTTTTTTTTTTTTTTTTTTTTTGCTGTTTTTTTTTTTTTTTTTTTTTTTTTTTTTCTTTTGTCGATCATGACAATGTCTGTTTTTTTTTTTTTAATTACATGTATTTTTTCTCTTACTGTTACGACGTTCTTATTTGTTTTTATTTTTTGTTATATTAGTTTAAACATATTTTATTTCATATCATCACAATACCACATGTATTTACATAACATGAGAACATTTTTGTTATATTAATACTTATTGTACTATTATTATTATTATTACTATTACTATTATTCTATTATAATTATAATTATCATTGTTATTGTTGTTGTTATTGCACTTTCTGTTGATGCGGCCCATAAAGAAAAATGGTCCTTTAAACACCTATTATCGGCCACTGATGAGTCCGATGAAAATTGAAACTGATAAGATCTTTCTCATTTTTACAATCTTTATAATCAAGGTCAATATCTCCTTTCATTTCAGATTTTCATGCAGTCAGACGGTCAAAAAACTGGTTATCAGTTTAACATGTCCGAGCTAACCCATTAATAAATTATAAATCGGCAAGATTTTATGATATTGAAAAATATCGATATGATTCATATCAATAAATTGAAAAATAAAAATAAATGATAAAAAAAGACAACATTTATATCGGCGGAGCACACAGAATTATGTGGACTTATATTAAGCAACTTCAAAAGCAAACTTTTGGGTTGTACGGCGTGAACTTTCGGCGCAGGAGCCCGCAACTGATATTGGCATAAGATAGGACAACAAGCGGCCTTCTTTGCGCGCAACAAATGTTTTGTGTCTTCCTGTTTGCTTCCCCTTTTGAAGCCCCGATAGCGTAGCTATGTAGGTTAAGCGCTGGCCTACTGATCTAGCGGACCCGGACCCGGATTCGAACCCCGCTTGAGGCGAGAATCTTTCCTACCATAAATGGAGTTCCATTACGCACAACCTTTCATTATCACCCGCTCATCGTCCTGATATGTCTGAAACACTGTTGAAAAGGACGTAAAATCGCAAGTCACCCATCCATCCATCCATCATGCTTCCCCTTTAAGCGGGTCTACTCAAAGCTAGGGGAGCAAATCCATTCCTTTAAGAACTGACCCTCACTAAGAAGAGTGGCACAGTTGTTGTATCCCCTGAAAGTGTACCCATTTACCTCAAGAGTAGCAGAAAACTTTGAAAGATACCAAAGTTTGGAAAGCTGAAAGTTTGTCAAAAATGGATGTACATCCTTTTCGAAAATGGATGTACATCCAAATACTCCTACACGGAAACATTTATCTCACCCCTGGTTAACTATGTGTATACAAGGGCTGTTACAAATCGGAAAAGAGCCGTTACGAAACGAAAAAGAGTCATAGTTACCAAACGACCTGGTTACCAGGTCGTTTGATAACTATGACCTATTTTCGTTTCGTAAAAGCTCTTTTTCGTTTCGTTACGGAACAAAAAAATCATAGTTACCAAACGACCTGACGATCAGATAGTTTGGTAACTATGACTTTTTTCGTTTCGTAACAGCCCTTTTTTGTTTCGTAACATCCTTGTAAACATAGTTAACCAGGTGTGTATCCATTAACAGGCTACTGCCCTTGAACCTAGCCATTTGCCTCTCTAGAGTTGCGTCCCTTTGACTGAACAAGGCGGAGTCTTTGTCAGTAGGGCTGATTAAATATTCATGTAGACCGCCCACTCTTCAGGTTTGATTTACGACTTTCGTATCTTTTCTTACAAAACATAAACTATGCTTAATGATAGCATGTTGACAGGCTTAAGTACGCTTATATATGTTGATTTAATGAGAGGCGAACCCCATGTAGATTTAAATTCTTAAAGAAATGAGCCGCGACACGACAAAACCAACAATGTGGTTGTGCGCCCAGTGCAGACTCAGATCAGCCTGGGCATCCACCCAATCTGATCAGACTCGTCGCTAAGCGCTTAAAGGGTAGCTAAGGGTCTATGCTACCTCCATGCGGACAGCGAAGACTCTGATCAGACTGGGCGGATGCCCAGGCTGATCTGAGTCTGCGCTGGGCGCACTACCACATTGTTGGTTTTGTCACGTCGCGGCTCATGATATGATACTCTCATGGGCGGCTATTAAATTCTGAATTATTGTTGGAAAAGTTGCTTGTAATTTATAACTATCATAATCAAGATATAAAAATGATAATAAGTTGTTGTTGTTGTTGTTGTTGTTGAGTTGCGGTTTATTGTCCCATTCAACAATATTTCAGTCATGTCGAGACGTTGCCTCCGAATTTGTAGGACTTTCATCGACCTGCAATTAATGACACCCTGGGGCCGTATTCATAAAACGCCTTAAGTGGTTGCTATGCTGTTGCTAAGGCCAAATTTCTTTGAAGGAGATTCCCTACAACTATGAAATTTGCTCTGGAGGAACAGTCTTTGTAAGACTGTTCCTCCAGACCAAATTTCATAGTTGTAGGGAATCTCCTTTATAGATATTTAGCCTTAGCAACCGCATAGCAATGACTTAAGTGGCTTTATGAATACGGCCCCAGGTCCTGCTACTAGCAGCTCTGTCGCAAAGGCACCAGACAGCCCATCTATTTCGCGGGGCCCCGATGGGTTGGTTGGGGGGTGGGGGTGGGGTTGGTGGAGGGCATAGGACAAAGATGCAGGCACAGAAGATATTCCATTTCCATTATCTTTATTATTATTTTATTATTCATTATATATTTGGTATTATTTTACTTTTTTATTACTCTTATTTATCTATTTTTTTTTCGTTAGGGTTAGATGGAAATTTATTTAACCAGATGAACACCAAAAGCAGTATCATTTCACGAAAACGAGTGACAATTGCGCTTTTAAAACGAAAATTTTAGCATGAATATACTTATCAAAATTTGCTAAGTATTAAACATACTGGGATAAAATGAAGGTTTTACTATATAACCTTGAATCATAAAACATTCATAAGAGTTCCATGTTATCCAAAATTCTGGGAATTCCTTTTATGATCCGAATTATATTCTGTATACTTAAAATGATGCTTACCAAATTGAGCAGTATACTTAGTAAAGTTGGAGCCTGGTACAAAAGTATTGCACGCACCAAAGTTTGGGGTATGTACCCCTCCTCGTACCGCCTTTTGCAGAATCGTTGACTGTGTTGCGGAAGGGAGAGTAGCTAATATGAAAAGGAAGTAAAAAACAAACCTCATTTACCTCCCCCTAAATTTTAGTGCCAACCACGAACCACAGACCAGACACTGTGTTTAACCTCCTGTGGTGCACCTAATCCTATTACAGTCAACTCTCGATATCTCAAAGTCCAAATTTATCCCAAACTACTGATATCTCAAAGAAAATTTTCTGGTTCCAGAAAATTTTCTTTGAAATATCGGTAGTTTGAGATATGCAGAGTTGAACTTTAAGGTGAGGTGGGAGTAATTGACAAAACACATGATTTTATTTATACTTCCCTATATTGTACATTTTAGCTCCTCTTTCAGAAAATGTAATAAAAAGGGGGTGTCGCCGTTGTCGTTTTCAAGATACCTGACCTTGAAAACGTCATTTTTTCCTCATTTTCGACACGACGTTATAATGGCGTTCTATGGAAAACGTACTTTATTGCACGTCTCTCTTGGATAAAAACCTTCATTCTGAGAAAACAAAACACATTTTTTTTCTTTAAAAACTATCACAGTATGGCCAAATGATAGAAGTTTACATTAAAGCTATGAAAATAGTAGGTCGCCGACTTAACTTTTGAGCTAAAGTGCATAAAATGCCAAGCGTGCTGTCTCTTTAGACTGAAATGTTAAACGGTCGCGCATGGCGACGTGAACGTTACTTTACTTTTCGCGCCACGTATCAACCGTAGCTTATTGTAGGATCCCGGCAAAATTTGTCTAGGACTTTCGTCACTCATGATTGTCATCCCCGGGAAAGCGGATGTAGTACATTTTACTCTCATGCATTAGCCGTCTTGGTAAACTTTTCTTTGATAATGACAAAAAAGGGAATCGAAAACATTGCCATTATGCCCTTCCATACAATTTACGGGCACCTGAGTTTACAAACTCTCTGAAGCAACAACTTTAGATTGGGCGTCCACATGTTATGACAATTGAACAGTTCCCTTGTCCCTTGTCGTTTGTCCAGTGTTAGCGAGTAATACCCCCATTCCACTGGACGGCGCTTCCACTGCGCTCCGAAATTTCGGACAAAGCGCCATGAATCGTAGCAGAAGGGGCAGCAGCGCAGGAGAAGCTTCTAGGTCGCAGTGAAAGCGTATCAGAAGCGGCATGATCGCCACGTCACGGCGCTTGTTTTGACTCTGCTCAAAATTTACGTAGCGGAAGCGCCGTGGACTCAAAGCGCAACGAAAGCGTAGTAAGAGCGTAGCTCGAAATTCATGAACGCAGCAGCAGCGGGAGCAACGCAGCACCAGCGCAGCGGGATCGTACCGACAGCGCCGTGAGATTCATATGCGACCCAGCTACGCTTCTGCTACGCTCTTTGCGCTCCCGTTGCGCTCTTGCCGCTTCTGCTGCGACTCTATTATTTATGAATAGCGCAACCACGACGCTTCCGCTGCGCTCTTGGCGCTTTATCTGCGTTTCCTCTGCTCTTATGGCGATCTGGGCATAAAAACGCCGCGTTTCCACGACGTTTCATAACCCGATTCTCACGTTTCATTCAAGATGCAGGCTACCAGGAGCAGGAGATGGAATACCCTCTCCTGCGGTAAAGGCTGCGTGAAAATAGTCTCCTTACCAGGCCTGGGTGTGCATTTCACCTTCTGCTTTTGACAGGGGGCCAAGCTCTTGCTCTCTAAACTGAGCCAGATAGGCTCCCTTTAGAACGCCGAGCAGAGGCCCCAGTTGAACCTGAACAGCAAGAAGAACAAGAGTTGTTCGAAGTCATTAGTTCATGATTGCCAGCTGGGCCATAGCCACTGGAATTTTTATATTATCAATATTGTTTGAAGGCTGGTGGCTAACTTCTGCTGAACCCGATTCTCTGCCGATTTACATAGAAGCGGTTACAAAGCGCAACACAAGCGCAGCATGAGCGCAGCTCCGGCACTTAGGTCGTAGCACGATCGCAAATGCATCGTAATAAGCGTAGCTTGAAATCCTTTGCCGTAGTAGCAGCGTATTAGAAGCGCCCTCGAAGTCTGTTGAGCGTGGCAGAAGCGCAGCTAAATCGCGGCAGCATCGTGACTAGCGTGGCGAGATCGTATTAGAAGCGTACTGGCAGCGTACTGGAAGCGCACAAGTTCCAAGTTTTGGCAAATGCCTACGCTTCTGCTGCGATTTCGAAAATTTTGGAGAAGCGCCATGATCGCCAAGAGCGCAGTCAAAGCGTCATCCAGTGGAATGGGGGTATAAGTTTTCCAGTGCATGAACCGACACAGGAAAGGAACCTATAATATTTCGCACTGCGTCTGGACCTTGGCGATTCTCTCTCTCTCTCTCTCTCTCTCTCTCTCTCTCTCTCTCTCTGAAAATGTCTTTGAAAATGCAGCTTGAATTCACTTAGCGTTTAGGAGATTCAATGAATCGATTCTTTAATATACACTTGAATAAAAAATGAAGAAATGAAAGACAGGAAATGAAAGAAAGGCAAGAAAAAAGAAACGCCACATTTCTTTCAGCGTATTGACAGCAAAGAGCGTTGAATTACCGTACCAACGTTGATAAAAGGTCCTGCTGATATTGCATCGACGTTGTTACGGCTGCCTGACATTTTATCAAACGCTAGGGACAATCCAAGAATTTTAATATCACTGCAATGTGGCCTAATTCTAACTGATCAGTATTTTAAGTGTGGGTGGTATGATAACGATAACACCCCATTGCACACAGCATTTCATTATCATATTACCTTGGTCCTGATATGACTGAATTACTGTTAAAAAGGACGTAAAATCTCCATCCACCAATCACCCATCCATCCATCCCTTCATCCCGATCTATCTGATAATTCCCGAGGAGCCCCGATAGCTCAGTAGGTTAAGCGCTGGCCTGCTGATCTAGCGGTTTCGGATTCGAGAACCGCTGGAGGCGGAAATGTATGCGTGGTCAAAGTGTAGACAGTGATCCGACTTCTCATTTCAATTTCATGAGGCGGTATCGTGTAAAATTTGTAATAATATTATTGCAACAGCAGTTGCGAGCTGACGAGAAACCGCCCGAGGGAAAAGCTTTCCCGCTAGTAGCAACTAGCTATATTTTTGCAGTTTCTTCTCTACGTCACTTTCTATTTCCTTGTAATTTCACCTAGCGCTCAGCCTCTTTGCATTTTGTAATCAGACCATGTAGTAGGCCTACATGTAACCACAGAAGCGGACAATGTTGACGCCATCTTGTTTTTCTCAGACGGAACGTTTGACGTCATTACGTAACGTTGGGACAGAAACTGCCGTACGGCGGCGCTGAATTACTCCCACCTCACCTTAAAGTGCCCAATCTATAATCTTTGATATTAGAGGGACTTTGAGATATCAGTGTTCGAGATATCGAGAGTTGATTGTATTTGTTTTAATTCTGGAAGGGAGGATTTTCTCATCAAGAAGCAAACGTGAAGTCATAAAAGGTGTCCACTTTTGAAAATAATGGCAAAAAACATGAAGGTGTACAGATCCACCATAACAGTGATGTACAGTCAACTCTCGATATCTCGAAAAGTGATATCTCAAAGTACCCTCTTATATCAAAGAACATAGTCTAGACACATTTCCTATTTTTCTGTACATTTCAACTCCTGTGATTTCAAACTACTGATATCTTAAAGTAAATTTTCTGGCAACAGAAAATTTACTTTCAGATATCAGTAAGTTTGAATGAACTTAAACTTTGAGATATCGAGAGTTGACCGTACTTGGCCTTTGGCTAACTGTTTCGGAGTTTATCAAAGAATTACGTCGCAGTATATGAAACCAGCAGAATGGTATATAAAGAAAGTAAAGAACTTTGTATGAAAATTTATTTTAATATCAAATTAACATAAAATAATATAACAAAGAGCCTAAGACCTAAATTTTGCATTCGAGATCCTTCATGAAAATAATGGGTCTTTGGACGAGTTTGAACAACGGGAGACTAAAATCAGCAGGCAAAACATAGAGGCGTACAAAGTCTTCAAAATAGTAAACGCTAACTCAAATCAGTCCGCAAAGACGACCCAGCAGGCACATGACGTCGAAATGACGTCATACTGACATCTATGCGACGTCGAAATAACGTCACACTGACGTCGATGCGACGTCATCACGTCGCATCAACGTTAGTACGACGTCATCTCGATGTCATTTGGCAACTGGGACGTGCATCCTGATCAGAGTCGTTTAAAATTGTGTGCACATGTCCAGAGACACATTCTTTTCATTCGAAAGATTACTCAAAATATTGTAACAATAACAGTTTTTGTACATGTATCACAGACGGGCTGTATTGTAGGCAATACTGAACAAAATAATCTGGAGAAAATAAATTTATATAAAATCCAACAAACCGGGCATGCGACGTCGTACTGACGTCGTACTGACGTTGATGAGACGTGATGACGTCGCACCAACGTCAATTCAACGTCATTACGACGTCATGTGCCTGCTGTGCAATGTTGCATGACATTACTGGCCAGTTCAGACTTGCTAGCCACTATCGAGCGCCATTATACCATATTTCCCCATTTCTGATTTCGGATCCCTAATATTTTATATAGTGATATCGCAAAATACTTATTGACATTACTAATCTTTTAAGATATCCATAATGCAATATCTGGATATCCAACAAGAGCTTCGCAAGCGGCGCATAATACGCCCGTTTCAGTGTCAAGAAGGAGTTACAGAATGAACAAGATTGTTTATAGAAGGATGGACAGGCAGACAAAACAGGGGAAACAACTCTGTAATTAATGACTGCAATGTTATCAAAACAACACATCAAATACTATTTGTACACCAAAAATCAGTTTCCAGGGTGAAGCAGCTCAGAAGTTGTGAAACGCCAAAGTCAAACAAGGGAGATAATTCATAAACTCTTAGTCACAATACTTTCCCTTGACAATATACACATCACCATAAAGTTTTGTTAAAATATTTCCAACGGTTAAGGAGATACAGAGTAAAACGGAAATTGATGCAAGGGCAGATAATTCAGGAAGTCAGCCAGAGTTGTGGTTCATGCGCATGATACATTACCCCATTATTATACACATTCCTACAAAGTTTCATTGAAATATTTCAAAGGGTTAAGGAGTTATGGGGGAATGGGTTAGCCTAAAAAACTAATCAAAGGGAGGTTACTCCAAAATTAAGTAAGAGGGAGCAACCATTCTTATATGTGACACACCGTCTTGTGATCATGCACATTGCTATAAAGTTTCATCAAGATATACCAAATGGTTACTTAGTTATTGAATGCACAAGATTAGTATACACAAAAATACACTAAAAATCTAATCAAAGGGATGCAACTCCAAAACGAAGAAAGGGAGAGCAACCATTGTTATACGCGACACATCATCAGACCCTCATACACATTGCTATGAAGTTTCATCAAGATATCCCAAACGGTTATCTAGTTATGGCGCGCACAAGACTAGTAGGGTAAAAAATAATCAAAGGGACATAACTTTGAAATTAAGAAAAGGGGAGCAATTATTACTATACGCGACACTTTGCCCCATCCTAATATATATGCCTACAAAATTTCATGAAGATATCTCAAACGGTTTCTGAGATATGGTGCGCACAAGAATGTTGACGGACGGACGGACGGACAGACAGACAGACGGACGGACAGCGCCATGCCATAATACGTCCGTTTTTTCAAAACGGGCGTATAAAAATCGAATTATGGACATCCAATATTCATTTTAATATGTGGATACCTATAATACGACCATTTATAATCTATAATTCGAATTATGGATATCCAATAGTCATCTTGCTTTTGTGATAAACAAACACCGAGTCACGGATATCCTTAAATTGAGATATGGATTTCCATAAACAGAATTTTGGATATCTGAAAATTAAAATGAATATTGAATATCCATAAATCGAATTATGGGTTTTCAAAAATCGAATAACGGATTTCCATAAATATAAATCAAATAGTTAAATGGCAGCCTATAAAACAGTCAACCTGAACTATGGATATCCATTATGTGACTCATGGATATCCATCATTCGATCATGAATATCCAACAATCAGCTCGTGACAAAATTCTTATGTTAAGGGTATAATAATGTTTAATGAAATATGAAACATGCCCTTTTTCGTTTCCGGGCTGGACATATCTACGATTTATGGATATCCTCAATTTTGGAGGCATAAAGCGCATTTCGGATACCACAAACTAATTATGAATTGTGGATATTCATGAAGGGAATTACGGATATCCAAAATCGAAATAGGGATATCAAATGAATAAGGAATAAATGGTCAAACAACAGCCAGTCAATAAGCCAATTCTGCTGACTCTTTGCATTCACTCGGTGGGCTCGGAGTTCTTCCATCTGCAGCCAACGTCATCTTTGGTGACCAAAATTAACTTTAGCGGCTCTGAAATTCTGACCAGAATCGCTGACGTTGGTAATCATGGGCTGCCGACAATAACCTGTAGCTTAATTTTTGGTAACATGTGTCACGAACAAAGGTAATTTCCATACTTTTAGTGAATGCAGGTTTGCATTACATTAAAGGTGACATTAGCAGTGGAGCACTGCAATTCCACCAACACGTATTTTTGACAAAAAGAGTTCTTAATAAATGCTTTCAATGGCCACCGGTGTGCCAAACAGAATGCTTATCCTATCGATGGCTAGCGAAGTGTGCCAGTTGGTATCACCGCTTACCAAGACAACCGTCAGCCACGGAAGTAAAAATTCTAAACATTCTGACAATTTCTCACTGAATTGTTTAACATGTAACATGTTGTACATGAGAGATGACCAGTGCAAAATACTACCTAATATAAAACATATTGTTTCAAAAGAAACTTCAAATCTTGCATTGCTGCTGCATGCAAAAACTACGGCAAGTGAGCAGGGGCTCCGACGTATACCCTTGGTTAGCGTAATCGCTCAGTGAGGTCAAACTGGGTCCTAATAACTGAAACCTGGCCCCGAAGTTATAAAACTTTTTTCATGCTCAACTCAGCTGAGCATGTAATTTTTTCTGCTGATAAATATGAAAATGCCAACTAATGTTGGCATTTTCATATTCATAAGCAGAGAAAATTTCATCCTCAGCTAAACTGAGCATGAAAACAACTGTACTTATCAGTAATTTGCTATTTATAAGCAGATAAAATTTCATGCTCAGCTGAGTTGAGCATGAAAAAAGTTTTATAACCTCGGGGCCAGGCCACAACATGGGGCCTGATTTTCCAGTTCACAGGTGATGCCACAGAATAAACTTTCATGAACCAAATATAAAAAGAATCTGACTTTTGTATCAGAAAGGGTTACACCCAAAACTTGGACGTACGGACGGATAAAGGAATAGACGATCAAATGGACGAATGGACTAATGGCGAAAAAATTATGTGCCCCAAAATAAATTTCGTATGTTAAGACTATAACAATCTTTTCATTGGTAATAAAGTATGAAACATGCCCGTTCATACTTTCGGAAGTGGACATTAGCTGTAACACAGGGTTTTATCAGATTCCGCCAATTTTCGCTTCCTGCAGAGACTGTCCGTCATATTTGGCTTCCGCCGAGACTGTCCGCGAACTCTTGCTTCCTGCAGAGACTACTGTTCTCGAGAAATGGCTTCCTGCCGAGACTGTCCGCGTGATTCTGCTTCCTGCCGAGAGCCTCGGCAGGAAGCAGAATCACACGGACAGTCTCTGCAGGAAGCCATTTATAATGTACAGAAGTCTCGGCAGGAAGCAAGAGTTCGCGGACAGTCTCGGCGGAAGCCAAATATGATGTACAGTCTCTGCAGGAAGCGAAAATTAGCGGAATCGATTATACCCTGTGTGTAACCTGCCTGCCGGTGGCAATGCCCCTTCTTTGTTGCTCAGCCTGTATATGTATACCACAGTTTAGACGAATAACATACAGTATCCACAGAGATGACATTAGAATGGCACTATACGAACTGTATTTAGAGTGGCCAAAGTGTCTGTCTAATAGTAATTTGACATAGTCTGCTCGGGACAAAAATGTATTTTAAATAACGCCATAGTAGGAGCAGTCTGATAATGGGTTGTATCTGTCAGAGAGTGGTTTCTTCTCCCCCCCCCCCCCCCCCCCCGGAAAAATGGCTATAGGAAGGACGGCTATATAGTGGATTGTCCGGACCTCATACAGCCACTTTTCCCCCATAGTCCCTTTCCCCCCACCGGGAAATTGGCTATTAGTAAATTTGGTATGGCTATTGGTATTTTGCGGAACGGATCGAAACGGAACGGAATGGAACAGAGACATTTTACGGAATTAATCGCATAAGAAATGTATAGGTACTTCGAGGGAGGTAATAAACGCGATTAATTCTAAAAAATCAATATGCAAATTTAGCAACCATATTTTTTATAATAATCGATAATTACTAATTTAAGGAACGAGCAGGGTGTGACTTCTTGGACGGACACACGGCGCCAGGTTGGACGGACACACGGCGCCAGGTGTGTGCAACTATGGTTACGTACCGTTGAGCCACTTGGGTAACGTCGATACGAGAATTGAACAGAACAGAACAGAACGGGGGTGATTTCTTCTCATCGCAGATATTTAGATACGTACACATACGCATGCAAGCTACAGGAAGATGTTTAGTCATGTTTGATTTAGTAGGGAGTTAATTACATTGAAATTCATAATCGGACGTGTGTCCCAATGGGAATCGAGCTCACGACTCCTGCATGCAAGGCGAACACTAGTCCAGGCACTCCGCTGCGCGCACGCACAGATAAAGGCTTACAAGTACAAACACAAAATAATACAAATTTATGCACACAACCACGAACACTCATTCGCTAACACGGAAAAGCAAAATGCCTACCTGTTTTCCCCAAAACAATGGTAAGACAGACTGGTTGACACATGCATGCGGTTCTAGCATCTGTTATCCATCGATATTTTACGGACAGATACTCATATTTCTGTTTCAGTTATGAATCTCACTATTATACATTGGAGAAGGAGCAACTTCCACTATGTAGCGTGTTTTCCTGCAGTCATAATCTAGGGGGAAAATCCACTATGGAGGAGAAAAACGGCTATGCAAAAACACGTATAGTAGATTTTCCCCGTGGAAAATTGGCTATATAGTCATATTTCCGGCGGGAAATTCTGCTATATAGCCATTTTTCCGGTGGGAAATTTTACTATGGAAAAATCATAGTTATCTTTCCGGGGGGAAAAACTACTAGGGGGGAAAAGCTACTCTCTGACAGTATCGTTTGCTCTGTTAAGGTGAATGGTTAAACTTATTTCGGAACTTTTTATATTGCCTCCATTTTAATAGGATCAGCTCAAAAAGGAAAAACAAATGAGCCGCGACACGAGAGAACCAACAAAGTGGTCGTGCGACCAGTGTAGACTCAGATCAGCCTGGGCATTTGCCCAGTCGTATCAGACTATTTGCTAATCACTTTAAGGGTAGCCAAGGGACTAAGCTACCTTCAAGCGGACAGCGAAGACTCTGATCAGACTGGGCGGATGCCCAGGCTGATCTGAGTCTGCGCTGGACGCACACCCACATTATTGTTTTTTTCATGTCGCGGCTCAAATACTCCTCACAGGTGCACATAATCTCTCCTTTAAGAGTAATCCAAGTTGCATATCTTATATGCTACTTGGAGTAGTCCCTTTGTTGTAAATTAGCTTCTGACAGAAAGTACGTCCACAAATGATAGAATGAATTTGAATTAAACAAAGGAGATTCCTTTTTGAAACTAGATAAGTGTTCAGAGTACATAGTACACAGAGAGTGCTCCTGCTCGCGCCTTATCAATACAATTGTAGCTTATAACAAAATGAGGTCCATATAGATGAACACTATAACGCCTTCGTAGAGGCCGAAGGCAGTGGCATAATAAAATTTGAGAGACTATTCACAAACCCAGTGAATGGTTCAAGGCACCCGTGATAATCCTCCGGACGTGCTGCTGCACAAACTACGAGTCTGGGTCATGGACAGCATTTACTTATTAAGAAAATAATAGTTTGTAAATAAACAATGCAGTATAAATATCAAAACAAATGTTTCAACTAACATAAAAAGAACAGTCTATCGAACATAAACTTTGAGCTATTATCACATTGATCAGCCATTGTTATTGCTAGTTTTACACACATGTGATCAAAACATATCTATTGCAAGTATCAAAATATCACAATAGGTCGCCTCTACCAGTCACGTCGAAATCTTCAGACTAAGCCCAGTTGTGTTTTCTGAAAGAGAAAAATGTGAAATTGGCAAACATTGCTGACAGAATTTCATATCAAAGTTAATGCAATGCTCGCATTCCCAGGGTCACATGACTATGATAGCCTTTGTGCCCATATATGCTAAAAATGTATATAAGTTTTTTTCACAAAATCAAATGGCCTATGAAGTAGAAACTTGGTATACAGCATTCGGGTTCATCTGTTGTTAGGTTTATTCAAATGATGACCCCAGATTGACCTTTGACCTTTCAACGCAGGCCTCGTGGCGCTCTTGTTATTTCATAAGATTACATATTTTATTGCAAAGACAAGTTTTAACGAATTTACACAAATTATGCTTAATTTAGTATGACTTTTTCGTGACGTCAGTGAACTGCGTCAGTGAAACCAAATCATGCCCTTAGGATAATTTATGGTTACATGATGTACAAAGGAAAAATATATGTATACGTGGAAAAAAGGCACAGCAACACGATTTACTATCATAAAACTGCTTTTGGATCTGAGAGAACAATATTTTGTCCTTATCAAGTACCCAGAGTTATCAGTATAACAAAAATAACACAGCCCAGAAAAGAGAAAAAGTTTTGCAGCAACATAAAAGTGCTGAACGAAGTAAAAAGAAAAACAAGTGAAAATTCTTGCAACAACAGAAAAGTGCTGCAAATAAGAAACAGAAAAAAATAATTCTATCTAATAGTGAGCCGCGACACGATAAAACCAACAATGTGGTTGTGCGCCCAGTGCAGGCTCAGATCAGCCTGGGCATCCCCCAGTTTGTTCAGACTCTTTGCTAAGTGCTCAAAGGGTAGCTTAGGGACTAAGCTACATTCACGCGGACAGGGAAGACTCTGATCAGACTGGGCGGATGCCCAGGCTGATCTGAGTCTGCGCTGGGCGCACAACCACGTTGTTGGTTTTGTCGTGTCGCGGCTCCTATCTACCTCATTTGTAGGGTAGCCGAGGAGCGAATAAGTAAAGAAAAGCTTGTTGACTGAGATTCGTCGTCCATGTGCATTATTGCAAAGTATCTCCCTCCTGGCAGCACATGTGTTATTGAGGCTTCACTCCCTGAAAGAAGAAATGATATGTGCTTTCTGTATGAAACAGCAAAAGCCGGCATGACAGACACACCACAAGAAACGAGCTTGAAAATATTCATGCTGAAACATGACACTGGTATGTCGTGTCTTTTATTCAGAGATCCAGATTAGATGGGATTTTTAAGATATTTCTAAGGTGATACTTTTATTTCTCAACTAAAACATATACTGTCTCATCAAGAGGTGTCGCAACACATGGAGAAAAATGAAAAATATCCCTTAATCATCCCCTTCTAATGTGGATCCCTGAATTTTATTGATCAGAAATTTCTAAATATTTTGTTGAAATAACTTCTACTATTTGGCAGTTAAGTTGCAGGATGGCCATGATCTCCGCTTTTTAAATCCTCCTTGGTAAAATATGTGTCTCCAGAAAACGCTTTAAGATCAAGTACTACTAGCAGCTGCATGATGAAATATTATAAGTTTGCATATTTGTACCACGACGTGAGAAAACCAACAATGTGGTTGTGCGCCCAGCGCAGACTCAGATCAGCCTGGGCATCCGCCCAGTCTGATCAGAGTCTTCGCTGTCCGCATGAGGTAGCTTAGTCCCTTAGCTACCCTTTGAGCACATAACAAAGAGTCTGATCAAACTTAGCGGATGCCCAGGCTGATCTGAGTCTGCGCTGGACGCACAACCACATTGTTGGTTTTCTCGTGTCGCGGCTCATTTGTATATATACCATGTCATACACAGCATGGCTAACTTTCGACTAAGTCTACTCACCAACAATAAAGGCACCCTTGTGGCCATCATAGGTTTCCGGACATCCATCATAATGCTCGTACAAATACCGCTGAAAGCCGGGGTCCATATCTTTTATTTCAACACCATCATCAAGCTATAAAAGGCGAGCATAAGTAACGAATGTAAAGACGACAACAATCACAACATCAAAGAATACACTCATTCAGTGTGCCACCACGATGCTTTTTAATCAGTTATTTGAACCAAGAAGGAAAACATATCACACTCTAAAGTTTAAACTTACTTTTGGGACATACTCAAGAATTGCCCTCTTAAATGCTGTCGTCTATACATTCAGCTAAGTGGTCATAAACATAAACATTCATAAAAAATCGTGAATGGTATCATTATTTAGAAACCATTTAAACCCTAAAACACTTTTTTTTTCAAATTCCAGTTATAATTTCAATCTGTCACGCATGTTAAGAATCTTTTTTATTTTAACTTATTCTATTCGGGATACGCCTTTAGGGGTATCTGGGCAAACAGTTTGGATCCAGATCAGGCCCCACAAACTGTTTGATCTGAGATTCAAACTGTTTGCTGCCTAGACATTATTTCTACAAGAGTTAGTTAGACCAACATTGTCAAAATATTCTTGATTTTTGATGCAGACGACAATTTCAGCAGACGACAAAAAGAAAAAACAAGACCCAGATGCAATGGGTTAATATAGTGGCAGCATGTGATTATTTGAAAAATGATTTGAACACTACAGAAAATCTTCCCACCCGCTTTAATGAGATTTTGACCGTATACAAGGAAATGTTTGCGCTGTTCCATTTGTCGTGGTATTTCGCGGTCACTTAGAAACCGCGAATATCAAACTCACGAAAAGTTTCCAGTTTCTTACAAAGTGTCTTATGTAGACACAGAATCCTTATATATATTGTTTCTGTTTGCTTCAGTAGTTGCTGATATTTTTTCACTTGCCGCAGGTTAATGAATGAACTGACTCCAGTGAAAAAGAAATAGTTTTGCTTTTCGCGCATGTTGCTAGCCGCAAAAAATAAAAATCGCGAAAATTTTAGTTTACGTTTTTGACCCTTAACCGCGAAAATTTGGACCCGCGAAAATTACCGCGTATGCGGCAGATCTGAAGAAAACTAATCTGCCAGTGCTTACCTGAAATACTCTGATGCCGATAGGAAAGTTTTCATCTCTGGCCTTTTGCATAAGAGTCAAATTTACCATTTGTTCTTGACCTAAGAAAGAAATAAATTATAGCTCATACATGACAAGCCTCACCGATTAAAATTTAAAATATCGATTTATATTTTTATTTTATTTTTTTTTTTTTTTTTTGAAAAATCTGAGTTAATTTTGCCACTGCCATTTAAAAACTAATATATACCAAGTCTCACAAAGAGGGATGGACAGCTGATTCTCGTAAGATTTATTTGCAATCTCACTTCTCAGTATACAGCTTTTTTATTTATTTATTTATTTATTTTCAATTTAGAGGTAAAAGGAAGGCTCTATCACAAAAGAAGAACTAAACTAATTGCTATATCTGCTTCTTGCTCAGGTACACCAAATAAGATTGAAACCTATGGTGAGCGACTCACTTAACTCATCAGATCTCACTTATACATACGAAATAAAAAAAAACTCACAAAATGCAGTACAGGGCATACTCCATTTATGAAAGTTCATAAAATTAACAAAGATTATGATCCCGATGCTCTTAGTAACACAGTTATCGGCTCTATTCTTTTTTGCACATTTTACTTTCTTCTAAATTATCCTTATGCCTAGACAGATGTTAAAGTTTCAGTGATACCAAAAACATACCCATAAAAATTGCTTAGAATATCAGAAAATTCTTCTTTTACATTTCAAAACTACAAACTGCAAAATATCTAGAAGACTAAATGTGATTTTATGTTTTGTTACAAAACTATATACCTCTGTCAGGAACTTCAAATTCTAAGATTGGATTGCTGTAGAACTTGTCTCTTGCTATTTGTCCACCAGCATTGTAACCACTCACCCAATGACCAAACTCACAATGGGTTTCTCCTGAAAAATACAATTGTACCAAAACATACATATGAGCCGCGACACGAGAAACCAACAAAGTGGTTGTGCGCCCAGCGCAGACTCAGATCTGCCTGGGCATCCACCAAGTCTAACCAGACTCTTCATTCAGTGTTCAAAGGGTAGCTAAGGGTCTCAGCTACCTCCATGCGGACAGCGAAGGCTCTGATCAGACTGGGCGGATGCCAGGCTGATCTGAGTCTGCGCTGGGCGCACAACCACATTGTTGGTTTTGTCATGTCGCAGCTCATATAGAATTCCTAAGCAGTTTACACACATATCAGAACCCGTACTCTTCGCCAACAAGTTAATACTAAATAGACCTTCCTGCCAAACAGTCAGAATAGGTTCATTTATAATGTAAGAGGTTGCGGATTTGGATGTACAATAGTTAGGAATTTTCAGTAACGCCACCATCCCAAACGCTTATTTATTTCATATTGTTAATGCAGTATTTGAATTCAAATATATTTGAAAAGAAGAGTCATCATTTTCGTTTGTTATTTGTACATGGAGTACCTGTTTGGTGGCCTGTATTATAAAGTTCCGCGAGACGTTTTACGGCCGCAAAACGACGTAGACAGCTGTAATAGCCCGAGGCCGAAAGCTTATACGACCAATGCCAGATTTTAGGTGTAACTGGGCCAATTTGGAAACGCTTGATTCTATTGTATTCTATCCCATAACCTTACAAGGTCGTTGGGACACCACAGGTGACTTCAAAACGATCCCTTTCCACCTTGTTCTATTTTCAGCTGCCTAGTTGAGCTGGCGAAGTCCATTCCTGTCCACTCTGTAATACTGTCCATATTGTCTTCCCACCTCTTCTTCTGTCTACCTCTTCTTCTTTTTCCTTTCACTGTACCCCGTTGAATAGTCTTTGCTAAACCAGAAGACCGTGAGACGTAGCCAAACCACTTTAGTTTCCGTTACTTGACCTGAGTCAGGAGCTCATCATATTCTCCAATGGCTGCTTGGATCTTTCTGCGAACCTCCTTATTGGCTATATGGACCTTGTACGGTAGCATCCCATCTGAAAGGCTTGCGTTCTTTTCTCTAACTCTGCTGTCAAGGTCAACGAACCACAGGCATACAGAATTATGGAAATGAAAAGAGAGCCCATAAGTTTTACAATAGCTGAAGTGGCTTGTTCAGTTCTTGAGACAGCCTCCTGTTTACAACAATGATCTGAGACAACTGCTCCAAGGTATTTGAAGCTTGTAACGATACCCAGCTTCTGCCCTTTCACTTTGATCTGCCTCTGGATGCCATTGGCGCTGTTTGTCATCAGTTTGTGCAGGTTTCGTCAAGACTTTCAACTATGGTTTCTAGTTCCTGCTATTCCTCAGCTAGAGCGTTTATGTCCTCCGCAAATCGCAGATAGGTAGATTAATATTTCTGCCGCCTATTCTAACACTTGACTAATGATATAATAACACTTTTACAATTACAATTAACTACCAGTGTTTCAAGTACTTACGTGGAATGACTTCTACTGCAGGTAGCTCTGGAGCTTGGAACTGTTTGGACTGCATCATAGCATACTCTGGACCTATCTCCCTGGTAGTAAAAGAAATTAGTTCATTAAATCAACACTCAAGTGTCCTTATGTCTCGCTCATATGAGTCATAGCATAAACTGAATCTGCTGTCTCCGTTCTTATAATTTTGCTTTCATTGCTCCTAATCGTCAATCTTTATGAATTTTAGCTTGGAACAATGCGTTTGTATGTAACGCTACTGAGACTTAACCCAGCAGGCACATGACGTTGAAATGACGTCGTACTGACGTCGATGCGACGTAATGACGTCGCATCGACGTCACTGCGACGTCATTTGGACGTTATGTGCCCGCCGGGAAGCCATTATTGCCTAAAAGGTAAACGAGAAGGTTTCCCATAGCCTAGTAGCCATATGGGGAGTTGGGGTTAGAGGCCCACTGTCTCTTGGGCACAGTAATGAAAGGCGGAGCCATCCCTCTCCTTTCGCTGTCTTATCCTTCCCTGATTCGAAGCAAGTACACATTTACAGCTGGGTTGACAGACAGAGTTTTCCGGTCGTCGAATGGCGAAACCCAAGTGCGATCTCACGACCTTCCGGCGAATTTCTGCACTGTAACCGAGCGTCTCTAACCACTCGACCACGGCACCTGTCTGCATACCATCCAATAAAAAGACACATGAAAACAATACAGTCCCATATTAGACTCCGCACAATCCGGGTATAGGCCGTTTGCTGAAAAGTGGAGGGCAAAAATTTGGTTTAATTTCATTACCATTTACTGAATTTTCTTGAAACTTTGCATACCTTATTCTATTACCCATACAAACTCATGCAAGGAATTTCTTTTCTTTTTTTTTTGCTCTTAAACAAAAAGTTAGCTTATTAATTATTACCATTTTCCATCTCTGTTTTATGTCATTTTTACTTAGGCGGTAACCGTAAAGATACAACAGCCACTGTACTACTACACTTACTATATACTAATACTATAATTCATTCACAAATTACCATATGATAATGGGCCAATCACTGAAAAGGACTTTTTTAAATCACTTTCCATAAAAGGGATTAAATACCCATATAAGAGATGTATATTTATACACTTTACAACATTTGCTGTTCCATAATATGCATCAACCAAGTAATGATTTTTAACATGTAGTTGATCTGACACATTTTTATTTAAAAGTCTAAAAAATCTGTGTTTCCTTGAGGACGGTGAAGTTGGTTTGCTTTTCGTTTTTCGCTTTTCGTTTTTCGTTTTTCGCTTTTCGTTTTTCGTTTTTCGCTTTTCGTTTTTCGCTTTTCGTTTTTCGTTTTTCGCTTTTCGTTTTTCGATAAAAGCTGTTTTGTTTTTCGCTTTTCGTTTTTCGATTTACGCTGTTTTGTTTTTTGTTTTTCGCTGTTCGTATTTTGATTTACGTTTTTTTGTTTTTTGTTTTTCGTTTTTCCGTTTTTCGTTTTTTGTTTACGTTTTTTTTTTTTTTCGCTTTTCGCTTTTCGCTTTTCGCATTTCGTTTTTCGTTTTTCGACATTCAAATTCTATTTTGACCTTCGTATTGAAGTTCAATAACGAGTTTTGAGATTGGAAATACTATTTTGATATTCGCACTAAAGCAGAATATCGAATTTTTAAATTCAAAATCCTATTTTCACATTCGAAATGAAGCCAAATATGGTATTGTGACATTCGATATCCTATTTTGACATTCGCACTGAAGCTTAAAATGGTATAATGAAATTCGAAATCCTATTTTGACATTCGAATTCAGGCCGAATATGGTATTTTGCTATTCGAAATCCTATTTTGACATTCGAACTGAAACCGAATATCGAATTTTGATATTCGAAATCCCATTTTGACATTCGAACTGAAGACGAATATGGTATTTTGACATTCGAAATCCTATTTTAACATTCGCACTGAAGCTAAATATGGTATTTTGACATTCGAAATGCTATTTTGACATTCGCACTGAAGCTTAAAATGGTATTTTGACATTCGATATCCTATTTTGACATTCGAATTTAGGATGGATATGGTATTTTGACATTCGAAATGCTATTTTGACATTCGCACTGAAGCTTAAAATGGTATTTTGACATTCGAAATCCTATTTTGACATTCGAATTCAGGCCGAATATGGTATTTTGATATTCGATATCCTATTTTGACTTTCGCCCTGAAGCCGAATATCGAATTTTGATATTCGAAATCCTATTTTGACATTCGAACTGAAGCCAAATATGCTATTTTGACATTCAATATTGTATTCTAACAACAGCACTGAAGCCAAATATGGTATTTTGACATTCGAAATCCTATTTTGACATTCGAATTCAGGCTGGATATGGTATTTTGACATTCGAAATCCTATTTTGACATTCGAATTCAGGCCGAATATGGTATTTTGATATTCGATATCCTATTTTGACTTTCGCACTGAAGCCGAATATCGAATTTTGATATTCGAAATCCAATTTTGACATTCGAACTGAAGCCAAATATGGTATTTTGACATTCGAAATCCTATTTTGACATCCAAAGTCAGGCTGGATATGTTATTTTGACATTCGAAATCCTATTTTGACATCCAAAGTCAGGCTGGATATGTTATTTTGACATTCGAAATCCTATTTTGACATTCGAATTCAGGCCGAATATGGTATTTTGATATTCGAAATCCTATTTTGACATTCGAACTGAAACGGAATATCGAATTTTGATATTCGAAATCCCATTTTGACATTCGAACTGAAGACGAATATGGTATTTTGACATTCGAAATCCTATTTTAACATTCGCACTGAAGCTTAATATGGTATTTTGACATTCGATATCCTATTTTGACATTAGAACTGAAGCTTAAAATGGTATTTTGACATTCGATATCCTATTTTGACATTCGAACTGAAGCTTAAAATGGTATTTTGATATTCGAAATCCTATTTTGACATTCGAACTGAAGCCAAATATGCTATTTTGACATTCAATATCGTATTCTTACAACAGCAATTTCGGCTTCAGTGCGAATGTCAAAATAGGATATCGAATATCAAAATACCATATTCGGCCTGAATTCGAATGTCAAAATAAGATTTCGAATGTCAAAATACCATATTTGGCTTCAGTGCTGTTGTTAGAATACGATATTGAATGTCAAAATAGCATATTTGGTTCAGTTCGAATGTCAAAATAGGATTTCGAATATCAAAATACCATTTTAAGCTTCAGTGCGAATGTCAAAATAGGATATCGAATGTCAAAATACCATTTTAAGCTTCAGTTCGAATGTCAAAATAGGTTATCGAATGTCAAAATACCATTTTTAGCTTCAGTGCGAATGTCAAAATAGGATATCGAATGTCAAAATACCATTTTAAGCTTCAGTTCGAATGTCAAAATAGGTTATCGAATGTCAAAATACCATTTTTAGCTTCAGTGCGAATGTCAAAATAGGATATCGAATGTCAAAATACCATATTAAGCTTCAGTGCGAATGTTAAAATAGGATTTCGAATGTCAAAATACCATATTCGTCTTCAGTTCGAATGTCAAAATGGGATTTCCAATATCAAAATTCGATATTCGGTTTCAGTTCGGATGTCAAAATAGGATTTCGAATATCAAAATACCATATTCGGCCTGAATTCGAATGTCAAAATAGGATTTCGAATGTCAAAATAACATACCCAGCCTCACTTCGAATGTCAAAATAGGATTTCGAATGTCAAAATACCATATTTGGCTTCAGTTCGAATGTCAAAATAGGATTTCGAATATCAAAATTCGATATTCGGCTTCAGTGCGAAAGTCAAAATAGGATATCGAATATCAAAATACCATATTCGGCCTGAATTCGAATGTCAAAATAGGATTTCGAATGTCAAAATAACATATCCAGCCTGAATTCGAATGTCAAAATAGGATTTCGAATGTCAAAATACCATATTTGGCTTCACTTCGAATGTCAAAATAGGATTTCGAATGTCAAAATAGCATATTTGGCTTCAGTTCGAATGTCAAAATAGGATTTCGAATATCAAAATTCGATATTCGGCTTCAGTGCGAAAGTCAAAATAGGATATCGAATATCAAAATACCATATTCGGCCTGAATTCGAATGTCAAAATAGGATTTCGAATGTCAAAATACCATATTTGGCTTCAGTTCGAATGTGAAAATGGGATTTCCAATATCAAAATTCGATATTCGGCTTCAGTGCGAATGTCAAAATAGGATATCGAATATCAAAATACCATATTCGGCCTGAATTCGAATGTCAAAATAGGATTTCGAATGTCAAAATAACATTCAGCCTGAATTCGAATGTCAAAATAGGATTTCGAATGTCAAAATACCATATTTGGCTTCAGTGCTGTTTTTAGAATACAATATTGAATGTTAAAATAGCATATTTGGCTTCAGTTCGAATGTCAAAATAAGATTTCGAATATCAAAATTCGATATTCGGCTCCAGGGCGAAAGTCAAAATAGGATATCGAATATCAAAATACCATATTCGGCCTGAATTCGAATGTCAAAATAGGATTTCGAATGTCAAAATACCATTTTAAGCTTCAGTGCGAATGTCAAAATAGCATTTCGAATGTCAAAATACCATATCCATCCTAAATTCGAATGTCAAATTATTATATCGAATGTCAAAATACCATTTTAAGCTTCAGTGCGAATGTCAAAATAGGATATCGAATGTCAAAATACCATATTAAGCTTCAGTGCGAATGTTAAAATAGGATTTCGAATGTCAAAATACTATATTCGTCTTCAGTTCGAATGTCAAAATGGGATTTTGAATATCAAAATTCGATATTCGGTTTCAGTTCGAATGTCAAAATAGGATTTCGAATAGCAATATACCATATTCGGCCTGAATTCGAATGTCAAAATAGGATTTCGAATTTCATTATACCATTTTAAGCTTCATTGCGAATGTCAAAATAGGATATCGAATGTCAAAATACCATATTTGGCTTCATTTCGAATGTGAAAATAGGATTTTGAATTTAAAAATTCGATATTCTGCTTTAGTGCGAATATCAAAATAGTATTTCCAATCGCAAAATTCGTTATTGAACTTCAATACGAAGGTCAAAATAGAATTTGAATGTCGAAAAACGAAAAACGAAATGCGAAAAGCGAAAAGCGAAAAACAAAAACAAAAAAAAAAAACTTAAACGAAAAACGAAAAAACGAAAAACAAAAAAACAAAAAAAAAAACGTAAATCATAATACGAACAGCGAAAAACAAAAAACAAAACAGCGTAAATCGAAAAACGAAAAGCGAAAAACAAAACAGCTTTTATCGAAAAACGAAAAGCGAAAAACGAAAAACGAAAAGCGAAAAACGAAAAGCGAAAAACGAAAAGCGAAAAACGAAAAGCGAAAAGCGAAAAACGAAAAGCAAACCAACTTCACCGTCCTGTTTCCTTGCATGAGTTCGTATGGATGACAGAATACGATACGCAAAGTTATTTCATTTTAATTACTACACATGCATGCCATTCGATGGACTGAGTCTGACTGTATCTGCTAGTGCACATCCTGCTCCTTTCTGCCCAATACTAAGTAATCCGAATTCCAAACTCTTTTTGTTTTCGTTTTCTTTTTCTTTTCAATCTTTTTTCAGAACCTTCAGAAATTTTTATCACTGTTATTATCAATAATATTTCTTTTCGTTAAGTTCTAGAAATTGTCGTGTTTCTGCTTTTTCACTATTTGTCTAGTTCCATTTCTGTATGCATTGTCATAAATTTTAGATCAAAAATACAATTTGTATTGGATTTTCTAAAATTCTACCTGTAATTTAACGATTTTTATATGTGAAGGAGAGGAACTGTATAAGTATTCTTGCTTCCGGTCTGATCCTAATATTTGTAGATTACAAATGTATATGTTTATTGTCAAGCTTTTTCATGGAATAAAATATGTTTAAACCAAAGTTTCGAGAAAGTCTTTTGAGTTGCAATGAAATAAATTCAAAATTTTGCCCTCAACTTTTCTGCAAACGGCCTACATGTATATAAATTTACAGCATTTTCTATACTGGTGATGTAAAAATAAATAAACGAAACATTCTTCAAAGGATGAACTGCTTCATATAATTTATTGGCAAACATGGGTTTGTTTATGTGCAGGCACTTCGAGGCGTTGTTAGTTTACGGGCTGGAATTATCCACCAATAACAGTTAAATTTACCAAAAATACATTTGCAAAGAGCCAGCACCAGCCCAGAGAACATAGAATGCCATCTGATTATGTTCTGCAGTCTCAGCCATTCTAAAGAAATTTTAGTCTTTTCTGTTTCCTTATAAACCCTATAGATCTGATGCAGTTTCCATATAAAAGCGGGTCTAACTGGTAGGCTTCCCATGCTCCGGAATTTTTGTATTGCTATTTCTCTGAGTCCTCAAGTTTGTTTTATTTTAGTTTTAATTTTGACTTCTGTGTCTCTGAGATATTACACTTACGAGTTAAGAATCCGTAACAAAAACCGATCAACCCCCAAACGACAATTTTCAATACAGCTATCCCCATTCTAATGCCCTTTTTTCACATTTTCACCTTTCATAATGTACTGCAAGCGCTTTCAGCAGCGTAAAACCAAACGCTTTCAGCAGCGTAAAACCAAACGTCAGCCAATGAGAAGTGACGTTTTATAATTTTTGACGTTATCCAATCAGGCGTCGCGTTATATTTGTAAGAGCATTAGAATACTCTATATAATTATAGATGAAAGTTTTACTGGGCTAAAATTGTAAATGGAAATTTCTTTAAAATATAGGCGGAAGTTTCCATATGTGCAAACTAGTCTGAAATTATAGATGGAAACAGTCATGTATAAATACTAGACTAAATACTATAAATGGAAGTACTTTACTAATCACTACAGGCAGAAGATTTGATATATATAGAAAAGGCAAGCATCTATAATAATTCAGACTAGTTTGTGAATAAGCATTACGGAAATGACCATTTGTACTTATGTACATGTATATGGCTTGATCAGATGGCTCACTTATATCTTTGGTGTATCGGAACCTGGAAACAATATCAGTTATTGGAAGTAACAATGAATTTACCGTATATCTTGTAGCGGGCAGGGTGTATAGATCCTGATCAGGAATTCTTTTTCTGTTCCTGCTTCTATGGTCGAAGGTACAACAATATAATGTCCAGGCTGAACCCTGTGAATACATATAAGACGTTATCGTAAACTGTTCGAGTAGCTGAATGCTCAGTTCACCTAGACGGCAGCTAATAATATAAATCAAAAAGCTTTGAAAACTTTGTTCAATATGGTTTAAACAATATTTTTATTCAGATATGTTGCTATACAATTGTACATAATATTATATGTTACAGGATCTGATAGAAAGCTTTTAAAACTTGACTACTCTGAACGGTTATATCAGTCAATACCTAACCGGAAAATCATCCCCTCCCATCCACTCACCCAACACACGCACCAACTCGACCCAAGTAATATAGCGTTATTTCATTCAGCACGGAAGCAACAAGTAAGAGCAGAGAAAATACAGTTATGCCGGGAATGGCATACATTTCTACATTTTCCAGGGGAGCATGACCTGATACCTTTGCAGGTTCCCAATCTATAAACATTCATTTCTATAAATGGGCCCATCTTCAAGTTTTGTGCAAACCACAAACACGTCACTTCAGAAATCTATGCGTACGCCGTCCATCCGAGAGACGGTGCGACAAGAAGTAAATAGCAGCCTCTCAACAAAATAACAACAACAACAGACTCGGCTTTACTGTGTTTATGATCAGTATGCATCGCAATTAGAATAAAAAACGGGTATAACAGAATTACTTGTATCTTCCGCTCATCTGTCTTTCTTTCTTGTAAACATTGGTTACCTCCCCTAGCAACTCAGCAACAGCAATGGGCTCTTGTTGATCGTCGCATAGCCCCACAACCTAAAATGTACCACATTCTAGTAATTATTTGGTTACTTTATAGATGTTACTAGAATAGGTCATTTTCTCAGAAAACATACTTAATGCTTAGGGGAGCAAAACGCCGATGAATAAATTGCACACGTTTAAAAAATGTTTCGTCCAAGTTGCATCATTTTGAGGATTCGAAGACTACAGAACAAATAGTATGATCCAGATTAGGCAGCCCATGGTGAGCTGCCTCATCTGGGTCTAAGCTGTTTGCCAAATCAACTACTTTCACCTTTGTGCATATAGTGTGATGTTAAAATTAATTGTATGTTGTACATTCAACACAGTTGCCTTTTCTGCAACACCCCCCCCCACCCCCAATGCAATACATCCTTATTTCGATGTTATAACATTCACTAAGAGGAGCAATGAACGACATTTTTCAGTTTTTTAAAAAGTAAAAACTCCAATTTTGAATCATTTTTTAATAATAAGCTTTGTCGAGAGTCAATACTATTTGGCAGTCATAAACTTTTTTGTTATTCTCATGGCGGTGATGTCCAAAAGTTTGTCAGATATATACAGAGCCATTGGCGTGTAGGTTTACAGAAAACAGAAAGCAAGCAAAGCCATACTTTATTGCATAGCTTCTAGAAATAAGACAATTTTAAATTAAGTACATGGAACATTTGTGGTGAGTGAGTGAACTCGGGTTTAACGTCCCACCAACAACGAGGTCATATGGAGACGGGACATCGGTTTAAAGTCTCATTCGAAAGACCGGAGAAGCGGGGGATCGATCTTGCGACCCCTGGATTGGTAGTCCGGAGTGTTATCCACTACACTACAGCCGCTCCTAACATTTGTGGTGATATAAAATTCTTAAATATATTCATTAAAAAATTCATGATTTGTTTAATAAACTGATCGAATCTCACCCTATACAAGTCAACTCTTATTGACGTCTTGTCTTGTTTTCGATGCATCATCTTTTGGCAGATTTGAACAACAACTGGTACCTGCCCTTCCTCATCCATTCCTGAAAAACAAAAACATATGAGCCGCGACACGACAAAACCAACAAAGTGGTTGTGCGCCCAGCGCAGACTCAGATCAGCCTGGACATCCGCCCAATCTAATCAGACTCTTCGCTGAGCTCTTAAAGGGTAGCTTAAGGCCAGTCTAAGCTACCTCTATGCGGACAGCGAAGACTCTGATCAGACTGGGCGGATGCCCAGGCTGATCTGAGTCTGCGCTGGGCGCACAACCACTTTGTTGTTTTTGTCGTGTCGCGGCTCATATGTCTCTCTAATACAGTCTAATAAAACAATAAAAAAAACGTATCTATCTAAGCTTTTCAGACTTCTTCATTTTCTTGTTCTCTATAGTTTAGAATAAAAAATGAAAGACATGCTGATGAAAATGGGTTTTATAAGAAAGAATCAAAGGATAACTTCAGCAAAGCATTTTTAAAATCATTATTGAAAATGCGATTAGGTCTGAAAGTACTCTAGTCTAGTCTAGATGAAAATGATGTAGCGTGTGCTTGAAGGGTCGACCATATATACGATCCATGAAATAGTTGATACATTTTTGCCGTCATTAAATATAGGGTAGGCAGTTATACCTGTTTGACACTTATAAAACCTATATTATTACCAGACCTAATCATCAGGGCCAAAAATAAAATTTGTTTGTTTGCGATTGCCATCAAAATCCTTCCAACCCAAAACATTTTGGCCATTTGGGACATTTTATTTTTCAAAAAAGCAAATTTACCGTGATCAACCTGAATAGTAAGACAAACGGGCCTGACCAAACAATGTAGACCCAGATCAGACTGCTCCTAAAAGCAGTCTGATCTGGGTCTGCACTTTTTGCCTTAATACCTGCGTATTTTGGGTACACCATTTGTGGGTGAAATAGATATGTTTAAAGTTATCTTAGTATTATCGGTAATTAGTGTAACAATATGTGATATTTTATGTAGTACCAGTATTTATTGCTGTTGTTTTCATGGTTTTAAGGAATTACAAAAAGAAAAAAGAAAAGAAAAAACAGCCGAGCTACCTACCCTCCAAAAAAATCCTAGGTCGGCAATTGCAAACAAAATATTTTTTATGCTTGGCCCAGTTCATGAAAAGAAGCATTTGTATTACTTTCCTAGCTTACAATGCTTGGGGCACCTTCGGCATTATCACTTGGGTGGACCCGAGTAGTACCCAGGTATTCCTCGGGCTTTTCGAAGAAAAGCCAAGGAACACTTGGGTACTGCTCGGGTATACCCGAGAGACTGTGCCGAACGTGTCCGACACGTTCGGCACAGTCTCTCGGGTAAACCCGAGCAGTTTAGAAATTCAATAAATACCATCATCCGGAATATGGAATAAATATCTGGGATTGTTTATTCTGTTGTTAAAGCCCGCAGCCTTTGGTCCAACCCAGTCACCGAATACCGTTGTACAGAAATCTAAAAACAGAAACAAATAAAAAAAGTTAACATTAATATCAAACTCAGATTTACAATTTTGATCAGGGCATTCAGCAAATTTGCTAGATAGTAGTCAAATAGTAATACTATTATTGCCCGAGTCTCTCTTCGTTCGTCCTACACGTTTTGGACGAAGAGAGACTGGGGTAATATTATTCTCTACTAGTAGTCAAATTTTTGCCTACCGTAACGTCTGATCTAGTCTTTACGGTTTGCAGAAGCGTATCTAGACTTTATAAGTGCATATAACAAATGAAAAGCAATAGCCCACAGCTACAACCTTAATTAGATATGACATACGTTCAAAGCACTGCCAATGTAAGCCACTGCAAATATGAAAAAACATACATGTACAGTGGTCACACCCTACAGATCAAAATGTTTTCACTCTGTAATTGACAAGCATCCATAGACGCAGATAAAAACACACGCGGTATTCCGACATAACATGAATAACTGCTGTTGCAACATCCAAACGCACGCACAAACACACACACACACACACACACACACACACACACACGCACGCACACGCATACATACCAATGTAATTAGGAGTGCGTAAACAAACAATTTTCACACACATCCGCGCGCACTCACACACACGCACACCAATTCAAAAAAGAACGTAAAAATAATGGTAAATTTGAAACAAGCACACACACACGCACATACACCAATTTAAAAAGGAGTATGTAGATAAATAATGTTACTACACACTCGAATTGCATATCGCAACAATGAGGTTAGACACAGAGTTTAAGACCAATATGATGCATTATATCACTTTCGAATCCTTAGTTTGAGAGGTTTTGGTGATCTGTTGTGCCCATATATGTTCACCAGTGTAAAACATAAAACTGCTAAATGAATGGTGATGCTGAATATGTTTCATGTAGACGCATCTGAAGAAAGGAAAGTCATTTCAAGGGGCTTATCATTCCTCAGATTAGTGTATAAAGCACCAAAAGCATCCTCACAGAAACAGAGCTCTAGATAAGAGGGAGTATTTGATGATAATTAAGGATAATTTTTATTATTTCTCATTGAAACCATATGTTGTGACCCCTCATCTGAACCGTCTCGTCGAGACGGTTCAGATGAGGGGTCACATCATATGTTTTTATGCAGAATTAACAAAAATTATCCCTAATTATCACCAAATACTCCCTCTTATCTAGAACTCTGCAGAAAGACTACCTTCCTCCCCATATTTTCTATATTACAGTGCGCATCCCCATCAGACAGTCTGACTGGGTATGCACAGTTACCTGGGTTCGAGGTTATAAAACTTGAGAATAATCTCAAACTCAAAATAAAGCACCCTGATTGGCTGCTTCCGAGCATGTGCTCGGAAGCAGCCAATCAGTGTGCTTTATTTTGAGGTTGCTCAGATGATTCCTAAATAGGTTAGATTTGCTAGTTTTTGTTAAAAATTTGGGTAAGTCCGTTAGCAAACTGCAAGTTATATAACTCAAAAAAGTGCTTAACACGAAAATAGCTGAATTTGCAATTAATGTAGATCCAGGTGAGCCGCCTATTCACAATCTACACCGTTTGCCATCTAGTCTTCCAATTCTCGATATGATATTGCTTTTTTTTAAATTTTGCAGACGTACAGCTTCTCGTCCATTTTTATGGCGCTTTAATGGTTAAAGTTACGAAGGACTCTGTCCGCTACAGCGAAAAAAATAGTAAGAACTACGAGGTTCAAGGCTGGAATAGGTTCAAGATCTGACTTGATAGTTCCCTTATATACTGTATTTAGCAGGCATTTAAAGGCAGCGCTAACTGAAATGCTACATGGTAATTGCAGAAACACGAATGGTACTGGGACAGTGACTGAAGGATTGGTCATGTGTTTGTGTCGGGGGCGTAAAAAGGTGGAGGATGGGGGATGGGGGTGGGGGTAGGTTGTGAGAGAGAGCTGGTACAACTACAAGTATGACTTGACTGATACTGTATTAAAATCTCTAAGAATTAAAAAAAAATCTAAAGCACTAAAACATAATTCAATTATTAAGTTAGTTTTGTTTTATCTTTGTTACTACAACTAAGGCACTGAATGACAGACTGAAATTATTAACATATAACAATTCCGATCAAAAGCTATATGGTAGAGCTAAAAGGGGATACATAAGCAAGTAGCTTTATGAGAGATAGAAAAAGAGACACGAGGTTTCTAGTTCAAGAGCTGTCGAAAAACAGCGTAGCTCGCCTGTAAGGTGTATTTTGTCATTTTCATCAGTCATTTAAAATATCGTTTACATGGTAATTTTCGCGTTGTTCCATTTTTTGCAGCATTCCGCGGTCACAGAGAAACCGCGCATATTAAAATCACGAAATAAATTCCTGTTTCTTACAAAGTATCTTCTGTAGACACATTGTTCATATATTTTGTTTCTATTTGCTTCGGTAATTGCCGGTACTTTACACTTGAGGCAGCAGGTTAATAAACGAACTGGCTCAAGTGAAAAAGAAGTAGTTTTGCTTTTCGCGCATGTTCCTAACCGCAAAAATTAAAAATCGCGAAAATTTAATATTTATGTTTTTGACCCTTAAACGCGAAAATTTGAACCCGCGAAAATTACCGCTTATACGGTATACGACATACTAACCAAGCCATTATGATGTCAGTCTTGATGTGACACTGAACTCATATCCTATTACGTTAATCCATAATGTTGTTCTCAACATATAAGGCTAAATCACTGGGCCATGAAATATAGGCTACCATGGCCATCATATATCATTTGGTCAGTTTGGGTGTCATATTTAACCCATATCCCAAATATGATAGATGTGATCATATATGGCAGAGTCACCAGACCACAAAATATAGGTCACACCGACATATATATATACTAAAGTAAGTTTTAGGGTATATGAACCCAAGTCCTAATATTCACGTTCATCCATCAAATAGTCTGCGATATAAATGATGTGATATAAGGCAAAATCACTGAACCATGAAACGCAGTTCACACGGCCTTGTTTATATTAAAAGGTCATGTTGGTGTCAATAGAAATCATATACCTAGTATGATGATCATGCATCAAAAAGTCCTCAAGATATAAGGCAACTTCATTAGACTGCAAAATGTAGGTCACACCAACCTACACATCATCAGATCAAGTTTGGTGTCACATGAAACCAACATTCAGAGCATTGCATGTACGTTCATCCATCGGATAGTTTTCAAGATGTAAGGCAGAATCGTTGGATCATGAAATGTAGGCCAGCCCCAGCTACTTGAAACAAGAGGTCTGTGTTGGTGTCACATGAAAACAATACCCCAGCATGACTTTCATCCCCCAGCCTTAAAGGTAGAAGGCCGATGGACCTTGAAATGAAGGTCACAACAAACTAAAGGCCGAAATTAGTATCTTAGTGGAATCAACATCCCAATCATCACTTTCATCCATATGATAATCTTCAACATATAAGACAGAAGCGTTGAACCGTGAAATGTAGATCACACCAGCCAACGTATATTAAGACGGTTATTTTGGTGTCACATGAAACCAACATTCCTAGCATGACATTCCACATCTATGTTATTGGCTTCGTGATATAAGTCAAATTCTGTATTATAATGGACACATGGACTTACATGGTGTAACATGGAACCAACGTCCCAAACATGTCATTCATCCATGAAATAATCTTCATGAGTAGATATATGGCAAATTTATTGGACCGTGAAATGTAGGTCACACTGATCTACATATGTTATGAGGTCAGTTTTAGCAACTAAAACAAAATGTGACTTTGGGACCTATGTCAACAGTATAAAATTAATCTATCAGATTGTCTTCAAGATATAAGGTACACTGACCTATTATAGGTCACAATAACTTCCACCTCATAACGCAGAATTCAGTGTTATAAGGTTATATGAGCTATGTCATTCTACGTTTAAAAGTTAGCATAATAGAAAAGCATTATAGAAAACTTCAAAGAGGTCCTAGATTCTGACCTCTAACCCAAACGCGAGGCATGAGCCCGGGGATCAGAAATAATAGCAGCAGAAAAGACTCGCTCAGACACTTAGTGGCACACATGGATGCTTTCTGATAAGGACTACCGAGATATAAGCTTTCGGGAAAAAAAATGAACATAAAACTTTAACGCAGTGTGAAAATACTGGAAACGGGGACGCGGAAGACTAAAATCCCAGCGGGTAGTCAACGAAATGACGTCGTATTGATGTCGATGCGACGTCAAAAGACGCCATTTGGACGTTATGTGCCTGGTGGGACAGATGTCATTTTACTTCCTGCAGGCGAGCTTAAAATCTGTATATACACGAATTATAGTAGTAAAGTAAAGTAGTAAAGTAGGACTAATTTTCTCTCAAGGTTACAGAAAAGAGATTACAGAAAGGAAGATAGCTGAACAAATTATTATTCAAAGAAGCATCTAGTATGATAATTATAAGCAGCTGAGCGCAATTTAAGCTAAGATTCAAGACTGCATACTTACTCAAGCCTTTTCAAAGAAGAAACGAATAAGAGTAATTGTATATGAAAAAATATGAACAACTAAATTATTCTGTAGCACTTCACCATGGTTATTTACAGTACAGTTGCCTGTTAGATTCAGTACTTCAAGGGCGTAGCTACGTATACGGCAAATACGCAAGTGCGTATTGAAATTTTGTCAAAATTGACAAAATTTCAAAACGCACCTGCAAATTTGCATGCTGAAAATTTATAAATTAGACAAGATTTCAATACCAATTACCAAAGTGGCTGAAATACTAGCTTTCCCTTCAAGAAGTAGAGAATAAAACATGGTTGTGCGTATTATGAAATTGCCCCTAGTTACGCCCCTGAGTACTTTACCATGAATTCAGCTGAAGTATGAGAAAATGATCATCAATAAATGAGAAAGAAGCCACAAAATGATGTTGTAAGTTTTCTTGCACTTTTTCTTTGTAGCATGGCTCTGTACTGAAGCTTTGCTTACAAGCTAAAAGCTTTGACTGATTATGATTATTTTCCTTCAAATAGAATTTGCAGTGATGTACCATTAGAAATGCCTCTATTATAGATTCTAACAATACATCGCAACATATACGGTTCACAAAAAGTAGGGGATATTCAGGTTTGAAAAATTGTAGCATAAACAACAAATGTGATATCCATATGAAACGCATAGTATCGATAAGATAAACATCCGTTAAGACACTTTTCATGAAAGTTTGGACGATATTTCCTGTCACGTGATCTGCATACAGTTAGTTTCAGACAGGGGGTCAGGACAAAAATGTGGTAAATTCGAACAAAAATTTATTCAAATTTTTCAACTAGGCTAACTTTTCAATGCACTTTTAAGTTTTGTATGCTATAAGATTTTTTTTCTTCTTCAAAACGGTCATTTTGGGAAGAAAACCAGAAAACAAAAATCGTACAGGTACATCGAGTCACCGAAAAATTAACACGTTTATGGCTTGCACTCTTTATTTTTATGAAACAGCGCGTAAAAGCAATTTTCAGCTTGTTAAATGAATCAAAACGAGTGTTTTTGTGTAAATTTTGTAATCTGAAAAGGATCCGTTTTTGTAGCAGATTCGTGTGAAAATTGGGTGTCGACCCCCTGTCTAAAACGAATTACACGCAGATCACATGACAGGATATATCATCAAAATTGTAATGCAAAATGTTTAATCGAATATTTTTCTAATTGACACTTGCCGTTTCAGATGAATTTGATATATTTTTAATATCTTAATATCCCCTACTTTTTGTGAACCGTATACTTTCAAGGTAAATATACTGTTCACAAAAAGTAGGGGATATTAAGATATTAAAAATGGTATAAATTAGAAGAAATATCAAATTCATCTGAAACAGCAAGTGTCCATCAGACAAATATTCGATAAGACATTTTGCATTACAATTCCTGTCACGTGATCTGCGTGTAATTCGTTTTAGACAGGGGGTCGACACCCAAATTTCACATGAATCTGCTGTAGAAACAGATCCTTTTCAGATCAAAAAATTTACACAGAAACACTCGTTTTGATTCATTTAACAAGCTGAAAATTGCTTTTAAACACTGTTTCATCAGAATAAAGAGTGCAAGCCATAAATGTCTACATTTTTATCGGTGACTCGATGCACCTGTACGATTTTTGTTTTCTGGTTTTCTTCCCCAAAATGACCGTTTTGAAGAAGAAAAAAATCTTTTAGCATACAAAACTTAAAAGTGCATTGAAAGGTTAGCCTAGTTGAAGAATTTGAATAAATTTTTGTTCGAATTTACCACGTTTTTGTCCTGACCCCTTGTCTGAAACTAACTGTATGCAGATCACGTGACAGGATATATCGTCCAAACTTCAATGAAAAGTGTCATAACGGATCTTATCTTATCGATACAATGTACTAAGCGTTTCATATAGATATCACATTTGTTGTAGATGCTACAGTTTTTCAAACCTGAATATCCCCTGCTTTTTGTGAACAGTAAAGACATACTCTCAGGTTACAGGTGGGGCAACTCTGCCCTTTTCTTTTTTGCTCCCCCCACCCCCTCCTGCCTTCTCAATTGAGCCAACCGTTACTTTAAAGGAAAGAAGCTGGCACTTACAATCAAGTTATTGCCTATAAGAGTAGGCCAGTCCCCGAGGTTATAAAACTTTTTTCATGCTCAACTCAGCTGAGCATGAAATTTTACCTGCTAATGATTACCAAATTACTGATAAGTATATTTATTTTCTTGCTCAGTTGAAATGAGTATGAAATTTTCTCTGCTTATGAATATGAAAATGCCAACATTAGTTGGCATTTTCATATTTATCAGCAGAGAAAATTTCATGCTCAGCTGAGTTGAGCACGAAAAAAGTTTTATAACCCCGAGGCCCGATTTTGAAAGGTTTCGTCGTCCACAGTAGCAAACAGAAAGTCAACAATGTTGCTCCCCTTTGTAAAAATAGCGAGAAATATAACCCAGCAGGCACATGATGTCGCGTAGGAAGTCATTTTGACGTCACGTGCCCTCTGGGTAGAAGTGTGCCCATAAACCGTAATAATTATTTTCATACCAAACAATATGGCTAATGTATAGCTCTGCAATGTGAAGCATGCTGTGGTATTCTAAACGACAATGCAATATAAAAATAGCCTTCTTTTTATCATAGTTCATTTGGCAAGCAAGCTCACTGAATGCCATCGCTGAGTCTGATAAAACGACTAAATAAGCATTCCCTTATCAATATCTTTTCTATGCGCGAACGCAAATATATAGCCTTACACACAACTATATCCTGTTATTTCAAGACTGACGGGGCGCGGATAAAATGACAATACATAGTTCCAAGCCACACCCAGAACGTCACTTAAAAGTCACCTGATAGTGTATAACTGGCCAATGCACCGACAACTTAGCACGTGACAAAGTACAACCAATAAAATCGCATGAGTTCCATGACCAACATTAGTCCGGGAGTTTACCTTACAGTTAACATGTAGTTAAAGTAGGCGTATTTTTCGGAACTATGATTGCCTATCACTGTCAAAATTGGCTCAGCCTTCTTCTAAATTCGGTATATAATATAGCATCTCGCCTGGCGTACTGGACAGCATATTAACCTATCACGTATAACGTCGCGGGTTCGACTCTCATGAGCAACACATTTCCGACAGAACTTTTTATTCCAATAAACCAGAAAATTTGCACTCAGTGTGTTCTGGGGCCGTATTCATAAAGCCACTTAAGTCGTTGCTATGCGGTTGCTAAGGCTAAATATCTATAAAGGAGATTCCCTACAACTATGAAATTTGGTCTGGAGGAACAGTCTTACAAAGACTGTTCCTCCAGAACAAATTTCATAGTTGTAGGCAATCTCCTTCAAAGAAATTTAGCCTTAGCAACAGCATAGCAACCACTTAAGTCGTATGTGTACACGCAAAATACAACATACACAGAGGTAATGTGTCCGATCGATTCATTAGCCTCGTTAACCAAGCACAACCGGACAAAAAACAACAAAAATAAATATTTACACTTGCCACTGACTTCCCATAGGTGAACCCATTAGAGCAACTGGCTTCATACACCGATGAAGGACACTTGACCATGTGACGTTGTCGTCAAGCGACGTCGTATGTAAACAAACGTCTTGATTGGTTCTTGTAACGTTCGATTGACGCAACGTCAGGGCGACGGCTGTTTAACGTCATGGCCGAACACGTCGTTACTCACTTTTCTACGACCCATATTTTGCCTTTTCTACACCAAAATACCACGATAACGGCACAGAGAGGTTCACAAATAAAGTGAAAATATAAGAATAAAAATTTGATTTTTCAGCGTTCATCGTGTGAAGAAGCCAGTGGTCGTAGCTAAAATTCCCAAGAAGCGCGTGGTCGTAGCTAAAATTCCCAAGAAGCGCGAAGCGCTTCTTGGGAATTTTAGCTACGACCACTGGCTTCTTCACACGATGAACGCTGAAAAATCAAATTTTAATTCTTAAATAAAGCAAAACGCCTGACCTGGTGTCCGGAGTGTTTGCCTTCGAAGGGAGTCGTAGGTTCGAACCCCACAAAGAAATCCACACCCAGTGTGCTCTGAGTTAGAATAAGTAGAGTCAAGTCAGGTAAATTCGGCACAGCAGGTAAATTCGGACAGTGACAGTTTCCTTATATGTCAGTTGTTTGGAATTAAAACAAAAATAACTGGGTAAAGGGTAAACAGTGAAAATCCTGGTGAGACGTTCATTATTATGAGCCGTGTCATCTGGATTTTCACTGTTTGCAATGATATGTCGGAATATACCCTCTGTCCGAAGTTACCCGACTCGACCTTAGCATTCGTGTGGCGGTCTGTGACTGCAGTGACGCTGAACTTCGGCGGTGAGGTTCCCTTTGTCAAACCAGCACACTGTACATGAGCAGTGACTGTGGTCTTGCAAAAAAGCACTACTGGACAAATCAATCAAAAGAGAATTCGCTCTGGGTATGTACGAATTAAGGCACCGCCCTGTCAGTCTTAAAGATACAAGAATATTTGAGCCGCGAGACGAGAAAACCAACAAAGAGGCATGTGCGCCCAGCGCAGACTCAGAACAGCCTGGGCATCCGCCCAGTCTTATCAGAGTCTTCGCTGTCCGCATGGAGCTAGCTAAGATCGTTGGCTACCCTTTAAGCGCAAAGCCAAGACTCTGATCAGACTGGGTGGATGCCCAGGCTGATCTGAGACTTCGCTGGACGCACTTGGCACTTTGTTGCTTTTGTCGTGTCGCGGCTCAAATACAGCATAATATGCAGCGCAATTGGTACCGACTGAATTTGCACAAATGCATGTAAGCCTGGACAATTTCACAATGCGTGCAGATAGTTAAGGTGGTAAGTAGCATACTTTTAAACCATAAAGAGTGTCATTCCTTCTTCAAAAAAAAAAAAATCAGCAAAGCGATTCTTATGCCCGTAGCAAATGATTTTCTAGTGAAAGAATAAAAAAAAACATGCTACCCATTTCATTACTTGTATGATTAAAGAAACAAAGCAAAACAACATACTCAATGAATCCTGTACACCATCTTTATCGAAGTCGGGAACCAGTGAACAGATGGTGACCCCTGAGAAATATGTTATAAAGTCCTTCAGCTCCATCCAAAATTCTCCATCATCTATATTTGCATGTTTCACAGAATTTTTAGGAATACAATCCCATTCACTTCCTCTGAAAATTAAGAATTATGTCAATTTTACTCTTTTTCAATGTATCACGCTATAGGACCCTGACCTTATGCAATGTATTTTTCGAGCAAACATGGCGGACACTGTCAACACGCCGTGAGTGGCCTCTCCGAACGAAGGTAAATTCAAAAGCTTTTATGTCTTATCTAGATAGTCATACTCATTTAGGTTTTAAGAAATAAGTTATTTTTCCCATCTGACGTCTTGATTTAACAAATGCTGTCTAGATTGTTGCATTTTAGTTTCGAGTTGCATAAGCATGTGCTTTGCTCACCATTTTTATCGACGACATATTTTATAAAAAATATAAAAACAGCGAACTAAAAATATTGATAAGGTTATTCATTGCATGGGCTAATAAGATATTCAACCCAAAAGATGTTTTCTTTAAATTTGGTCGAAAAGAGATGTTTACGTACGAGAAAAACAACATTTTAGTCTACTGTACACAATCAAAATGTTCCCATGCCCTGGTCAGTAATTTCGAGCATGGTCACATTCCACTGAACGGGTATTCTGAGTAATAAAGGAGTGATTTTATGATGAAAATTTTGAACGGGTATTCTGAGCGAGGGCAATCGGAGAGAATGCACATTCTTTTAGCAAAAAAAAAAAAAAAAAAAAAAACATCACTATGCGAAACTATATCGGAAGCTAACTCACAAGAAACGTGTTCTACCCAAACCTGTAAAAATAAGATAAATTGCTAATCGCAACCCCTGTTGACAACTTCTGCTCTTATAGAAATATAACCTGTCAAGCTTTGAGCAAGCCTTCTGCTTAATACCTCTCTCTCTCTCTCTCGCTCCATGCTTATGCATTTGATTTTCTCTATTGAAATAAAAGGTGTGAAGATTGGATGCCTTTTTAGTTATGGTACCAAAATACCTTCTATATAGACTTTGGTACCGGCTTTTAGACTACCTCATACTTCAATCGCAGTTGCAGCATTTGCACGAATTGTCTTACCATATATTGTTCAAACAAGTAGACACTCTACAGGACTGGTAAAAATCTCTTCAATACTTTGTTACTTTGTTAATTGTGTAGGATGCGTCAGCTCACTGGTCAGTCAAAATAACATTTTAGAATATGTGCTTTGTTATAATTTTGTTTGTTTGTTTGAGTTGAGGCTTTACGTCCCAGTAAACAGTTTTTCAGTCATGTCTAGACATTTTCCTTGGTTGAACCAGTAGCCTACAAAGCAATGAGGGTGAAGTGCCTTTGCTCAAGGACACAATACCGTCGCCCCTGGTGAGAATCGAACCCTCGACCTTGCGATCAAGAGTTCGGCACTCTACCAACTGAGTTAACGGTGCTACCTTGTTATATAATCTGGGCTATTGTGAAAATTATGAGTACGGAGGCATTAATGTACTGGTCTCGATTTTCTTGGTCTAGTCAAAGGGAAGCGCATACAAACATCGACAGGCACTTCAAAAGAAAGGTCTTGGAGAGCTGAACATTTCGCAACAATTTTCATGAAAATCGGTCCAGCAGTTTACGAGATAAGGCCTTCTGAACATTTCAAAATGGTTAACTATGGCGGCCGCCATTTTGAAAGCATGGTCACGTGACCACATTCGGAAAATGCTTATTTACAGTAGTAGGTCGAGTTTTCCCACTCAATTTAGGTAAATTTTGATAATATTTAATACAAAGATCAAACATTTTCCATTTACTGGCGACTTTTTGCACCAGAACGGTAGTTATTTTATATTTTTAATTGTGAATTTATGACGTCATTTACTCACAGCCTCGTTCTGATACTCGGAATACCCGTACAGTATTTGACTCAGAATACCCGCTCAATGCAAATTATGCGCTCAAAATACCTGTCCAGTACTGCTCGAAAAAACTGAGCTGTTTTGCACGCGGTTTTGGAACTTTAAGTATGTGTACAGTGAACAAAATCAGTGATTTATTCAAATCTTCTACAAGGTATCATTTACTTCTTTTTCATTTTACTAAGTAAAATCAAATAGACGTTTATTGACAAAGAATAAGTGCGAAATCTAACTTCTGAAGACTTTTTTTGCTCTTTAAAGATGACCAAGCACATGCAGAATATGTGAGCAGTGCCACGCGATCACCTTTCTGGGTTAATTATGTTGCACATACCAGACGACTGAACGAAAAGTGCATGCACTTACAAGGTCTAGACACAGACTGGGCTTAGTATGCATTTTACTTGGTCCTACGTGAGAGTAAACGCAACTTACATCGGTAGAACCTCCAGTGTCATCATCGGTTATCCTCGCGTCGGCCATTTTATTTGCTCGAAAAATACATTGCATAAGGTCAGGGTCCTATAGCGTGTGTATTCAAATACCAAATATGCCTATAGATGACATAAAATCTAAGTTTATACATTGGTTTGACCTCCATTGATTTTATATTTCAAGCATGTTAAGCAAAAATTAGAAAAAAAAAGTATAAAGTTTATACTGTTTTCTTTATACTTTTTTTCTAATTTTTGCTTAACATGCTTACGCTTGCTTCTTGCACTACATGTATAACATAAATCAAATGTTCATTTAACAAGCACCGGTATTTTTTATGATGCACCGGCATTTGGAATCTCAGAATATTTTTCTTGCAGGGCAGCAGGTTCAAATTATACAGAAATAAAACATCCCTAATAAATGATAAACAAAACACTTACTTTTAGTTTGTTAGTCATTTATTAAACACATAAAAAGCCTTTTTTAAAATTCCCTTGCTTATTGGAGAAAAGCAACATTTTTTCCATGGGAAATAGGCAAATGCAGTGCCCATGGGCCAAATTGGGCCAAATATTGGCCATGGTCAAAATACTTCCCATAGTTACTCTATTAAATTTGTACATTCAAAGAGTTGTGTCTGATCTGCCTATCACGTCGATATTCAGTCAGCTCTCAATATCTTAATCGAAGTTCATCTCAACTACTGATATCTCAAAGTAAACTTCTGGTAATCTCAAACTACTGACATTTCAAAAGAAAGTTTTCTGGTTCCAGAAAATTTACTAGGAGAAACCAGTGGTTAGAAATAACAGAAGTTTAAATGAAAAGAAAATAGCAAATGTTTCTAAATCAAATTCTTTGATATAAGTCATCAGTTAAATGCAAAGATTTATACCAAAGAATAAAATACATGTAATTTTTATACCTAAATATATTATTTAATCATTACTAATACATTTTTCATATTTGCTATAATTCTGTTTCATTTAATAGAGCACTATCCCCTGCTAGTAATGTACTCATTCATTCATTATTTCAACAGGTGTCATTAAAATTTCCAAAACAGTTTTAGGGTATATCTTACCCGTCTTTCCAGGGTCCATTCCACTCTGTGTGTCCCCATGGGTTTCGAACCCGAACAAGGTGAACATCTTTTCCGTTGTTAGCCTTCACCTGTATAAGGAGGTGCATTTTTTTTCATAGTTCAATACAATGTACATGTGTTAGGATAATTCAAGGTTTAAAGGTATAGGCTATTTGATGTCTATAAAACAAGACATTTTTTAGATTTTCTCATTTATTACTGGACAAGCAAATGATTTTCTTTCTCTGCTGGTATTTTCTAATACATAGCTGGGAACTGACTTTCAGAATTTCATCATGTCATTTTCTGGCTTTTGTCAATTAAATCTAATACAAAGTTCTAAAGTAAATTTAATGGAATGCCCATAACTCATGCCCATTTATGCATCTTATTCAAGAAGAGGTTTCACTCACTGCAATTATGCTTTTATTTGTACGCAAATTACCTAATAACAGACATAGGTAAATGTTGACCATTCTAAAGGCTGTTACACTGATAAATTTACTCCCATATAGAATACAGTCAAACTAATAAATAAAAATGGGCACTTTTTTGTTCCAAACTTAATTTTTCAAGAAAATTATAGATTAGTTATGTATTACATGTATATAGATGCAATTTACTTCATAGTGATATGTGTCGTCGTTTTAGAGATACTTGGCAAAATGGCCTGTTTTATAGACAGCAAATAGCCTATACATTTCCAGGGAAGCAACTCTGCCATTTTAATTTATGTCTCCTTTCTCAATGGGTCAGTTCTTACAGAAACGAAATTTACGAGTAGATCCCATGTTGGAAGGGATTCTTCGTCCAGGGACGCAAACATTAAGTCGCAAAGTTGTTTCCCTTGGTATTTTTGTAAGTCTCTTTCAAGCATATAATTTAGTCTGATTTACATATTTGTGGTAGCTTTGGAAGTATAAAATCCCATCTTATAACGGAACAGATATGGTACCTCCGACTTTTTTGTAACCACAAATATCGTTATTAAACAGTAGTTGTGAATACAGTTGTGAGGCACAAAATACCATAAAGGGATAAAGAGCTGACCTTCCAACGTGCAATTATCAGTGCGCCGGATAAGAAGGGGTAACGGGGATAATTTAGGGATACTTTTTCATACATCTCCATTAAATATACGTAATGATCTCTCATTAGAACCGTCTCGCCGAAACGGTTCAAATGAAGGTAACAACGTATGTTTTTGTTGCTTTTTTTTGAGAAATAAAAAAAGATTTTCTCAATTATTCCTGTTACCCCTTCTTATCTGGAGCTCTGCTGAATATAATTTCACACTGATTAGATTTAATCAATACATGGCTTCCTTCAGTAGTCAATATTCTAAAATATTTAAAAGAGATATATTAAAAGGTCTCTGAATTTGACTCAGTAACAATAACTTTTAAACACATACCGTGGTTGCCCCTGTCAAGGAGTAGGCATGTCCACCAACAAGACCCTTGCAGTTATCATACTGTGCCTGAAATGTATAATAATTAGATTTATCCTTATTACGTCGCATCTGAGAGTGTAATAAAGCCATGCATTAAATGCGATAATCCACTAGTGGATTAAATATGCAAATTACGTCGTATCGTTATACGTTGACGTCCATAAAAACGTCGCGTTTTCTGATGGCGAAATCGTGACGTTTTAATGCAAACTTTGCCAAAAAATGCGATTTTAGTGTCATATGATAAACAGAATCTTGCATTCGTGCTCCTGTATTATTGAATTTATTTAACTCGTTGGTGAAACGATAAGATGCTCGGCAAAGCCTCGCATCTTATCTTTTTTCCCAACTCGTGTAATAAATTCAATAATACATGAGCACTCATGTAAGATCCTCTATATATATGATGAAAATGCATATCAATAACTAGAAATGTGTCCATACGGCACGGATGCCCCCGACTAGTGCCCTAAGTAAGATGGCGCCTTGTTTAAGGTACTGGCACTTGTAGCATCACTAGGTTCACAAAGGCAGACTTCTGTGGTATAAGTTTTATTGTTTTCCTTGGGCAGATGTATTGTGCTTCTTGGATCAAGAGAAGTGTGTGTTCGGGGGCGGGGGGGGGGGGGGGGGGGGGAGGCTTGGAGGGGTTGTCGTGACTGATATGTGATGGCATTCTGTATCTTATCGCAGAAATGGATGTCATGCAACTTTCGAACAGAAATAGAGAAATAGCCCAGAAACAAGTAACTTTTCAAAAACTAACAAACGGAAACCATTATTGTATGAAATGAAGTCGAAAAAGGGCCATAACTCCCACAATAATCGACGGATTTTGCCAAACATCGAACTTGACCTGTATTTTATGATTGTATACCTGTGTATAAAATATGAATTCAATACACCAATGCTTTCACAGATATCGAACAGAAACCATTTCTTCATACAAAATGAAGTCAAAAAAGAGCCATAACTCCCACAATAATTGACGGATTTTGCCCAACATCGAACTTGACCTGTATTATAAGTATATACCTGTGTATAAAAATGAATTCTATACACACATTCTTTCAAAAGATATCGAACGGAAACCAGTTTTTCATATAAAATGAAGTCGAAAAAGGGCCATAACTCCCATAATAATCGACGGATTTTGCCCAACAAACACCTGACATGTATTTTATGATTATATACATGTGTATAAAATATAAATTCAATACACCAATGCTTTCAAAAGATATCGAACGGAAACCAGTTTTTCATACAAAATGAAGTCGAAAAAGGGCCATAACTCCCACAATAATCGACAGATTTTGCCCAACATCGAACTTGACCTGTGTTTTATAATTATATACCTGTGCATAAAATATGAATTCAATACACCAATGCTTTCAAAAGATATCGAACGGAAACCAATTTTTCATACAAAATGAAGTCGAAAAAGGGCCATAACTCCCACAATAATCGACAGATTTTACCCAACATCGAATTTGATCTGTATTTTATAATTATATAGCTGTGTATGAAATATGAATTCAATACAGCCATGCTTTCAAAAGATATTGAACGGAAACCATTTCGTACGTACAGCGGTGATACTATATGCCCCCCCCCTTTCGTACGTACAGCGGTGATACTATATGCCCCCCCCCCACACACACACACATTTTTAATGGCGGGGGCATAAAAACAAACAAATTATACAGCAAGGTAGTTAAATCAATACTAACATGCATACACTGTAAATTCGTGAAGTTACTATCAGTTTCAAGCAGACCTCATAAAATTCCATCGAAAATGTTTTTTTCTCTTTGCCATAGCAGTTTGATCATGGAATACACTTCTTCTTCTTCTTTTTCTTCTTCTTCTTCCAATACCAGGACCGGGATCAATCTTGAACGTAATTGGTCCAGCGGGACAAGAGCATGGCGGATAAAAACAGTGTCCCAGAGAAGTTGATAAAACCATAAAACTATTTACAAACAGGGCGCTGGTAATGGCTGTCATGGTTTAGGCTGGGCCTAGCCTGGTGTGCAGATTAGCACGGAAGCCATCCACTGTGGTTGATGAGGTTACGTTGTTTGGCAATCTGTTCCATTCCCGAATTGTTCGAGGGAAGAAGGAGTTGTAGTAGACCTCATGCTTGGTGTGTTCCTGATAAAAACCTGGGTGGCTTCACCTGGTTTCAAGTAGGTCTTGTCGATATCAACTAAACCATGATGTACTTTGTACAGGAGGTAAAGTCTGGAAATCTGGCGTCTGTCCTCAAGGCTTTCCCATCCAAGCTCGTTGACTATGTTTGTGACGCATCCTGGTGTACGCGATGTATAGTCGTTGCACACGTAACGAGCTGCCCGGTGGTGCACTTGTTCAAGAGCCTTGATATCAGCTTGGCGATAAGGATCCCACACAGGAGATGCATACTCCAGGACTGGTCAAACAACAGTAGTATAAGTTGCTGCTTTCACTTGTCTGGAGCAATGCTTGAAGTTCCTCCGCAGGAATCCTAGGGTAACAACTGTATCTGAGACGCAGGGGCGTAACTAGGGGCAATTTCATAATACGCACAACCATGTTTTATTCTCTACTTCTTGAAGGGAAAGCTAGTATTTTAGCCTCTTTGGTAATTGGTTTTGAAATCTTGTCTAATTTATAAATTTTCAGCATGCAAATATGCAGGTGCGTTTTGAAATTTTGTCAATTTTGACAAAATTTCAATACGCACTTGCGTATTTGCCGTATAGGTAGCTACGCCCTTGAGACGTGCTTGGAACATTCGGAAAAGCAACCTGATATATACATGTCATTATAAGATGTAAAGAAGGGTCTGAGTGTGATCCCTCCAGTACCACTTCCTGTGTGCGATTCCCGAGGAAAGATCTGATCCAATTGTTGGTCAGATTTCGAACCCCGTAGAAATCTAACTTGTAGAGAAGTCTGGAGTAAGGCACTTTATCGAATGCTTTTGCAAAGTCTAGCAGTATGTCTACTTGACTTCCTTTGGCGAGCCTGGACATGTTCGTGAAGTTGGCTGCCAGTTGCCAGTTGCCATTTGCCTATTCAATCGGCAACTGGCAAATGGCAGCTAACTTCACATTCTAGACGCCAATTCGCAAATTCTCGCGAATTGGCAACAGGCAACTGGCAGCTAAATGCCAATTCAATTTGAGATGCTTTTAAGTTGAATAGGTAAATGGCAAACGGCAGCCACATGCCAATTCGCCAATCCCAGTGAATTGGCAACTGGCAGCCCGATGCCTTTTCGACTCGAGAGGGTTTTTGAGCATACCAGGTGAATAGGCAACTGGCAAACGGCAGTCAGATGCCAATTCGCAATTTCTTGTGAATTTGCAACTGGCAACTGCAAGCCAAGTGCCAATTCGATATGAGAGGATTTAAGCCGATTTAAGCTAAATAGGAAACCGGCAAACGGTAGCCAGATGCCAATTCGCTAATTCTTGCGAACTGGCAACTGGCAGCCAGATGGCAATTGGATTTGAGAGGGTTTAAGACGATTAAAGATACATAGAAAACCGGCAAACGGCAGACAGATGACAATTCGCTAGTTCTTCTGAACTGAAAACTGGCAACTGGCAGCCAGATGCCAATTAGATTCATGAGTGTTTAAGACGATTAAAGTCATGAAGAAAACCGCCAAACGGCAGCCAGATGCCAATTCACTAATTCTTGCGAATTGGCAACTGGCAACTGGAAGCCAGATGCCAATTCGATTCGAGAGGGTTTAAGACAATTGAAGTTGCCAATTCGATTTAAGAGGGTTTCAGACGATTTTAGCTACATAGGAAACAGGCAAATGGCAGCCAGATGCCAATTTGATTTTTTTTTATGAATCGGCATCTGGCAACTGGTAGCAAGATGCCAATTCGATTTGAGAGTGTTTAAGGCGATTAAAGCAACATAGGAAACCGGAAAATTGGCAGCCAGATGCCAATTCGAATTTTTTATGAATTGGCAACTGGCAACTGGCAGCCAGATGCCAATTCGACTTGAGATTGTTTAAGACGGGTAAACCTACATAGGAAACCGGCAGACAGGTGCAAGATGCCGATTCGAAAAGTTTTTTTGAATTGGGAACTGACAACCAGGTTCCAATTCGATTTGAGCGGGTTTCAGACGATTAAAGCTAAATAGGAAACCGGCAAACGACATCCAGATGCCAATTCGCAAAATTATGTGAATTGGAAACTGGCAACTGGCAGCCAGTTGCCAATTCGATTTGAGAGGGTTTCAGACGATTTAAGGTACACAGAAAACCTGCAACCAGATGCCAATTCCCTGATTCTTGTGAACTGGCAACTGGCAACTGGCAGCCAGATGCCATATCGATTCGAGAGGGTTTAAGACGATTAAAGATACATAGGAAACCAGCAAACGTCAGCCAGATGACAATTCGCTAATTCTTCTGAACTGGAAACTGGCAACTGGCATCCAGATGCCAATTCGATTCATGCGTGCTTAAGACGATTAAAGTCATGAAGGAAACCGGCAAACAGCAGCCAGAAGCCAATTCACTAAATCTTGCGAATTGGCAACTGACAACTGGAAGCCAGAAGCCAATTCGATTCGAGAGGGTTTAAGACAATTGAAGCTACAAAGGAAACAGGCAAACGGCAGCCAGATGCCAATTTGAATTTTTTTATGAATCGGCCGCCAGATGCCAATTCGACTTGATGCCAATTAGATGGCAGCCAGATGCCAATTAGATTCATGAGTGTTTAAGACGATTAAAGTCATGAAGGAAACCGGCAAGCGGCAGCCAGATGCCAATTCACTAATTCTTGCGAATTGGCAACTGGCAACCGGAAGCCAGATGCCAATTCGATTCGAGAGGGTTAAAGACAATTGAAGCTACATAGGAAACAGGCCAACGGCAGCCAGATGCCAGTTCGATTTTTTTTTATGAATCGGCATCTGGTAACTGGCAGCCGGATGCCAATTCGATTTGAGTGTGTTTAAGGCGATTAAAGCTACATAGGAAACCGGAAAACGGCAGCCAGATGCCAATTCAATTTTTTAATGAACTGACAACTGGCAACTGTCAGCCAGATGCCAATTCGCTTTGAGACTGTTTAAGACGATTAAAGCTACATAGGAAACCGGCAAACGGCAACCAGATGCCGATTCGAAAAGTTTTATGAATTGGCAACTGGCTACTGGCAGCCAGGTGCTACTGCGATTTGAGAGTGTTTAAGACGATTAAAGCTTCATAGGAAAACGGCAAACGGCAAAACGACATCCAGATGCCAATTTGAAAATTTTTATAAATTGGCAACTGGCAACTCGCAGCCAGATGCTAATTCGATTTGGGAAGGTTTAAGACGATTAATGCGTCATAGGAAAACGGCAAATGACATCCAGATGCCAATTCGAAAAAGTTTATGAATTGACAACTGGCAACTGGCAGCCAGATGCCAATTCGATTTGACACTTTTAAGACGAGTAAGGCTACATAGGAGACCGGTAAATGGCACCAAGATGCCGATACGAAAAGTTTGTTTGAATTGGCAACTGGCAACCAGGTGCCAATTCGATTTGAGAGTGTTTAAGACGATTAAATCTACGTAGGAAACCGGAAAATGGCAGCCAGATGCCAATTCAATTTTTTAATGAATTGACAACTGGCAACTGTCAGCCAGATGCCAATTCGCTTTGAGACTGTTTAAGACGATTAAAGCTACATAGGAAACCGGCAAACGGCAACCAGATGCCGATTCGAAAAGATTTATGAATTGGCAACTGGCTACTGGCAGCCAGGTGCCACTGCGATTTGAGAGTGTTTAAGACGATTAAAGCTTCATAGAAAAACGGCAAACGACATCTAGATGCCAATTCGAAAATTTTTATTAATTGTCAACTGGCAACTCGCAGCCAGATGCCAATTCGATTTAGGAAGGTTTAAGACGATTAAAGATTCATAGGAAAACGGCAAATGACATCCAGATGCCAATTCGAAAAAGTTTTATTAATTGGCAACTGGCAACTCGCAGCCAGATGTCAATTCGATTCGGGAGGGTTTGAGACGATAAAAGCTACATAGAAAATTGGCAAACGGCAGCCAGATGACAATTCGCTAATTCTTCTGAACTGGAAACTGGCAACTGGCAGCCAGAGGCCAATTCGATCATTCTTGTGAATTGGCAACTGTCATCTGGCAGCCAGATGCCATTTTGATTTGACAGGGTTCAAGACGATTAAAGCTGCATAGGAAACCGGTAGAGCGCTGCCAGATGCCAATTCGATTTTTTTTATGAATTGTTGACTGGAAACTGGCTTTCTATTATATTATATTCCATAACATTACTAGGTCGTTGGGGCACCACCGATGACTTCGAAACAATCCCTTTCCACCTTGTCCTGTCTTCAGCTGCCCTGGTTGAGCTGGCGAAATCCATTCCTGTCCACTCTTTCATATTGTCTTACCATCTCTTCTTCTGTCTACCTCTTCTTATTTTTTCTTTCACTGTGCCCTGAAGAATCGTCTTTGCTAAACCAGAAGACATTGAGACGTGGCCAAACCACCTTAGTTTCCGTTTCTCGACCAGTGTCAGGAGTTCATCATATTCTCCAAAGGCAACTGGCAGCCAGATGCCAATTCGATATGAGAGAGTTTTAGACGATTAAAACTACATAGCAAAAAGGCAAACGACTTCCAGATGCCAAATCCCCAAATTCTTATGAACTGGGAACTGGCAAACGGCAGACATATGCCAATTCCCTAATTCTTTCGAAGTGGCAACTTGCCACTGGTAGCCAGATGCCAATTCGAGTTGAGAGGGTTTAAGACGATTAAAGCTACATAGGAAACCGGCAAACGACATCCAGATGCCAATCCGAAAATTCTTGTGAACCGGCAAACGGCAGCCAGATACTAATTCGAAATTTTTTGTGAATTGGCAACTGGCAACAGTCAGCCAGATGCCAATTTGATTTGAGACGGTTTAACACTATTAAAGCTACATAGAAAGTGGCAAATGACATCAAGATGCCAATTCAAAAAGTTTTATGAATTGGCAACTGGCAGCCAGACGCCAATTCGATTTGAGAGTGTTTAAGACGATTAAAGCAACATAGGAAACCGGAAAACGGCAGCCAGATGCCGATTCGAAATGTTTTATGAATTGGCAAGTGGCAACTTGCAGCCCGATGCCAATTCGATTTGAGCGCCGGGGTTTAAGACGATTAACGCTACATAGGAAACCGGCAAACGGCAGCAAGATGCACTTCGCTAATTCGTGTCAGTTGGCAACTGGCAATCAGATGCCAGTTGGAGTTGAGAGTATTTAAGAGGATTAAAGCTACATAGGATACCGGCAAACGGCAGCCAGATGCCAATTCGCAAATTCTTCTGAAACGGCAACTGGCAACTGTCAGCCAGATGCCAAATCTACCTGAGAGGGTTCAAGACTATTAAAGCTAAATAGGAAACCGGCAAACGACATCAAGATGTTAATTCGCAAATTCGCAACTTGCAGCCAGATTCTTATTCGATATGAGGCGGTTTGAGACGATTAAAACTACATAGGAAACCGGAAAACGGCAGCCAGATGCAATTTGCTAATTCTTGTTAATTGGCAACTGTCAACTGGCAGCCAGATGCCAATCCGATTCGAGGAGGTTAAATACCTGTGGAATCTGCATTTTAGAATACAGTTCACCTAGATATTACACGGTGGTAATACCAATTTCCCAACCTGTGCTGTCGACCGAGCCGTTCAATTACCATACATGAAAAAGTGACTGTGGACCGAGGCAATAACAACAGTATCATCTCAGCTATTAACAAACGTGACATTTACCGTTAATGGCAATGCTTACGACTGAATTCTCGGTCGAAAGCCATTTTTATAGAACCGACTCGGTCGACAGCATAGGTGGCAAAATTGGTGCTACCACCGTGTCTTATGGACTCATAGATTCAATGTTTCCAGATACGTTAAGTACCCTTTTTGCATGTTCATATGATGCTGTTATACAATAGAAGATGATATTTTCTTAGGCTCCTATTCTCCCCCTGCGATCCTTTATTTTTCAGTAAAATAGCGGACGAATATGGAGCTATTAGATGGTTCACTTTTAGACATTAGTCATAAAGGTTTGTGCCTGTAAAATCCTAAGGACCCATTTATGGTGTTTGTGAGCAGCAAAGACTCTGATCAGACTGCAAAGATGCAGACTGGTCTGAACCTTTGCTGTTCGCATTTTCCATAAGCACCATGTTGCGTGTCACGGCTCATAACAGCGCCTTGCACAGGTCGAGGCTCAAGCAAGCTAAATTGAGACGTTTAGTGATGGAGTTGCAAAAGTCTATACACAGCCGAGGAACCCAGTGCGTGATCAGTGGTCCTCATCCCTACCCGTATATATAAGAGGCAGTCAAAATCACTGAGACAGACGTAGACATAGATACAGGTTCGTTATTTGGAAACCATTCAGTTTTTGCCTGCCCATCTATATAAAGATGCAGGCATGTACAGGGACCTCACATCATGTATAATGGATTCTCGGCTTAACAACTACTTCGTCTACTAAAAGTTGTAGATTTCCAGAAAAAATCAAGTTTACATTATTCCTTTTTTTTTTCGTTTAATGATTCCAAAAGAAAAACAATACCCGTTTTATACCGTAGTCTTTTTAAAACACTAAGCCGCATAACTCCATTGCCAGACCCGTGTTATCCCGCAGCGCCCATTGAGGTATATTCGCAATTTATGTATGATTCTGGTCGGCTCAGCGTAGAGATTCTAGCTAACTGAAGATGCTGATGCATGAATAACATGCGAAAAAATAGAATTGTCAAGAATATTGACTAAAAAGACTTGTTTGAAGGTAAAGTGGTGAGTTTGATTGTGGCAGCATATTTATAAAAAAATAGTGTAAGTTTTGCCAAACAAAAAACATCGTTAGCATATGAAAGATATATTGGTTGAAATTAAGAAGTGTTAGATAAAACTTACATCTTAATTTGTCTGTGACATCTAACATTTTCTGAAAAGTCACCTGTAAACAATCGCCGTGCTACGCCGTGTTTCTCCGTGCTATACGATTAACGAATACAATGGCCCGTGCTACACGCGTTTCCACGTAGCCAGTCTGTACTGGTTGAATACTATTAAAGCTAATAATAGTATTATGAGAGTGTCAAGGGTTGTAGTCCCCCGGAAAGGCAATGATGTTGACATGAGGGTAGCTCCATGAAATTGTTTACCTTTTGCCTCCCAGGTAGAGAATTTTACCGATCTTTTTTGTGCGCGTTTGTTTTGTTTCCTTATACAAAATGGACGAATCTTAGACACAATGAATACGTAATTGCGAGTGCAGAGCGCAAATGGCCACCACTGGTACGCGGCCACCACTGGTCGCACGCCAGTACCAATCTTATGCAATTACATTTTAACACGATCGTTATTTTGCCCGATATAGACAAAAAAGAAAGTTTGCATGATAACTTTCACGTTAGATCCGGCCTGGCGTGCATGTGCAAATGACGTAGCCTAACTTGCTTTAAATGACGCCATTTGACCTCATAACGTCAGCGATAACGTAGCGGCAGATATATCAACACCAGCATAACTGTCGATATTTAAGAATTAAAATTTGATTTTTCAGCGTTCATCGTGTGATGAAACCAGTGGGCGGAGCTAAAATTCCATGAAGCGCGAAGCACTTCTTGTAGAATTTTAGCGACGACCACTGGCTTCTTCACACGATGAACGCTGAAAAATCAAATTTTTATTCTTATATTTACACTTTATTTGTGAACCTCTCGGTGCCGTGTTCGTGGTAATTTGGTGCAGAAAGGCGAAATATGGGTCGACGAAAATTAAGTAACGACGTGTTCGGCCATGACGTTAAACAGCCGTCGCCCTGACGTGGCGTCAATCGAACGTTACAATAACCAATCAAAGCGTTTGTTTACATACGACGTCGCCTGACGACAACGTCACATGGTCAATTGTCCTTCATCGGTGTATGAAGCCAGTTGCTCTAATGGGTTCACCTATGGGAAGTCAGTGGCAAGTGTAAATATTATATTTTGGTGTGTCCGCTTGTGTATGGTCTCTGGCGGTTTGGTCACCTGTATTGCTGCCCAATCTGCCTTCTGTTTTGTTTTGTTTTGCAATTTAAATAAGTAAAAATAAGTTGCCAGTTGCCAGTTCATAAGAATTAGCGAATTGGCATCCGGCTGCCAGTTGCCAGTTACCAATTTATAAAATTTTTCAAATTGGCATCTGGCTGCCATTTTGCTGGTTTCCTTAGTAGCTTTAATCGTCTTAAACGCTCTCAAATCGAACTGGCATCTGGCTACCAGTTGCCACTCGCCGATTCGTGGGAATTAACGAACTGGTATCTGGCTGCCGTTTGCCGATTTTTTACTTGGCTTTAATTGGCTTAAAGCCTATTGAATCGAATTGGCATCTGGCTGCCAGTTGCCAGTTCATAAGAATTAGCGAACTGGAATATGGCTGCCGTTTGCCGGTTTCTCAGTAGCTTTAATCGTCTTTAACCCTCTCAAATCGAACTGGCATCTGGCTGCCAATTGCCAGTAGCCAATTCACAAGAATTAGCGAAATGGCATCTGGCTGCCGTTTGCCGGTTTTTTACTTGGCTTTAATCATCTTAAACCCTCTGGAGTCAAATTGGCATCTGACTGCTAGTTACCAGTTGCCAGTTCATAAGAATTAGCGATTTGGCATCTGGCTGCTGTTCGCTGGTTTCCTATGTAGCTTTTTATTGTCCTTAACCCTCTCAAATCGAATTGGAAACTGGCTGCCAGTTGCTTATTCACAAGAATTTGCGAATTGGCAACGGAATGTCGTTTGCCGTTTTCTTAGATAGATTTAATTGTATAAAACCCTCTCGAATCGAATTGGCATCCGGCTGCCAGTTGCCAGTTACCAATTCATGAAAAATTTCAAATTGGCATCTGGCTGCCGTTTGCTGGTTTCCTAAGTAGCTTTAATCGTCTTAAACGCTCTCAAATCGAACTGGCATCTGGCTAACAGTTGCCACTTGCCAATTCGCGAGAATTCATGAAATGGTAATTGGCTGCCATTTGACGTTTTTTTTTACTTGGCTTTAATCGTCATAAACCCAATCGAATCGAATTGGCATCTGGCTGCCAGTTGCCAGTTGCCAGTTCATAAGAAATACCGAATGAGCATCTGGCTGCCGTTTGCAGGTTTCCTAAGTAATTTTAATCGACTTAAACACTCTTAAATCGAACAGGCATCTGGTTGCCAGTTGCCAGTAGCCAATTCGCAATAGTTAGCGAAATGGCATCTGGCTGCCGTTTGCCTGTTTTTTACTTGGCTTTAATCATCTTAAACCCTCTCGAATCGAATTGGCATCTGGCTGTCAGTTGCCAGTCGCCAGTTTATACGAATAAGGACATTGGCATCTGGCTGCCATTTGCAGGTTACCTAAAATCAACTGAAACCCTCTCAAATCGAAATGGCAACTGGCTGCCAGTTGCCAGTGTCCAATTCACAAGAATTTTCGAATTGGCATCGAGATGTCATTTGCCGGTTTCCTATTTAGCTTTAATCGTCTAACACCGCTCAAATCGAATTGGCCTCTGGCTGCCAGTTGCCTGTTATAAATTCATAAAAATTTTCGAATCAGCATCTGGCTGCCGTTTGCAGGTTTCCTATGTAGCTTTACTCGTCTTAAACAGTCTCAAATCGAATTGGCATCTGGCTGCCAGTTGCCAATTCATAAAAAATTATGAATTCGCATCTGGCTGCTGTTTTCCGGTTTCCTATGTAGCTTTAATGTTCTTAAACACTCTCAAATCCAATTGATATCTGGCTGCCAGTTGCCAGTTGCCCATTCGTTAAAAACATTCGAATTGGCATCTGGATGTCGTTTGCCGGTTTCCTATGTAAGTCTAATCGTTTTAAACACTCTCAAATCGAATTGGCATCTGGTTGACAAGAATTTGCGAATTGGCATCTGGATGTCGTTTGCCGTTTTCCTAGATACATATAGTCATTTCAAACCATTTCAAATCGAATTGGCATCCGGCTACCAGTTGCCAGTTACCAATTCATAAAAAAATTCGAATTGGCATCTGGCTGCTGTTTTCCGGTTTCCAAAGTAGCTTTAATAATCTTAAACCCTCTCAAATCGAATTGGCATTTGGCTGCCAGTTGCCAGTTGCACATTCGCAAGAATAAGCAAACTGGCATATGGCTGCCGTTTGCCGGTTTTTGAGTTGGCTTTTATCGTCTTTAACCCTCTCAAATCATATTGGCATCTGGCTGCCAGTTGCCAGTTCGTTTGAACTAGCGAATTGACATTTGACTGCTGTTTGACGGTTTCCTATGTTGCTTTAATCGTCTTAAACCCTCTCAAATCACATTGGCATCTGGCTACCAGTTGCCAGTTGCCAATTCACAAGAATTTGCGAACTGGCATCTGAATGTCGTTTTGCCAATTTCCTAGATAGATTTAGTCGTCTCAAAACCTCTCGAATCAAATTGGCATCCGGCTGCCAGTTGCCAGTTACCAATTCATAAAATTTTTCGATTTGGCATCTGGCTGTCGTTTTCCAGTTTCCTAAGTAGCTTTAAAGGTCTTAAACCCTCTCAAATCGAATTGGCATGTGGCTGCGAGTTGCCGATTCGCAACTTGCTGCAATTTGCCGGTTATTTTACTTTGCTTTAATCGTCTTAAACCCTCTCGAATCAAATTGACATCTGACTGCCAGTTGCCAGTTTCCAGTTCAAAGAATTAGCGAATTGGCATCTTGCTGTCGTTTGCAGGTTTCCTATGTAGCTTAAATCGCCTGAAACCCTCTCAAATCGAATTGGCAACTGGCTGCCAGACTGCCTGTTTCAAATTCACAAGAATTTGAAAATTGACATATGGATGTCGTTTGCCGGTTTCCTATTTAGCCTTAATCGTCTAAAACCCGCCCAAATCGAATTGGCATCTGGCTGCCAGTTGCCAGTTGCCAATTCATTAAACTTTTCTGGCATCTGACTGCCGTTAGCCGGTTTCCTATGTAGCTGTAATGGTCTTAAACACTCTCAAATCGAAATGGCATCTGGCTGCCAGTTGCCAGTTAATAAAAAATTTCAAATTGGCATCTGTATGTCGTTTGCCGGTTTCCTATGAAGCTTTAATCGTCTTAAACACTTTCAAATCGAATTGACATTTGGCTGCTAGTTGCCAGTTGCCAATTCATAAAAAAATTGGCATCTGTCTGCCTTTTGCCGATGTCTATTTAGCTTTGATCGTCTTAAGCCCTCCCAAATAGAATTATCATCTGTCTGCCAGTTGCCAGGTGCAAATACATAAGAATTAGCGAATTGGCATCTGGCTGCCGTTTGCCGGTTTCCTATGTAGCTTTAATTGTCTTAAATTCTCGAAAATCGAATTGGCATCTGGCTGCCAGTTGCCAGTTGCCAATTCGGAAAAATTTGCCAATTGGCATCTGGATGTCGTTTGCTTGTTTCCTATTTAGCTTTAATCGTCTTAAACCCTCTCGAATCGAATTGGCATCTGGCTGCCAGTTGCCAGTTGCCAGTTCACAAGAATTAGCGAATTGGCATCTGGCTGCCGTTTGCAGGTTTCCTATGTAGCTTAAATCGTCTGAAATCCTCTCAGATCGAATTGGCAACTGGCTGCCAGTTGCCAGTTTCCAATTCATAAACCTTTTCGAATCGCCATCTCGCTGCCGTTTGCCGGTTTCCTATGTAGCTTCAATTTTCTTAACCCCTCTGGAATCGAATTGGCATCTGGCTTCCAGTTGCCAGTTGCCAATTCGCAAAAATTAGTGAATTGGCATCTGGCTGCCGTTTACCGGTTTCCTTCATGACTTTAATCGTCTTAAACACTCATGAATCGAATCGGCACCTGGCTGCCAGTTGCCAGTTTCCAGTTCAGAAGAACTAGCGAATTGCCATCTTGCTGTCGTTTGTCGGTTTCCTATGTAGATTTAATCGTCTTAAACCCTCTCAAATCCAATTGGCATCTGGCTGCCAGTTGCCAGTTGCCAATTCGCAAGAATTTGCGAATTGGCATCTGGCTGCGGTTTGCCGGTTCCCTGTTTAGCTTAAATCGGCTTAAATCCTCTCAAATCGAATTGGCACTTGGCTGCTGTTTGCCAGTTGCCTATTCACCTGGAATGCTCAAAAACCCTCTCGAGTCGAATTGGCATCTGGCTGCCAGTTGCCAATTCACGCGAATTGGCTTGTGGCTGCCGTTTGCCAGTTTGCTATTCAGCTGTAAAAGCATCTCAAATCGAATCGGCAACTAGCTGCCAGTTGCCTGTCGCCAATTCGCTAGAATTTGCGAATTGGCATCTAGAATGTGAAGTTAGCTGCCATTTGCCAGTTGCCGATTGAATAGGCAATTGGCAACTGGCAACTGGCAGCCAACTTCACGAACATAGCCTGGACGCGATTTCTTGTATTGTCACAGTGAGCTGAGTCTCGCATGAGAGTCTTTTACGAAAGCCGTGTTGATGATCCTTCAGGATGTTATGCTTGTCAAAATGTGCCATAACATTGCTGTGTATGATGTGCTCCAGTAATTTACATGTAATGGAGGTCAGTGAAACAGGGCGGTAGTTTGCTGCCTTGTGCTTGTCTCCTTTTTTAAAAACTGGAACAATCCATGCTTCCCAAAGAAGTCTGGGCCCGAGGTTATAAAACTTTTTTCATGCTCAGCTGAGTTGAGCATGAAATTTTACCTGCTAATGAATAGCAAATTACTGATAAGTACAGATGTTTTCTTGCTCGGTTTAGCGGAGTATGTAATTTTCTCTGCTTATGAATATGAAAATGCCAACATTAGTTGGCATTTTCATATTTATCAGCAGAGAAAATTTCATGCTCAGCTGAGTTGAGCACGAAAAAAGTTTTATAACCTCGGGGCCAGGTATATCCTTGCAAGTATTGGGGCTAGTTCGTCCGCTGTCGCTCTAAGGATAAACGCTGGAATAGAGTCTGGTCCGGTGGCCTTGAATGGTTTTAACCCCTTGAGTAGTTTGTGAACACCTTTCCAGTTGACTTCTATGTTAGGCATGCTGGGGTAGGGGCTTGGGCCTTTGTCTGGAAGGGAACTAGTATCTTCTTTCGTGAAGACCGACACAAACTGATCGTTGAGGATGTTGGTTCTGCTGGTGCTGTCACTCTTGAGGAAGCCATCCTTGTTCTTTAGTGGGGATACACCAGTAGCCTCTTGACCAGTGTTCTTCACAAAGGACCAAAACTTCTTGGGATTTTCCTTGAGGGTATCACTAATGGCAGCCTTCATGTAGTCTTTGTGGGCTGTCCTAATCTGGTGCTGCACATCATGCTGGAGTCGTTTATATCTATCCATGTCCCGTTTTCTGCCTGTTGACCTTGCTTTCTTATGGGCTCGCTGTTTCCGTCTGATCAGTCTTCTAATTTTGCCATTCATCCAAGGATGGGTATGACGTGCTAGTGTCATCTTGCTTGGAACTCTTCTGTCCATTGCCTGTTGGATTTGTTCCTTGAATGAGTCCCACATGGCATTAACGGAATCAAAAGATCTGTCTTGGAAATCAGCTGCAAACTGTGACAAGTCCTCTTTGATGCCATTGATGTCTGCTCTTTTCCACAGATAGATCTTCCTTCTAGGAGGCTTCGGGCGGCATACCTGTAGCGAGGTGGCAAGGAGAACAATGTCATGGTCGCTGTTTCTTATGGACGGTAAGGGCTTGCATCTCTCAATGTATGATGGATGGGAGGAAAAAATCAGGTCCAGTGTCTTGTTCTTTCGAGTGGGAAAATCAACTAGTTGCTCAAGGGTTTTTTCAACAACCATGTCTAGAATGGCTTGGTTAACCCTTGATGGGTATTGGTTGCCTTCTATGGAAGTGCCCGACCAGTTGATGTCTGGAAGATTGAAGTCCCCTCCTACAAGGAAGATATTGTTCCTACTCTGACTCTTCAGGGTTGAGATCTCATTGTTAACAGTGGTCATGTAAATCTCATTTGATTTATTTGGAGGTCTGTAGTAAGAGACAGCTGTTAAAGATTTATTCCTATAGAGCTGGCCCCGAGGTTATAAAACTTTTTTCATGCTCAACTCAGCTGAGCATGAAATTTTTTCTGCTCATATATTTTAAAATGCCAACAATTGTTGGCATTTTAATATTTATGAGTAGAAAAAATAGCCTTCTTGGCTTATCTGAGCCTGAAAAATGCTGAATTTCTTGGTATTTTTATATTAATGGGCATTTTAAATTTCATGCTCAGCTGAGTTGAGCATGAAAAAAGTTTTATAACCTCGGCGCCTGGATGTCCCCGCTGATAAACTCAATGTCTTGTGCACAGTGTATATTACTCAACCTGAAGCGTCTCTTTGCAGCTATAAGTACACCTCCATGTGCATCCTCGGGTCTATCTCGTCTCTGTATGTCATCAGCCCCGGATCCAGGGGGTGGGCTTTGGGGCTGCAGCCCCGCCATTTGGCCTCTGTGTTATGTATAATATGTAGTCCTCCAGATAAAAAGAAGTATCTGATGACAGTTTGAGAAAAAATATGGATCCAATGTGGTTAGATCAAAATATTCAAAATATATGTTGCGATATCTCATTAGAATCGCCTCGGGGAGGCGATTCTAATGAGATGTCACAACATATATTTCAAGGAATTTTTTTTTTATACAAATTCTCTTGAAATTGAACCATAAATATGTCACATTTTCAAGCCCCCTCCCCCACACACATACATTTCGGTACCTCCCAGCCCCACCAGTTATCCAGAGCCCCACCAGTACGTGATGGTCTGGATCCGGGCCTGTGTCATAATCCAAGTTGTTTGGCAAAATCTCACTCGAGGCAATAGAACTGTCCAGCCAGGTCTCTGTTCCCAATATAATATCGGGGCCTGTATCTTGGATAAGGGCTTCAAGCAGTTTACCCTTCTTCCGTAGGCTCTGGAAATTCATATTCAGTATCCTTAGTGATTTCTGCTGAGGCTTGGATTGTTTGTCTGGTTTAGGTGAAGAGGACAGGAGTGGATCACTGCTGTTGTTGAAGGATGATTCTGAGGTCTGGACTGTACTCGTGCTACTTCTTGAGGGGAAAGAGATTTATCATATGACGTCGCATCTGAGAGTGTAATAAAGCCATGCATTAAAAACGATAATCCACTAGTGGATTAAATATGCAAATTACGTCGTAACGTTATGCGTTGACGTCCATAAAACGTCGCGTTTTCTAATGGCGAAATTGTGACGTTTTAGTGAAAATTTGCTTATAAAATGCGATTTTAAAGTCATATGATAAATAGAATCTTGCATTCGTGCTCCTGTATTATTGAATTTATTAAACTCGTTGGTGAAAACGATAAGATGCTCGGCAAAGCCTCGCATCTTATCATTTTCCCCAACTCGTTTAATAAATTCAATAATACATGAGCACTCATGTAAGATCCTCTATATCTGATATGCTGTCCAGCATTGAAGGATGTGCTGAGTAATTGAGAGAATGTGTTGCATCTTGGTCACCTGCATTAGGTACTGAGTAGATACGTGAAGAGTTGTTAATACTGGTACAGGATGGGCAGGACCAGGCTTCTTCACTTCGACCAATGTTACTGAATTCTGTTGTTGACATACCGATACAGGTTCTATGCACACCCATTGGTTGCACTTGTCACATGCTATACATTCAGTTTTACATGCTTTAGAGCACACTGCACAAGGAAACTTTGGGCGACGTGGTCCAGGATTTGATTCAATACCACCTTTGAGAAGCTGGCTAAACCGCAGTGCACTTCGGTCATACTGAAATTTCTCCATTCCACAGCTAGTACAACCCTGTTTACATTTGCTATGGTGAAGTAGAGGGTGGGGTAGGGCTTAGGCATATCTACGGTAGGCCTGAGTAAAAAGAGCTCCAAAAGCTGTGGCTGACTTGAGATTTGTACAAATACCATAAGAGCCGCGACGTGACAAAACCAACAATGTGGTCGTGCGTCCAGCGCAGACTCAGATCAGCCTGGGCATCCGCCCAGTCTGATCAGAGTCTTCGCTTTCCGCATGAAAAGAGCTTAGTCCCTCAGCTACCCTTTAAGCGCTTAGCAAAGAGTCTGATCAGACTGGGTGAATGCCCAGGCTGATCTGAGTCTGCGCTGGGCGCACAACCACATTGTTGGTTTTCTCGTGTCGCGGCTCATAATGAGGAGGCTCTGGACTCTTTGCTACTAACCAAAGGAGGCAAGAAAGCGGATATACTACACCGATCTTCGTTGTTTACATCTTGACTGGGGCGCTGCCATTGACAGCCTCGTTTTGGATACGATCAGCTGGACAATGAAGTGGACGAAGAAACATTGATTTCAGGGCACCAGGGGTCTTAGTTGACGATCGAAGCTAACTGTCTAGCTAGTAAGGATTGGCAAATGCATTCCTGTTGCTCAGTCGTCTGTGATTCATCGTAGATGGTGCAAATAATTCAATATTTTATTTTCCTCTCCAAAAAACAGCTGTTTCCATCCGCGCATGCGCATGTATCTGTTTGTCATTAGCTCAATATCTTATTATTGTAGATCAAACTGTTCCATTTAGGACGCTTATTTTAATCATTTTAGGTTTTCCGATTTTTAGAATTTATAAGGTCTGTGGCTGGTTAAGTGATATGCGCATATAGCTAACACTGTTACTGTAAGCGCAAGACACGAAAATAGCTGAATTTGCAAACAGCGTAAATCCTGATGAGGCAAAATGAGCCGCCTCATCTACATCTACACTGTTTGCCCTCTAGTCTTTGTATTCTCAGTATGAAATATCTTGGACAAGCCACTATTCTAAATTTTGCAGACGTAAATTTTGTAGTTTGCTTTTTGGCGCTTATTAGGGTTAATCTTCTTCCTCCACTGTAAACAAGAAAAATCTTTAAAAAAAAAGATAATCGGCGCAGATTAAATGAATGTGTATTTTGTTATATGTCTCTAGTTGAAGATTTGACAATAACTTTCATGAATAAGTAAGCTATGTCGGTAGGCACCCACAACCGATCACAACCGTAATTTTGACACTGGGTAGCGACCTCGAAATTGAGCTGTCCAAGGATTATGCTTAAGGCGTTTCCCCATTATTAAAAAAGTTATACGGATCACTGACTTTGGCTTTGCATTTTCGCTTATGACATGTAGCTTGCACGACAAACGAATTTTCAAGCGTTTGTGTATATGCTAAGAACGTTAACCATACGTTGACGTTGACGTCATTGTTGAGATTAAGTGTAAAGGGCTAGGGTCGATAAGGGCCATTTTTGGCCTCTGTTTCTAAATTACTCATATCATGCCACATGATACTAAAGAACATGCCTGTCTCAAAAAATGAAAAGAATTATTTGATTCCGAGCCTGTTACCATGACAACACGCGCTTAAACATACATACCGTCGATAAAGCGACAATACACCACTTCTCCCGATTTGATAACACTTTTTAGCATATGTTGATCATATAAAGGACTCCAATGAATCAAAATACGCATTAAATGATGAAAGTGACGCTTAACCATAAATCTATTTCATCATTATTGCCATAGTAACGCAGACTGTGTCTTAGCAACAAGAAAAATCAAGTTTTTCGGTGGCCGAGAAAAGAGAGTATGAATTTTTTTTTCTCATAATTTTATCCAAAACATTTATTTTTTGTGAGATAATTGTAGAAACTAATGCTTGAAAGCAGAAAGCATGTGCTGCAGTACCTAACTAGAGGCAAGGACTCGCAAGCTGACCTATAATAGAGCTGGACTTTGTCGCCAGTCCGTGGTCTGATCAAGGATTCACTCAAGAGTATCCATAAGGCCTGTTAACCAATCTGAATTATAGAACAATTGCAGCAGACATTGGTAGTGAGAAAAACAGCATAAGGTTTTGGGTCAGATTGATTCCAAATTGGTGTTGTCGTGGCAACCAAAACTTCCCATGGACTTGTGATAATAGAGAAAATGTCAACCTGCTTATCGATCGTTTACATTACTGATCATTTCTTCGACAAACTTGCAGAAAACATAGATGGATAAAAAAAAAACTCGCATGTCTGCGAAAACTGTCCAGTATTGACAATTTGCATTGGAGTTATCTGCCCGTGATTATCAAACGAGTTCTTCAAAATTTAAATAGGGGCGGAATGTTGTTTCGGCTAGAGGATATACATTTCTTCATGTGTTTTTTCAGATGTTTTACGTTTGCAGATACATGTATTCAGGTAATCTATAAAAATCTGAAAGGCGACTGAAAAACGAGTCAGACTGAGTGTCACCCGCCATGATGTACTGAAAATTCCTGATCGGCCTTGACTTGAAATAGTCAGTTTATTTATTTTCGGGCCTTAATAACGAAGAAGTAACCCGTTTTTATTCACCGAATCTACAGAGCTTCGGGATGAGCTGGAAAATGCATATATTTAGTGTCTTTGACGTGTTCAAAATTCTATGCCAGATCGACAGATTCACTTTCACTTGCGAGTTACTGCCCGCCGACCTTTCTGGGAATGGGGGTCGGGGTGGGGGAGAGAGAGCGAGGTGCAGCGAGCCTATTGTTAGGTGATTGCTTCACATTTAAGCACATTTTAAAGAATAATTTACTAATGTTTTATGCATTATTGAAGGTTACATGATCAAATACAATGGTAAACAATATGAATATTGAGAAAAAAAACTGGTCGATTATTGGACGAGAGATTTTGACGAGAAATAAACCAAGACACATATTAAAAAATAAATGCGAAGTTTACTTTCTCGGCCAAAATTTAATGTGCTAGGTGGAAAATCGATTTTTAGAAGAGACTTCAATTTGAAGCGGCCTGTGCGTAAACAGCAGATATTTAAGTGCGGACCAGGCCGAAACAAGGGAAGGCACGTAACCAAATTGGCGTTATATGTAGATACCCGGAGAGTCCACTAGCCATAAAAGCGTTTACTAAAAAGGAAGTATCATGGCGTCTTAAAGTTACTATTTACATGTTTTGCGTTACAGTAAGGTTCATTTGCGACACATCTAAATTGGTCAAGCAATTTCTTTAATACATATACATTCAACGTTTAAGGGCGCGTTTACACGAGCAAAGTTTCTATGTCACAGAAACTTTAATAAAGAAAGTGTGACAAACATTTTGCGTTTACACGGAACAAATTATTTGTTAAAGAAAATGTGCCATAGAATCTTTGTCACATAAACTTTGGCAATGAAATATTTGCTGCAGTGTTCACACGACCAAATATTATTCGTCAAAGTTACCTGCAGCGATGAAACAAAATCTTTGTCACATTTTCGACGCTTGTAGCAATGTTCTTTGTTACATAATCTTTAGCAAAGTTCTCCATTTACACGGACAAATTTACGCGGGTAACTTTACCATATACATTTTTGTATATTTGTCAAAGAAACATTGTCATATTTTGGCATTTACACGAGCAAATTTTTCTGTGACAAACCTACTTTGTCATAGAAACTTTGGTCGTGTAAACGCACCATTAGTCCATAGGCCAGGAGGGGCCACCGTGCACAGAGATGTGATGACCCATTCAGAGGCGCAGTATACGCTACATGATTCAAAAGCCACCGATTCATGATACGCAGTATACGCTACATGATTCAAAAGCATTTCATTACTCGGCCTTTGGTGCCTTCCGATTACCTTTGGGAGGCTAGGCGTGAGAGCCTGGGAAACTATTTCTTTAGAACAACACGCAGAGCAGATTGGGTACTTACCTGAAGAATTTGGAAATAATTTTGCATCTAAAATCGGAATTGGCTTCCGTTTTTCCAATGAATTTAGAACTGAATTTGGAACTGATATCGAAATTTAAAAACCGATCAGTCAGTAGCCTCTATATATTTGCTTCAGCGCCTGATTGATTGATTGTTTTGGGGTTTAACGGCCCTTTGAGACAATATTTCAGTCTATATCGGACCGTGTCCCAAAGAGAGGGAGAAAGAAGAGAGAACTGATAGAGGAGGGAAAAATGTCCAAACAACCCCCACCCTCACCCACTGCAAGCACGGTAGGCCCTTGTCCTACTATTATCCAAATCAGTAGGACGCCCAGGCACTGGAAGTTATACCCAGCACCATCGCACCACCCAACCACCCCCGCTTTAGCGCCTGGTTACCTTAAAACTCCATTCCGTATATAGCATTCAGATTAAAATCCTTGACAGAGCATCTTTTTTTCTACGCCTGTCGTAAACAAAAAAGTTATCGACAAAAAATTGAGAGGTTCGGTAAAGTTAGCAGAACGAAAATTCTGCAGAAGATTCTGCAGAATTTCCTGCAGAAAATAGTGGTAAAGTTAGCAAAATGAAAATTCAGCAGAATTTTCTGCAGAAAAAGTGTTAAGGTTAGCGACACGAAATTTCTGCAGAACATTCTGCAGATAATGCAGTCAAAGTGAATAGAAAACTCTACTTTAAAATAGAAAAAAAAACTTGGGTTTTAGGTGAAACATTTGCTGGAAAATTGCAAAACGCAACTTTGGAAACCCTTACTTTGAAAAGACTGATTTCTCGATTTCTCCGTCTAAGTATTCTATCATCTGATGACCTCGAAATGTCAGTGGGCCCGTTAACCGCACTACTCTATCTCATCTGTGGACCGAGAAATCCACAAACTCAAATCGCACATTTTGTTCTGCTGGAAAGTAGCAGAACGCAATTTCAAAGCCGATTTTTGCGAATACCTCGGTCCAAATATGAGATAACGCAGTGCAGCAAAGTGTCGTCACTCACATTTTTGGGCCTCCAGATGATGGGTCATACAAATCAAACTTTGTGGACTAAGGATTTCTGAAATTGCGTTCTGCTACTTTCCAGCAGAACAAAATATGCGTTTTTTCGTGAATTTCTCGGTCCACATATGAGAAAGAGCAGTGCAACAAAGTGTCCTCACTCACATTTCTTGGCCTTAAGATGATGAGACACAAAAATTAAACTTTGCGAGCTAAAAGCTTAGAATTTTTTTTCAATTATTATTTTGTTTATCATAAAATCAAATTCTTTCAAAACACAAAGTGTGAATGTGTGAGATAAGGAGGCAGTTTGGACGTGTGGTGAAATGTAGAGGGTGGGGGTGGGGATGTGGAGAAAGGAAGGAAATGAGCAGGGAGAGGTGAGAAAATGGCATTGAGAATGGAGAAACTGGAGGGAGAGGGGGAGAGAGAAAGAGGAGAGAATGGAGAACGGGGGAGGGAGAAATGCACAAAGGGGAGTGAGAAGCGAAAACGAGATTGATAAAAATGAGCAAAATAGAGGGATGGTAGTGAAGTGGCGGAGGGTGTGGTGTGACGTAGGCCTGCGATGTTGTGTAGTTGTGTTGCATTACGTGGGGTTTGGTTTGGTTTGACCTGGTGGAATAGGTTAGAGAAGTGGCTATGGTAGGCATGACACATGGACACAGGACGGCATCAGGGAGGGACCAGGTAATTTTGGAATGGCTTCTGGCTCCTTCAAACCCGATGCTCTCCCCCCCCCCCTCCCCCCCCCCCCCACACACACCTTCCCCACCCCTCCCTCCCGATAATCCTGTCAGCAGCATCGTTTATGGAGATGTGGTCTGAGAACCCCAAATGTGTTTCGCCGTTTAGAATACAAGACAGGCATGGGCGTTTTGTCCCACCTTACCCTACCTATCTTGTACTCTATTTTCGTCTCGTCCAACACTAGTTGCATTTGTTTTAATAAGCTAGTTTAATTTTTTTTATCAAACAAGTATAATTTTAGTTCACAAGCTCACATAATATGAAAGAGAAAAATCGGTTTGCATTCGAAGAGTGGGACGTAGATCTTAAAGGAAAGCCGATTTTATGCTTATTTTGATATTTTGTTTCGTCAAATACTAATGAAACATAAATCAGCTGACGAAAAACAAATAAAAACTGAAAGAACTAAAAACTGAAGTAGATTACATGAAAATATGTTTAGGTTTCGCCAATTTTAACATTAGAAATCGTCTGCGTCGCTAAGGACACTAGTTGCGATCTATTGACATGAAAACTGTTTGTTTTGTAATTTTCATAACCGCACCACCCCTCGACCAGCACCAAACTTTGGTGATAAGCTGACCAGACCATAGTTATTATTTACGAAAAATTTCATATTGGTCGAGGGGTGGTGCGGTATTTAATTTTTGACATGAACATGTGAAAACAGCAAGAAAACGTCGGAAAATGGCTTTTCAACTTGCGTAGTGACGTCATCACAGCAATGACACGTGCACGATCGGATGTTCTGACGTCATTTCTAGAAACACGGGATAACGTTTTAATTTATATGAGAATAAAACTCGGTAAATAAATACATTCGATGTTTCTTGACAGTTCAGGCCAAATATCCCTCTTATCGACTCTGGTCCTTATACTCAAACTAATCGTTGAAATGATGATTTATTGTATACATTTCACACTTTTTTTTACTTACATTACTTACATAACAGACAACACTTGATAGTTTTGATTATATGTATGTGACCTTGACCGCATTTCAAGGTCATGGTAAACAATTAAATCCGTTAAGATCACAGTGCTACTTTTGACTATTCTTCTTCTTTGGTTTACTGAGTATCGTCCCCCGCCCCCGTGACCCAGCTTCCAACTCATATATATTGTGTCAAGTCTGCTGCATAAAGGAAATACTGGGTTACAGGGGAGTGGGGGGGGAGTACTTGTATTTTAATTATAGTGAAGCGTTCCCTTTTGGCCTTTTTGACCGGAAGTGTAAGTTTGAATGCTAGTCAGACGTAACAACAAGAAAAGTGTTGCTTTGTATTGTGATATGCATGTATTTAGCATGCACTTGTGACAAAAACTTTTGGAATGATTGACTGATTTCAACATTTTTATTACCTCAAAAATGAGGTATGAGAAAACCTTGAATTTAGGGTAAGTAATTTCAGCCTGGATTATCTCCCCATGTATTCGAGTCTGAATCACAACTGTTCTGATTTCATAGGGTTTACATATTTGTGGATGCCCTGCTAAGGAAAATATATACAAGTTGCACTTTTGAAAATTCGAGCCTGTCGTGCCGGTCTAATGGGGAAAATCCTCGCCTTAAGCATAGACGTCCTTTGGAATTATACTCAAACTAATCGTTGAAATGATGATTTATTGTATACAGCCAAAATGGACCGCGCTCAATCTTGAAATTGACCTGATTTCAAAATAGCTATCAAAATGTTGCACTGTTTGTTTGTGTGTGTGTATTAAACCGAATGTAGAAATCGAAAGTAGATCTACGACGAAAAACAGAAAAAGTTTGAATATCTGCGTCTGTTTTCGATAACATTTCTACTGTAAAATTACAAACAAGAGAAACATTTTGAATTAATATAAGACAGAGTGCTAGTATTCACAGTGCAGTACGACGGGGAAAAAACGAAGATTAAATATTCATTGACCTTTGACATTATTGGCTAAATTTTGACATACGCGTTATCTGACCAACGAAATCTTGTGAAATGTGGAACAATGTCGAAATTATACGAGGCTGCCCCTAAAAAAATTCTGTAGATTTTACGGCACGGTAGAATACCTGGCAACCAGTGCCAGTCCATTTCCCGTTATTATGGATAACTTTCCACACCACTCTTTGAAAATCGATAATCGATATTCGAGAATCAAACAGGTAATGAAATACACTACGAGATATGGGCAAGTCATCTTTATCTTCTAATTTTATTTTTCCTTATATTCAAATCCATTTTTCCGTGTCCATTTAGAAAACCGCATTAAATTTCGAACAGCCTCATATATTTTTTGAAAAGATTGCATAAGAAATACCGCGGTCGTTTTTTAGTTTAAGTTGACTACCCTCAAAATGTATAGAATATATAGTAAATCATGACTTTTGCACTATGTTGATCAAAGTTTTGCCCGCATATTTCTCTTGTTTTCATAAAATGATCATTTTCCGTGTTCTTTCCGAAAAATACAATTATTCAGCATTTTGTTGATATAATTTTTATTGAAATAGGAAGTAAAACAGTGCGGTCATTTTTTACATTTTCCATTAGCACCCTTAGTTTCTACGCCGGTGTAACGAAGTAAAGTGACCCCCATAGAATAACGACCCCCCGGTCATTATTCTTTAAAGAATAGTGACTCCCCGGTCATAATATTATGACTCCCCGGTCATAATATTATGACCCCCACACACGAAATAAATCGACCCCTCGCGAAGTATTGTGACCCCCATAGAATAACGACCCCCGGTCATTATTCTTTAAAAAATTGACCCCCACCCCATCCCACCGGTCATAATATTATTACCCCTCTACTCGAAGTCAAATGACTATTCGCGAAAAAGAAAAGAACGTCACCCTGTATCACGACCCCCCTTCTCCATAACCGCACCATACAAAAATAATAAACAAAATAAATATAGAAAGAAAATAAGTCATTCGGAGTATACTGTACGCACCTATGGCTCATACGATTTCATTAACCAATTTAAGCCTAGCGTCCTGCAAAAGGGACAGAAGCAAACGTCCAGACAAAGATCAGACGCCGCAGAAAAGCGCGCCTGATCATTTTCTTCACTGTTTCCATAAAATTTACAGTAGTTTCTATGAAATGAAAAATAAGAGGGCCATGCGGTCCCGAATCGCCCACCAGAGTCAAAAATGGTCAAAGATCAAACTAGTATCATCGCTTGAACAAACCTGATACTATATGAGTCCCAAAAAGCTGGATATCATATTTTCAATATCATTAGATATTTGGGAGAAGAAGCATTTTAAAGGATTATAGGACATGGGCTTATCGGACATCTCGGTCATGTGACAAAACAGTTCAAGCAAACTGTTGTTTCTCTGGCTCATGGAGGTTCCATGTGACATTTTGCTTCAATCGGCTCAGTCGTTTCGTTTAAGAGAGCTGT